>CM053561.1:70832999-70860109 GCA_028646485.1 Cryptoprocta ferox | reverse complement strand
ACCGATCTCCTTTTGTGGACAAGGTCGCCTTTTTGGCTCACTGTAGATGCTCGGTCATTGTGTCTCTACCGGGAAGGGGGAAGCACAGCGAGGCAACAAACATAGTCGGCCTGCCACCAGTGCTGTCACTGGTGATGTCTGACTCCCCTCCGGGGCACCTTCCGATGGCCTGTCTAGCCAAGCTCTCAGCCAGTTTCTCCCAAGTGGGGATCTGGCCAGCTGTCCCCAGCAGGGCCAGCTCGGAGCCCCTCCAGGCCGGCTGTCTCACGGCCAGTTCCAGGGAGGCGCGTCGCGTCTTCCCGCCTAAGCTACCCCACCTCGCAGAGCCCCGGGGCAGGCCCGGGCCTGGCAGTGCCCAGGACGCTGGCCGGTCATAACACACTCCTCTCCTCTATTCCTCGAAGCCACCAAGGGCAGATGCCAGACTGCCCGCTATGCAGGGAGGAGGGGCAGAACTCGGACACACCTGCTTTCCAGGTGGGCCAGGGAGCCTCTCACCTTTTCACGTCTAATGTACTGAGTTATTTATTGCTCGCTCGCTTCCCCAGAAAGGATCCGCAGCATTTCCTAGTCAAAGCACATTTCAATTGTTCAGTGAAAGACAAAGAGCAGGAAATAAGCAGCCAAGAAGGGGAGGAGAATAAAATGCGCTCCCCCCAGGACATCTGATGCAAGAGAGCTGTGTGTTTGGCCTGAAAGGGGGCTGTGGGCTTCCCAGCAGTTTGAACAAAGAAAGATGCAGGTGGGTGGTGAGTGGTGGTGGTGGGCGGGGAGGATAAACCAGGCTTTAGGACTCCTCATTAAACAAACAGACCACAAGCACCTACTGTGCGCGGGCACGGGCTACATGTCAGGGCCACCGGGGACTGAGATTGAGCCGCTGTCCGTGCGGGCGGGCAGGCGACATTTGGTGGGAGAGCGAAGAGGTCACGGGTGGGCCGTCACTCTGCCCTCCCTCAGGGAGCAGGGATGGTAGAGACACTGGAGCAGAATGCGACAAAGGACAGTGTCACCTGGCATTCCCTGGCCACACCCACAGGAACAAGTGAGGCTGTGCTCTCCACTTGCCAAGCTGTCCTCATCCCCTAGGGAAGCTTCAGAGCCAAAGAGAAAGGCCTTCCCTAAATCGGGGGCTGCTACTGACCGAGTGCACAGTCTTGCCTCTTCGCCCCACGGTTACCTCTAAGGCAGGAAGTGAGGAGGTCAGGCCCAGAAACGCTTCTCCCCAGCTCTAGCCCCCCCCCCCCCAGGCCACTTCTGGGGACTGCCAGGCACCTCCTGAGTCCACAAAGCCAACACACCTGGTTCTTCTTTGTCTCCGGACATCCTCAGCTTCCAGCCCGCCCTGTCCATCCTTTTGCAGGGCCTCAGTTTCCCCACCTGCCAAATGAGGGAGGAGGGCTCGCACAGGACAGAGGTCTTCCGGCTCTAACATTATAGAAAAGTCCTAACTTATTCGTGGGGAAACTGGGCGAGACCTTGGATTCCCCAGCTCCAGGCACCGGCACCCCCACCTGGAAGGAGCCACCAGGATGGAAGGGACATGTGAGCTCATTGGCCGCTGGGAGGGGCTGAGCTGACTTCCTGCTGCAAACCCACACGGCAGAGATCTAAGCTGCTCCTGGGGAGATCCTCGTGCCTTACAACCCTTGGGACCGTCTCAGCAGGAGGCGGCCGCAGGGCAGTTCCCCTCCTCCTGCACACACGCCGCCTCTTTGGACCCTTGGGTTAGGCTCTCCTACTCACCCGTGAGCAGCCCTGACAAGTCCCTTCTCTTTGTGCCTTAGGGAGGCAGTGTGACTGACAGTCAGGGGCCATCAGAACTTGGAAGGTCTAGCTTCTGGCCTAAGAGACTCCCCGCTATAACCACCACCATCTCTTGCCAGTTTTGTTTCTGGGTCAGAGTCGTTGTCCCAGACATCTGTTGAGGTGGGAGGCCTACAGACAGCAGCCTGCCTTTAGGGTACTTAATCTGGAGACAATCACACACACACACACACACACACACACACACACACTCATACAATACAGGGGTGGGTCACAAATACAAGGCTGTGTCCTATGGACAAGAGGGAATCCCTGCAGATTCTTCCAGAAGGCTGGACAGCAACAGATAACAAACATAAGCCGAGGCTCCTCTCACATAAGTCGGGTCACGGTTGTACCTCAGGCCCCAGGACGAGGTGGTCAACCAAAATGAAAGGGTTCCCAGAAATCATGGCTGCACCTCGATGCTGAGGTGGGGAGAATGAGTCCCGCGGACAGCAAATCAGCCCAATTTCCTTCCATTCCTGGGTGAAAGATTCGAGCCTGAGAGAGGGCCCAGCTGGCTCTGTCCTCAGAGGGGCACAGAAGGTAACAAGAAAGGCTGGGCTCGTTCTATTGAGCTTCCCGGTGGGCTGGTTTCACCAGGGCCCCGGCCAGGGCCCAGGGATCGGGTGAGCGGTGAGGACGCCCCAGTCCTTCCAAGCAGGGCCCGCACGTCGGCCAGCTAGCCCTCTCTGATGGCATCTGACGGTCAGGCAGGTGGCACGCAAGCTGGCAGAGGTGCTCGGCCCCCGAGCTCCAGCCCACACGTGCCACAGAGACCTGAGGCCACTTCCAGAGTGGGGCGGCCAGCGCCATCAGGCCAGCTCAACTACAGGGTCCCACAAGTGGAAGCCAGCTGCAGCAGGAGAGGGCTCACCCTCCGTAACCCGGCCTCATGGGGCCTTTTCCTTCCTGTCCCAGGAAGTGGGAACTCTGACCCAGGAGGTCATAGTCAGGGAATAACTGAAGCAAATGCCCCAAACTGCAGATGGTGATGGAGGTGTGAGGACAGGACTGCCAGGCGGGGCGGGGGAGGACAGGGGCTGCCCGGGTCGGACAGCATGAGCTCCAGAGGACCAGCCCTCAGGTCCCTGCATGGCAAGGGCCTCTCATCTTCCACTGCTCCCTCCCTGTCCTCCTAGAGTCCTTTGCTGACTCACTGGTTCTGTGGATACCTTCCCAGCTCCCACGGAGGACCAGGCACTGGGGGGGTGGGGGGGGCAGGGCTTACAAAGGTGTCACACATCTTCTAGGAAAATAGACACCTGAAGCCCAGTTCTGTTCCCCGTGGCCAGGGTTTGGCGTGGAACACTCTAGGGGCTTGGTGGAGGGGGTGGGTGGTTATTCCATTGACTTTGGAGGTAGGACCTGCCCACGTAGGGAGGAGGACGGAGGATGTGGCCTGAGCAAAGCCCAGAAGCAGGAAGAAAACCTGTTTACCGAGGGCCAAGGTGCTCAGCACTGGACAGGTGCTTCCTAACGTGCCGCTGCATTTCAACTCTCCAGCAACCCGAGAAGTGAGTGGCGCGGTCCCCACATCTACAGGCGAGGACAGGACCTGAGACTGACTCTGCTTCTTAAGGGTGTGTGACCTTAGGCAAGGGGTTTCACTGCCACAAACCCTGATTTCCTTATTTGCCAGATAAGCCTAAAAATAGCACCTCTCTCTTCAGGTTGGGGGGTAGGTATGATGAGGCAATGCAAAGTGCTGGGCACGGTATCTGGCACATGATAAAAACCTGGTGAGTGATAGCTATCATTATCATTATCATTTTCGCAGCTCAGAGAGGTTAAGCAAATTGCCCAAAGTCACACAGCTCTTAAATAAAAAGCAGGATTTTTTGCTGTGACATGCTGCTAAATTCTGCTGGCCACCGTGCTTGTAGAGGTTTACTCAAAGGCATGAGAAGCCCAGAGTCTTCCGTTATGGGGAGAGGACCACTCTGGGTGCCTTCATACGGCAAGTCAGCAAGCAATTTTAGAGGGGCAGAGGCCAGGCTTGGTAAGAGGCCCTGCCTTAGAGCTGTGTGGCTTGGACTCTGGCCTGTGGGCAGTGGATGAGCCATTTATATCTGCTGGAAAGCTCGGCCTTGATGTCTTCAGAAAAGTCAAGAAGCTTCTAGGTGTTCAGGTCAGCAAACGAGAAGGTCAGATTGGATGGGCAAGAAGGAAAAAGACAGCAGCCGTTAACAGTGGACCAAGGAAGAGGCTACTGCATCAGTCCAAGCAGGGCAGGGAGTGTCAGGGCAGTGGGATGGGGAAGAGGGGGCTGACCGAACCCAGTGGGGACAGGAACTCTGAGGTTTCTACCTGGGGAGGCCGGAAAAGTCACTGTGGGACACGGGCATCTCGGAGGGGTGCCGGTCGGAAACGGGTGACGAGTTAGAAGCAGGTAGGCGTGGCTAAGAACTCTTCCTTTCATGTTAAAGTCAAATGGGGACAGAGGGGAGCAAAAGCCCTAAGAGAATGCGTCTCATGGCCCGACTGGTAGAAGGATGCAGCCAGGAGGCTGCCAGGGTGGAGAGCCCGCCCTGCACCCCACACCCACATCCGGACCCCCAGTTAGCGCGCACCCTGCAACCCCCACCCGGGTGGCCCCTGAGGTGGTGTCTCAGAGACAGCCAGTGTGACATTCATGCCCATCTGCTGCCTTCCGAAAGGCCCTGCAGGGCGGAGGAGTGGGTGTGGGGGGACCGACAGCAGGGGAGCAAGAAACCACCTCCGAGAAGAGGGAGTAAGAGACAGGTGGGCAGCAGGAACAGCTGCTAAAGCAGGGGCCTCATGGGTGCTGTGAAAGGCGTCCCGTGACCCAGCGTCACAAAGAGAAACCTGTTCCCAGCCTGACACCACAGGTGACCAAAGCCCCAGGGCCGCTGCCTCCTATGGCGTTCCCTGAGCTGGGGAGGAGCTGGGGAGGAGCTGGGGAGGAGCCCGTTTATGGTGCACTCAGGTCCTGGGCTGGCTACGTGACAATCGCGGTCTTGTTTCTCCCGGGCACACAGTAAGCAAATGATAAATATCTGGAGTAGCTAGTGAATCCCGTGCCACTCTGAAAGCCCTGCCTGTTCTGCCCATGGCTTCCCTTTGCTCTCTCTCTCACGCTGCGGACTGCTGCAGGGGCCCTTGGAGGAACATTCAGTGGCTCCCTACTACCCCTAGGACAAAGACCTAACCTTTCAGGCCAGAGGCACAGATGGTGTCTCGGGCCTGACGCAGCCTCCCTTGGACCTTTTCCCTCACGACTTCTCGGCACAAAGCCCATCGAAGCAGCGCATACACCACTCCCCAAATGTGCCCCATGCCGTCCTACTGTCATGGGGAAAGCATGGCCAACGTGGTGGAGATCCGCGGCCAGCACAGGCTTGACTCAGGCCCAGGTTTGAATCTGGGCTCTGCTTCTTCCAGAGCGCTGTAACCTTGAGCAATTTACAAATCTCTCTGAGTCTCTGCATCTTTATTCATAAAACAGAGGGTGGGGGAAACGGCGCCCGGCCCATGGGGTTTCATAACCATTCGATGAGTGCGTGTCTGTAAAGCAAATAGCCCGATTCTCGGCCGCAGTAACTGCCTAGGAAATGCTTGCTGGTGGCATGTGCCGCGCCTGCTGACTCCAAAAGTCTTCCTTTCCCGCCACCTTCCCGCCCTGCAGAGAGGTCTCTGTTTCCTGCCCCCTCCCCACCCCCGTGCACGTGGTACTGATGAGGAACATCTGACGGTGCCCACTTTCACCCGGCTGTTACCCAGCATCATGTGTGTGCTTTCTGCCCCGTCTTCCCAACTCGGGACAGCTCCTTACCTCCCCCCTCGGGGTCCTCTGCAGGGCCCTGCCCAGAGTGAAAGCTGAACAGGGGGTCATGGCTGGGACTGGCTATCACCCCATGCGTCTGAGTTGGTTGAGGCCCCCTCCTGGCCGGACGCAGAGGGATGGGTAAGGTGGCCTTTGTTCCGGGGGAGCGGTACCATCCCGAACCTCTAAGGTCTGCTGAGAGTCAGTGACTAGAGCCTTGAGGGATGGAAGTGGGGCGAAGGGGAAAGGGGTGATATTCAGGCTACATAAAGGCAATAAAGGTGGCCCAGCCCATGATGCCAGGAGCCACTCCCGAAAGCAGCTCTCCGCCACCTGGCAGCTCCCCAGATCCCTGGCACACAGCAAGGGCATAACAGAATGAATGAACGAATGAATGAACAGATAAACTTAAACCCAGCAGGACCTGGCAACCACCACCCCCAGAGGAACCAGGAAACAAAGCTTCGAACCGAGCAGGACTGGTGGCCACACGATGATGGTGGACAGCAGTGACACGGCAGCTTCCGTGTCCGAGTGCCTGCTGCACGCCAGGCCCCCTGCAGGGTCCTCCCCATGAGCTTCTTCATTTGCTCCTTGCAACCCTCCCAGTCCCATTTTGCAGGTAAGGAGACTGAGGATTCGAGAAGGCAAATCACTCGTCCAAAGTCACAGCCAGTAAGGAATAGAGCCTGGCTCAAACCCGGGTCCCTCTGACACGAGAGCTCAGGGTCCTCACTGTTGTTTCCACCCCAGCTTGACTGAGCTGGGTTAGCCCTTCAGGAGGTTTGTCCCTGAGACGTAAGCCCAGTGCCCACAGTGGCTGGGCACTCCCAGGCTACTGACACCCAAGCCTGATGATGGAGTCTTTGGGCAAAGCCATTCTCTGTGCCCTGCTCTGCTCCAAGCTGGGCTCAGCCAAGTCCTGGAGCAGCATCCGTCTCTGTGTCCGCCTCTGCCTGGCCAGTCAGGCTCTGGCAGCCAGGAGGGGCCAGCACAACATCCAGAAACATGCACCCCTCTCCCAGCTCTCCTGTGCCTCCCCCCTCGGGTCAGCTCGCGCCCAGAAGGAGAGAGAAAAGCAGGGTCTTTTAAAAGGACTCAGAAATCATTCCAGGATTTGGGAAGACTAAGATTTTTTTGTTCTCCATCCCCAGGGGAGAACAAAAAAATATCTGAGCGAAGAAAAAAAATCAAAGGGTGCCTGGGTGGTTCAGTCGGTTGAGCATCTGACTTCAACTCAGGTCGTGATCTCATGGCTCATGAGTTCGAGCCCCTGCATCAGGCTCTGTGCTGACAGCTTGGAGCCTGGAGCCTGCTTCAGATTTTGTGTCTCCCTCTCTCTCTCTGCCCATGCCCTGCTCATGTCTCTCTCTCAAAAGTAAATAAACATTAAAAAAAAAAAACAAGAAAGACAGACAATCAAGATTCCAAAAGAGCCTGGTGCAGGGGAGACACCTGTGTTGAGGGCTGGGCAATGGCACCAGACAGATCCAGCCTCTACCCTCACGGGGCCCTGCAGTCAAGTGGAGAACGGAGGTCAGTCATCAGACTGTGGCAAGGATGAGGACCAAACCTAGGCCTGGTGAGGTCACCAGTGAAGGCTTCCTGGAGGAAGTGACCTGCAAGGTAGAAGCCCAAGGTTGAGTCGATTACCAGGCAGAATTAGGGAAGTGTGTATGGTGAAGGCATGGAGAAGAGAGGAAACGTGAAGGAGTGGCTGAGTCGGGGGACAGGATGGGGGCACGGAGCTGGATGGTAAGTGAGGGCAGGTGAGGCAGGGCTGGGTCAGCTCTGACTAAGACCCTCGGGACATCATAGCAGGTGGTGGGGTGATGACATGGACATTTTAGGAAGAGCTTCGTGGCTGCCGTGTGGAGCATGGTTGGACACAGGTAAGCCTGGAGGGAGTTAGGGTGGGCAGAGACAAAGGAGTTGAGGCAGGAGAGGGAGGTGAGGGAAACAGTGTGGTTGAGGAGAGAGGCCCGACTCCAGAGATGCGGGGGATGCAGAGTCACCCGGAATTGGAGAGGGACTGGCCGTGTGTGCTGGGCAGGGGAGGGTAGGCAGGGCCGAGGGAAAGGGAGGCTCCCAGGCCTCTGGACAGCACGGGTTAGAGTGGTGATTTGCACTACGATCAGATACAGGGGCAGCTTTCCAAGAAAGGGTTGTGGTTCATCAGGGCTACAGGAACATCACCTTACCCGCTTGTCCCGCCGGAGGATCACACGACCACACTGAAAACAGCCGGCAACAAACTGCCGAGCACTTTACAAAGTGTTTCCTACCAGGAACTCCTGTGGCCACCTGATCGTCCACCAAGGTAAGGATTGCTGGGTCCCCATTTCAAAGATGAGCAAATAGAGATTAAGGGACTTTCCCAAGGCCATGGAATCAAGGGGGAGGCAGCAGAATCTCAATCTTCCTGCACCCAGTCTAGCAGGGATTCTACAGCCATATGCCTCAATTTAAAACGGTATCTGGGGACACCTGGGAGGCTCAGTTGGTTGAGCGTCTGACTTTGGCTCAAGTCATGATCTTGCGGTTCATGAGTTCAAGCCCCACATCGGGCTCGCTGCTGTCAGCACAGAGCCTGCTTCAGATCCTCCATCCTCCTTTCTCTCTGCTCTGCCCCACTTGCGCTCTCTCCTTCTCTCAAAAATAAACATTTAAAAATTAAAATAAAATAAAACAAAACAAAATGAAACAAAACAAAACAAAAAACAAAACAAAATAAAACAATATCTGATTTCTGGGCAGGAAAACAAATGACAGAGGATACGATTCCTTCTCCATAAGCAGACCTACGACGGGGCCACAGACCCAAATGTTCATAGTGGTTATCTCACTGGCCATTTAAATTTTCCTCTCTTTCGATTACATTTTGGAAATTTCATCGATGGATGGATTTTACTTTTGTAAAGAGAAAAAGAACGAAAAGATAATTCTAAGAATAATTTTTAGAGATGATACAAGGACAGCACAACTGTGAAACAGAAAAAAACAAACACCGGCACTCAGAAGGCGTCTTGAGTTTGCATTTTCCTTTCTGACGCTGGCTGCAAAGGGCCACGGCTAGGAGTCAGCAGGTCCCCATGTCCACGGGCGCTCTGCAGGGGATAAACTTTTTGTTGTTGTTCTCTGGTTATTTTTTTTTTAATTTAAACGTTTATATTGGCCCCAAATCTCCTTCCACCCACATTTTTTTCTTCTCACTCTCTTGGGTGCTCGCTCCGAGGTGCTCGGAACAAGGGGCGTTTAATGCGCGGAGGCAGATGCCGGGAGAGAAGTTGCCAAGGTGCTGCTGAGCAGACGGAGCCCGGGAAATAAATTCCGTAAATAGAGTCTGGGCAGAGACCATTAAAAGTGTTGTCCTAGTGTCTCTTTATGGGGCAGAAGGCTCTCCTGCCCAGGCTGCCGCGGGTCACCTGGCCTCTTGTGCTGGGTTGAGGTCCCCGTTGCTGCATAAACTAGCTTGTTTTTCCCCATTTTCGGCGACGAGCCTTAACACAGACAGAAAAGCCCTTCTCATGCCTGTGACTGCCGTGACTTGGGGCTGGCAGGCGGGGCCCGGGGCACTCACTGAAACTCGTTTGCTTTGTCCATCAGAGAGACACAGTTCAGGTTAATGGCGTCTGCAGATGCAAGCACAGGCTGGAAATGGAACATTCCAGAGGAAGCAGAGGAGGTGGAGAGGCCTCTACACTCACTGCTTGAGTTTAGCTAAGGTGTCCAGCCTTCAGGAAGACAGTGTGGGCTTTCTCACCTCTGAGCCAGAGATCAAAATGCCACAATGAAGTAGAAAGATGTTAATCTGAATACTAACTGTAATGGTAAAAACGAGTGGGAAAGAGAAACAAATAGTTCTCACTCCGTGTGTGTGTGTGTCTACATCCATACACATATATATGTATATGTACATATATAATCAATATGAAGTCTTTAAAAATCAAGTTTATGCTATGCTTATGGGCAAGGGCTTATTTTCAAGATAGTTTAAAGGAAGGATACGCCCACAAAAAATAAGCCCACAGGTGGCGACAGACGGCAGACCTGGACCAGTGCTGGGTAGAAGGCAATAGGCCAGTTCCCCGTTGTCCATTGGTCTGCCCGTTCCCCCGGAGAAGGGCAGCCCGTGAGAATAGAAATTTCTGTGTTTTCTTCCCTGACGTATCCCTAGTGCCTGACACTCAATAAATATGCATCAAATGGAAAAACATAAATCACGTGTCTGGAGAATGTTCATGATATGAGAAATATTTTTGAAATTATATTAGGAAAAAAGGTAAAAAAAAAAAAAAACAACCCTGTAAGTATGTGCTTGGGGGAAAATGCTAGAAGGTAGTACATGAAAAGTGTTGACTGTGACTAGCTGAGTGGTCAAAGTATGGGTGACCTTTCCTTAAAATTTTCTGTATGTGTTTAAGCAAAGTAATTTACCAATTACAATGACTTGACCAATAACAGCAACAACGATGAAAAGGGAATAGAAAAGTAGCATGCAGCACGGTTCAGAACGCTGTTAGTCATCTCTAGATGGTCCTGTGCTGGTCCTGTGGCCTGTGGGGAAGCAGTCAGGCCCCCTGAGCCAGGGTCAGCAGGGAGTGGAGGGTCTACACTCAGACCTGGTGGGAACTGGGATCCTCTGGCCCCTTGAACTTGACCTCCAAAGACCATGTAAGAATGTGGGTATTAGAATACCCTAGAAAAGACATGTTAGAGTCCTAACCTCTAGTACTTAAGAATATGACCTTATTTGGAAATAGGGTCTTTACAGAGGTCATGGAGTTAAAATGAGGTCATTAGGGTAGACCCTAATCCAGTAGGACTGGAGTCCTTATAAAAAGGGGAAACGAGAGGGGCACCTGGGTGGCTCAGTCGGTTAAGCGTCCGACTTCGGCTTAGGTCATGATCTCTTGGTTTGTGAGTTCGAGCCCTGTGTTGGGCTCTGTGCTGACAGCTTGGAGCCTGGAGCCTGCTTCAGATTCTGGGTCTCCTTCTCTCTCTGCTCCTTCCCCACTTGCACTCTGTGTCTGTCTCTCAAAAATAAATAAACATTAAAAAAAAAGGGGGGGGGAATGTGGACACTCAAACACGCATACAGAAAAGGACAGGTGAGGGTGAAGGCAGAGATCAAAGTGATATTTCTCCAAACAGAGCAAAGTCAAAGGTTGCCAGCAACCACCAGAAGCCAGGAGGGAGGCTTGATCCCAAATTTGTAGTGTACAGAACTGTGGGACAGTAAGTCTGTTGTTTAAACCACCCCGTCTGTGACGCTTTGTTATGGCAGCAAAAGCAAACCAAGACAGCAAAGGAACGCCTGCAATGGAGTCAGGTCACGGGGAGAACATGGGCCGTCACTTCTTTCCCTGTGACTCAGTTTACCTATATGGAAAATGGGAGACCTGGCCTACAGCAGTGAGTTTTAAACTTGGTTTTAACCCTGGGAATAAAATCTTACAGAGAGGCACCAACATAAAAGGTAAGAAGAAACCCTGATCAGTTAGAAGCCTGCTCTGGACCATACCCTCTCCCTGCAGAGCAGCCTTCGAAAACAATTCCAGATTATCGGAAAATCTTTATCGGTACCCAACTCGAAACCCACCAACTAGGATCACTGAGCATCTCGCATGAGCCCAAGCTTCCCCTTTGCCTTCAACAGGCTGCCAGTCTTGATGGAGAGGGGAGGCTAATACCCAGAAAACCAGGCAGATAAGCCAGGCTGCGCTGTCCCTCCTGAGAGCTAGAGCTGCAAACAGGTCACCTGATGTCCTAAATCCGCCACGTCTAAATTTATCTTGCCCTCCAAGGACGAGCAGATGCTATGCCTTATCGGCGCATGGTAAGTGGCAGAATGACAGACGTGACGCGCCCTTATCGCACCAAGGACAGGAATGACGTCCGCAGAAAGACTTGGTCTCCCTAACGATGAAATCAAGAGCTCACGTGCCAGCAGGACTGACGGGGACTGGGTCACGCAGGCCCTCAGGTGGGGTGGGACCTGTCCCAGGAGCCCGGATTCCTTTCCAGACCCTTATGTGTGCCTGGACATGCTGGGGTGGGGGAGGGGGGGAACAATGGTGCCTAGAAAGGGAGGCTGTTTGCAGCGAGGCCCAGTCCCTGTTGCATCCCTGGGGGAGGACCCAAGGCATCCCATTCCATGCAGGGAGAGGAAGAAAGAGAACACTCAGTGAGCACCAACAGTGTGCGGGCAGGCCACCGGGGGCTGGATAAGGGGCCACTGCTGGTCAGAGAGCAGAGCTGAGTAGCCCAGACTCCAGGGACAGCGTCCAGGATCAGACTGGGCTGATGGGGTCTGGGCTTCCCTCACCAGACACAGGCCCTACAACCCAACCTGCTGAGGCTACGGGATCCCAGCATCCAAGCAGAACAGGGCAGGTGCTCCTCGGCCACAGTCCTGCATATCAAAGAGGGTGAGGCTCTGACCATCCTCTTGGGGCCCACAGACTCACTAGGGGACACAAAGCCAACAAGAAGGAAATGGCATCACCGTCCCCACTGCCCTGCCGTGGAGTCAGGTGGGCGATTCAGTCTTTACTCACTCAACTTTTTTTTGTTTGTTTGTTTTCTGAGAGAAAGAGAGAGAGCATGAGAGGGAGAGGGGCAGAGAGAGGGAGAGAGAGCATCCCAAACAGGCTCTGCACTGTCAGCGCAGAGCCCAATACGGGGCTCAATCCCACAAACCATGAGATCATGACCCGAGCCACAGTCAAGACTGACTGAACCACCCAGGAGCCCCTCATTCAACTTTTAAGTACGCAAATAACATACCAATGCATTCTCCTTTAAAAAAAAAAAAGTCACCTTACACATAAAGCTGATGTCCCCTCTGACCTCCAAGCCTTCCCCTGGGGTAACCATCGTTAGGACTAGGGGGTGCCACCTTTCCGAACATCCACATGTCCTTTCAAAGAGATCCACCAGGCTAGGAGTCAGGGCAGAGTGTGTGACACTACAGGCTTCCCAAGGTGTGCGGTGGGGCGAAGGGAAGGAAAAGGGCTGAGGACTACAGGAATCAGGATGGACCACCAGAAGAAGGGTCTGGAGGTGGGGGCTCAAGGAAAGGTAGGCTTCACAGATGACCCCAAGGCAGGTGTCCCCAGGGACTGGCCCCACGTGATGTCAGCCCAAAAAGAGTTAGCCCCATTCATCCTTTTGTAGCCAATTCAGTTCTTTGGGAATCTCTAAAGCCCTTCCAAAGGGTCCTTGCCTTTGCCCTCACACCACTAGCACCATGAGGATGAGGATGACAAGGACAATGACAGTGATGGCACGTGCCGGGCACTCTGCTGGCCCTAACAACAGTTCTCCTGCTTTGACATCAGTGTTTCCATTTTCCAGGCAGCGAAACTGCAGCCCAGAGAAATTAAGCAAGTTGCTTAATGTCACACAGCTCGGGGCAGCAGAGCCACCATGGACCATAGGCGCCAATGCTGGAGGTCTTCACTGCTTCTATGGCCAACGCCACAGCTCTTGTGCCTCCGACATGCCTTACACACACCAGGGGCTCCACAAATAGTTGTACACTGACTTCTTGCTTAAAGACCATGAGCAACGTTGAGTGAATAATCAAGCACTAGGCAGTCCAAGGCAAGTTTCACGCTAGTACAGTCTGGGTTTTTCTTGTTTTGTTTTTTAAGTTAAGAATCTAAATTTTCTTCTAGGAATCCCCTACAACCTGGAGCTTCTGCTCCTGGAAAGAGTTAAGGCTTTGGCAAGAGGCTCTCCCACAAGGCAAATGAAATGTCCCCCATCTGTCTGGGAGAGTACAGGGCACCCCAGCAGCTACTTGCTGTGAATGGCCTCCTCGTGAACGTCAGTCCCACCAGGGGGTGGGGAGGGGGCCTTGATTTATTACATGGCTTTTGGACAGTTCCTCCAGAAATGCTGCCAAACAGTAGAATAATCAACTCTTTCACTCAAGCCCCTCATACTTTTTTTTTTTTAATGAAAGAATAAAGTATGCAATGAGCCTGAACTAAATAAATAAAAATGCCACACTTTTGCCCAACAGAACTTTCTGCGTCACTGAGGAGTATTTGCAGACCTCAACAATCTTTTATCTTCACAATGACGTCCAAACCTTCTCAGTTTTGGCCATTCTGAGAGGGTCTTTGATTTGGGCTCTCTAATTGTCTTATGAGAACAATTAGTTTATTAACTAATATAAGGTCATTATTCGATGGTGCTTTGAGCAGACATTAGAGAACCCCTTCCCTCTCTTGTGGTCTGCCTACCCTCCACCAGGGCCGTCTGAAATCAGTTACTCACATCTGGGCTCACACTGGAAACAGATATGTGTGGCAAGGAATCTCTGCCTTAATACTCATTGTTGACAATCACAGGTCTGGCTTCCAGGCTGGGTAGGGGGGCAATGCCCATTCAGCCTCTTTACCCATCCGCCCACCCACTTATCCACCCACCCATCCATCCATCCATTCACTGTGCCAGCCATGGAGACCTCCATGACAGAAAGGACATGGTCCTTACCTTCAGAGATCTCACACGGAGAGATGCCTGGGGAGGCTCAGAGTGATGCCACATCCTCCAGGAATGTTCCTGAAGGGTGGAGACTCTCAACACTGTTCCCTAGCTCAGCATCTGGCTCTTCTATCATGCAACTCTCTCAATTTGTTATCACCTCTTTATTCTCCAGTCTCCTGGGCAAAGCTGTGAATGAGTTCTGGGACAGCAAGAACCAGGTCTGTCTCCCCAGTGGGTGGTGCATAGTAAGTGCTCAATAGGGCACCTGGGTGGCTCAGTTGGATAAGCACCTGACTCTTGATTTTCAACTCAAGTAATGATCTCACGGTTTGTGGGGATCAAACCCCGCATCTGGCTCCGTGCTGACAGCATGGAGTCTGCTTGGGATTCTCTCTCTCCCTCTCTCTCTCTCTCTCTGCCCCTCCTCCCCCTCAAAATAAATAAACACTTAAAAAATCATAAGTGGTTCAATAAGTACTTGTTGAATAAGCAAATGAACATACAATCCATTCTTATGAGATAAAATAAAGACAGAAAAAGACTAACTCTGCTTTGAATACCGGCTGTGGCCTGATGCCAAAATGTTGATGAGTCAATCTGATGTTGGGGAGTGGAAAGCTATAGCTCAGGGCCTGGGGGCCAGACTGTCCTGGGCAGGTCACTTCTACTCTTGGATCCTGTATACTTAGGTCTGAAATGGGTGGTTGGAGAAGATGTTTTCAGTTCTTTGAGCCGGGCACTCTGTGAAAACCTCGCATCCCCGTGAGAATTCCTCAACCTGCAGCCCGAAGGGAAAGGGGCTGGGCCACTCTGGCTGGACTCCCCCACCTAGCAGATGTGAGTCTCGTAAGTACATGAAGCTTCCTCCTCCACACAGCAAAGGTTGGGGCAAGGGTGCTAGAGTAGATGCTTCCGACGTCTACGCATCTAGTACTTTACATGGAGGACACTGGCTAAGATTAAATTCAGGTACAGCAAGCACACGTCACACAAGTTTTAATAGAGCCCTAACTTCCAATACCGCACACCTCACTCACTCCTTGATTCACCCAATGTTTGGTGAGCCCCTACTATGCGCCGGGCACTGCTGTAGTGGTGACCGGACAAGACACAGTCACAACTGTTGTGGGGCGTCTGGCCCAGTTGGGGAGAAAGAGAATATACACATCATTAACTAAACAAAAGATGAAGTTATGGGCAAAGACCATTAAGAAACTGCACCACAAGAGAGGCGCCTGGGTGGCTCAGTGGATTAAGCGTCCGGCTTTGACTCAGATCATAATCTCACAGTTCGTGGGTTCTAGCCCCACATTGGGCTGTCTGCTGTCAGCACAGAGCCTGCTTTGGATTCTTTGTCCCCACTCTCTCTGCCCTTCCCCGCTTCTCTTTCTCTCTCTCAAAAAATAAAAAGAAACATAAAAAAATTTGCACCATGTGAGAGGCAGCAAGTAGAGAAGCTGGTTGGGAAGGCTTCTACCTGAGCTGAGACCCAACAACTACCTGGGAAAACGTAGGAAGAACATTCCAGGCGGAGGGAACAGCAGGTGCAAAGGCTCCAGGCTGGAAACATGCTTGGGGTAACTGGAGAACAGGAAGGTAGCCAGTCCGGCTCGTGAATGGGGCAGGCGGGGGTCACCCGAGATGAAGGCGAGGGCCTGCTCATGCAGGGCAGGGAGGGAAGGGCGCTGCCAAGAGGTCCATGGATAGGATTGAGAGGGTCCATGGACTTGAGAGGGGGGAAAATGTCATCTCTCTTTTCACCAGCCTTTACCTGAACACAAACACTTCCCTTAGTTACGAATGCCAACAACAACCAACAGCGACGTTAGCAGGGCCGGGCACTCATCAACGACGAGACCCTGCAGATGCATTCCTGACACCACCGTCCCAGACACCTGGAAATATCACTGACACTCATCACGAACTCAAAGTTACAGTGGCTGTTAGACCAGCCAGTTGGATGTTACTATTTAAAGTGTTAACAAAAGGGGCGCCTGGTGGCTCAGTCAGTTAAGCATCCAACTTTGGCTCAGGTCATGATCTCATGGTTCGTGGGTTCGAGCCCCGCGTCGGGCTCTGTGCTGACAGCTCGGAGCCTGGAGCCTGCTTCCGATTTCTGTGTCTCTCCCTCTCTCTGACCCTCCCCTGCTCGCACTGTCTCTCTCTGTCTCTCAAAAATAAATTTAAAAAAACATTAAAAAATTTAAAAAAAATAGTGTTAACAAAAGAGCACATAGATTTCAACATCATAAAGTTTTAAAGTATCTCATAACTGAATCTGAAAGGAACTGGTTTTCTTTGTAACCCTATGTATTTTGTTTTATATAAGGAAAAGCATTATTCTGAGAAGGGGTCCCTAGGCTTCACCCGATGCCCAAAGGGCTCATAAGGAGTTCGATTTCTACCTCAGAAGGGACTGAGAACTGCTGAAGTGCTTCCCACAGGTTTCATGGGCTGCAGTCTCCGGGTTTCAAAGTCCCCTGGCTGTGCGAGAAGACTGTGGCCGTACAGGGGGGTGCCAAGGGCAAGTGAGGGCATGGCCTTCTCCGACCACTGTCCTGGGCCATCCGGAGCCGGCAGCGTCCCTGGGGCCTCGAGGGCTCTGCCCGAGCCTCTCCCACCACACCGCCTCATGCTGCCCTCCTGACCCGGAGGAGCCCTGTCACTTGGCCCAAAGCCTACCCCAGGGCATCCTCCCAAAGAGCTTCAGAAAGTGAGCGCGCGCGTCCACAAGAAAAATAAATGTGGCCTTTGCCACTGTTTGGTTTGAATGTCGGTCCAGAACAGAAACGAGATTTGTACTTGAGCAGGCCTTCCAGCAGGACCCCAGCAGAGGCTGGGCAAACACCCGGCGGACGGACGGTGAACACTCGGGAAGGCCCGAGCCTGGGGACCCACGGCCCCGAGCGGCAGCTTTACGGCGGCCTTCCTGTTTTCCCAGGGCCTCTCTTCACACTGCTCGCTCACACACTGAGTCTTTTCAACGTCCTCCAGGAGAACAGAAGAATCCATTTGCACATGCCAGCACGCACGTTTCTCCCACCCTCCCCAGGGGGTGGGTCCTGCCAGGAGGCTCGTTTAGGACATACAGGGACAGCTGGGGACGGGGCCCGTGGGGTGGGGTCCTCAGAAAAGCTGAGAGCTGAATCCTACGCTCCCAGATGCCCCAGACCAGAGTGAGAGTGGGGCCCGGCTGACTGGAAAGTGAGGGACGTTTGCGGTGTTTCTGGGGCAATGCTCGGAAGCCTCACGGGAAGCAGGGGTGCAGTGTGGGGTACGGAGGGCCTGGCTTTGGAAAGGAGGGCTGGGAAGGGCAGGGGCGGCTCACCCCGAAGGATCAGAACAGCGTCAGAGAGAAGTGGAGAGGAGGCGTGCGCTGTGTCTTTGGAACCAGACTTAGTGAGCATAAAAGGAAACTGAGGCACCCTCGTTGCTGGTGAGGACCAGCAGAAGAGAGACGGTTCTAGGGCCAGCTGTACCAACCCTTTCCCAGGCCTCCAGCTAGAAAGAATGCGCTGGGGTTTTTTTTGGGGGGGGGGGTCATTTTTCTGTCTACACCCATTGGCATTTCTGGGTTGTGAGTTTCTCCAGCACCTGGTCCCTGGGAATAAGGAAGGCAGAAAAGAGAACCCAGGAGCTCACTGTCAGGTCATTCTTCACATCCCTGGGCCCCCAGCCCGTCTGCCGTCTGGTCTCCACTTTTCAGGATTTTCCTATATTTGTTTCAAACGTACTGTCCAGAGCTTTTGCCTGTCCTTGGTGGGAGGGGACAATGCCTCTGCTCTATCGTGTCTGGAACCAGAAGTCCTATATTTCATACTTTTAGGTTTCATATTTTTAAGCAACACATGAATCAGATATAGACAATACACAGGTCCCTTTAACCTGTATGCCAGTTACAGGAATGCCCTTTATATGGCTTTCAATACTCTTCCATTTATTGGAAACACTGTGTAAGTTCAGCCTTACACCCCTTCATCCTTTCCTTTGCTCAGATGGCCCGCTGTGCGCCTCCAGGCAAGGGTACACAGTACAGAATTTAAAAGATCCTTCCCAAAGAGCCTTTCCCACTTGGGGTGTGCAGACAGCAAACCACAGCTGAGGCAGGGTACCCCCACAGAAGAGGAATACCCTGGCCAGGGGGCTGATTTAAATTCTCTGAGGAAGACATGAGTAGACACTTTTCCAAAGAAGACATCCAGATGGCAAACAGACACATGACAAGATGTTCAACATCACTCATCATCAGGGAAATACAAATCATAACCACACTGAGATACCACCTCACATTGGTCAGAGTGGCTAAAATGAACAACTCAGGAAACAACAGATGCTGGCGAGGATGTGGAGAAACGGGAAACCCTCTTGCACTGCTGGTGGGAATGCAAACTGGTGCAAACTGGAAAACAGTGTGGAGGTGCTTCAAAAAATTACAAATAGAACTACCCTACGACCCAGCAACAGCACTGCTAGGAATTTATCCGAAGGATACAGGAGTGCTGATTCGAAGGGGCACAAGTACCCCAAGGTTTACAGTAGTGCTCTCCACAATAGCCAAATAATGGAAGAGCCCAAATGTCCATCAACTGATGAATGGGTAAAGAAGATACGGTGTATACACACAATGGAATACTACTTAGTGATGAAAAAGAATGAACTCTTGCCATTTGCAACAACGTAGATGAAACTAGAGAATATTATGCTGAGTGAAATAAGTCAGTCAGAAAAAGGCAGATATCATATGTTTTCACTCATAGGTGGAATTTGAGAAACTTAACAGAAGACCATAGGGGAAGGGAAGGAAAAATAAGTTGCAAACGGAGAGGGAGGCAAAATATAAGAGAGACTCTTAAATACAGAGAACAAACAGAGGGTTGATGGGGGGGGCGGGGAAAATGGGAGATGGGCGCTGAGGAGGGCACTTGTTGGGGTGAGCACTGGGTGTTATATGTAAGCGATGAATCACGGGAATCTACTCCCGAAGCCAAGACTACACTGTATACACTGTAGGTTAGCTAACTCGAGAATAAATTATTATTTTTTAAATAAACTAAATAAATAAATAAATAAATTCTCTGAGGAAGTGGTCTTGGGGCCTGACTGTGCCCCACAGGGCATTCCTGGTACCACCACCTGTGGACAGTCTACCCAAAGGCAGAGAAGCAAACGGCTTTCCAAGAACAAGCTTGCAGGCAAGGCCCCTCCCAAATAAGTCTGGCTCTCACACAAGGACCCCAGCCCTCTGCACAGCTCTCCACTCTGAAGGGAGGGGTTTTTACCTCCTATTTCAAGCTCTCTCCTCCAAATCAACACCCCAGATATGTCTCTCGCATCAGTCCCTTTGGCTGTAAGCATGAGTGGGAGCCCCTCCCTGGGCCCACTGAGGAGAAGTGGGCTCAGCACCCAGGAAAGACATTCTGGTCTCCGGTGAACTTGCTCACCCTGGACAGGAGAGGGCTCGTCTCCCCAAGGGTGTATGACAACCATGGCAGCTGAGGTTTCCACCCCTAGGCCCTATTCTCTCCTAGCATAAATTAGCATGAAGAACAAAATGGCCCTAGGGAAATAATGGGCCAACTCCAGATAGGCTCTTCCTGTCTTCTTTCTGAAAGCCACTTGGAGTTCAACTGGCCCAGTTTAACTGGCAAAACTCTCCCAGACCCAGGAGATGTGCCCATCTTCTCTCCCACCCTGCCCCATGTGCCCCAAAGGGTGAACATCAAGGGTGAACATGGCACCCCCAGCACAGGAGGGACCCAGCAGAGTGGTGGCTGCTGGGCCTCCCAGAAAGAAAGCTGGGCCCCTGAAGAGGATTCTAGACATGGTCTCATTTGACTGGGTTCATGATCACTTCTTTCACCTGAGGAAACAGAGGCTCAGTAAGATTAAGTGACTCATCAGGGGGCCAGTAGAGAGGGTGAGATTTGAACCCAAGTCTTTCTGGACCCAGAGACCCTGATACCTTAGGCCAGCTCCACTCGCCCGAAGAACACCATGGGGGATGTGTGGTGTTAAGGTGAAAGGTGGATCTTGAGGACACTTCCCCATGCTTTAGGTTCAGGTCACGATCTCATGGTTCATGGGATTGAGCCTGGCATTGGGCTCTGCGCAGACAGCACGGAGCCTGCTTGGAGTTTTCTCTCTCGCTCTCTCTCTCTCTCTCTCCACCCCCATCTCTCTCCTCCCTGCCCCCCTCTCAAAATAAACAAATAAACTTAAAAAACAACAACAACGGTACTTGTCTCCAAGGGTAACTGGGAGATAATCCTGCCCAGCACACACCCAAGAGTCAACGAATGTTAGTTTCATCTTTACATCAATTAGCAAGGACGTCAGCCCGGAGTCCTCTCTGGAATCACTTTACCGCATTAACTGGTTCATATTTGACTCACTGTCCAAACAGTTTGGTTGTAAATGGAATCCTTGCTCCCCTCCCAGCCCCTTCCCATGCCCCCTCCAGGCAGGACAGCTTACCTATGGTCCTTCGGAGGTCTTCACACTGGCTAATGTGAGGAAACTTCAGGATTTCCTTCCACTTCTTGCTTTTCCCCTTGCGCTTTCCTCCACCCCCTGCAGAAATGGGGGGAAAAGATGTCGGGCTGATGTTGGTCTTATCCAAGGCTCCAGAGCCTGTTTCCCATCCCAGTGAGCCTGTCCACCAGCTCCAGGGGCTGGGAGACAGCCAGGAGGCTCAAGGTCAAGTCAGTGACACACCCCAAACCCCACCAGGCACACACACTCCCTCCTGGCCAGCATCAAGCCTGTGTATTCTACCCACACAGTCAGGCCTGGGCCCCTCAACCAGCAGGAGCAGACGAGCCCCTCCAGTCGTCCATGCCTGGACCCACACCAGTTGCCCTGTTCTTCCTCCACATCTCCCACGGCTCCTCAGGCCCCTGAGTGCCCACTCTCTGGCGTCAGACTAGACCCCAACCTTCCCACAGCAGGGGCCAGGCCGGCTGGACTTAATACTGCCTTTGGGCGCAGGAAGTCCTTGCGGAATGGATCCACAAGTGAGTGGCCTGAAGCCGCCTCACTGCCTCCTTTGTCCCCCTGTTTCCTGTGGAGAGTCCCGCTCCCCAACTGGAGGCCAGATGTTGGGAACAAGGACTTCAATTTCCACTTGTCTTGTGTACCCCCTTCTTCTCCCTCCCCCAGAAATCCCGGGATCTGAGGATGCGTTCTCTCTCTCCTGAAGGGCCCATCCTGCCTCACAACCTCCTCAGTGTACATGTGTGATGAACACACACATGCCAGGGACATGCACATGTGATGGACATGCACGCATGATGAGCACACGTGCAATGAATCTGCACACATAATAAACACACGGACATAATGAACATGTACACATAATGGACATGCAATAAACATGTGGAGCTGAGTAAGAGACACAATCAGGGCTTTCCCACCACCCACGCTACTCTTATCCATGGGACAGTGGACAGATGTCCGAACGCTCAGGTGTGCAAACAGCAAGGGGAGGCACCAACTCTGGCCTGTATCCCTGAGCCCACCAGTGTTTGAGCCTCAGGGCTGGAGGCAGAGGCCCTTCTGTGTCTAGTGGCCAGGACCCTCCAGGGACTGAGATGCCATTACCCACCCCCCACCAGAGTGGCCTTAGATACCATCTCGCTAAAGGTCACATAGCCCTTTAGGTCCCTCGGTATTTTGGGATATTGAGGGCCTCTTACCCTCCTCCATGCAGTCAACACCCTAACACCTGTGGAGTTTGGAGCCCAGTTAGAGATGCAGAATCTGGGGTTGGGCCTCAGCACCCTGGGCCTGCTCCTTGCTCGGAGTTGGGTGCACAGCGCCTCCAGGATCTAACCCTTCCAGAGCGGGCCTGGGCCCCCTCCCAAAGCAGCAAACTGAGGGATACAGGAGGAGCTCACCTGGCGCCCACCAAGGCCCAATGTATGCCCCGGGGCTGGCAGGGAGTTGGTCTCAAGAAGTGGGGATCCTCAACTGTCAACCCTGCTGCCCTGGAAAGCTGAGGCCGGGTTCCCCATTACCAAGTGGGTTGGCTTCTGAGGCTGGGACCAGGACCCCCACCCTGTGAGCTGGGAAATAGGAGAGGGAGCTGGTGGGGGTAAGCGTGTCCTTTCCCTCCTCTCTGCTTGTCCTGTCTTCCTTTCCTCTCAAGTCTCTGCAGAAGGCAAAGGCCTCACACTCCACAGGGCAGAACAAGTGTGTGTTGGGCATTTGCTGTGGCCAGGCACCATTTGAACATTATCTTGTTTCATCCTCAGAATGACTCTTTGAGGAAGAGATCACCGTGACCAACGTCACAGATGAAGAAACAAAAGTCCAAGGTTGAGCAACTTGCCAGCTGATGGCCCATCTGACTCCATACTTGCCCTTTCCTCTAGCCAGGGTCAACACACATATGCACACACCGCAGGGTCCTTCCCCGGGCCCTTCCCTGGGCTCTCTGCAGTCCTTACTCTAAATCTACGAGGCAGAACTATTACTATTCCCCCTGACAAATAAGGAAACTGAGGCATGGGGAAGAAAGAAGCAAGTGGCCTTCTTTAATGGCTTATTAATAGCAGAGCCAAGGCCCCAACTTGAGTGGACTCTGGACCCTAGGCACTCACCCTCACCCTTCTGTCTGTAGATCTCCCTTTGGGGTGTAATGAAATCCAAGGAAATTCTCAGGGATAAAAAAAAAAATTGCTGGAGTCAGACCACAGAAGTGATGCAGCATCGAGTAAGAGGAGCAGGAATAGGGATCTCTCTAGCTGGGGCCCAAGCTTGCAAGCTCTGAGAAAAGACGTCACCCCAGACACCTTCAGACTTGTTCTGCTTGACCCACATGTGGCTTGTTTGTTTGTTTGCCTGTTCACTGAACCAGCTGTCAAGATTTCAAACCATGGGGAGACATTACATGCAAATCCAGATTTCAGATTTCTCTCCATAACCAAGCATCCCACATGGCAAGAATGGGCTAGAACTGGGGAACAGCTGCTCCCGTGGACAGGCCGTGTGGCCTCCATGCAGGCAGATTGCTTGGCCTCCGTAGGGATTAAGATGTGCATCCCCCTAGAAAAGGGCCACCCTCTGGAGACATCAGCGAAGTCTGATGCTCCCGTCTCAGCCCCCACGAGGCTGGGAAGTCAGAAGGGGCCATCAGAACCCATCTAAGTCCTTGTCCTGTCCTATTCCTGCACTATTCGCTCCCAGATCTGTCTGGAAGAAAGCACATTTGTGTGTGTTTGTGATAAAATATACACAACATGAAATTTGCCATCTTAACCATGATTGGGTATACGGTCCAGTGGCGTTGATACATTCATATTGTTATGCAACCACCGCCACCATCCATCTCCAGAACTCTCTCATCACCCCAAACTGGAACTCTGTACCTAGTAAACACTAGCTCCCTCCTCCCCCCAGCCCCTGGCAGCCACCACTCTACTTTCCGTCTCTGTGAATTTCACTCCTCTAGTGACATCATACAATATGTCCATTTGTGACCGGCACCTTGCACTCAGCATAACGTCCTCAAGGTTCGTTCATGTTGTAGTGTGTGTCAGATTTCATTCTGTTTTTAAGACCAAGTAATATTACATTGTGTGTAGTATTGCATTTGGTTTATCCATTCATCTATTTAAAAAAATTTTTTTAACATTTATTCATTTTTGAGAGACAGAGAGAGACAGAGCATGAGTGGGGGCGGGGCAGAGAGAGAGAGGGAGACACAGAATCCAAAGACAGGCTCCAGGCTCCGAGCTGTCAGCACAGAGCCCGACATGGGGCTCGAACCCATGAACTGTGAGATCACGACCTGAGCCGAAGTTGGACGCTTAACCCACTGAGCCACCCAGGCACCGCTGATGGACACTTGGGTTGTTCCCACCACTTGGCTTCTGTGATCAGTGCTGCTATGGAGACCATAGTCCCTGCTTTCAGTTCTTTTGGGTGTAGGCCCAGGAGTGGAATGACTGGATCGTATGGTAGTTCCACCTTTCGGCAGAACTGATGAAGTTTTCTTGATGGTACAGACTACCAGGCTATACTCCATCAAGCTATCTCCCAACTCTCTGTGATCAAAACCCAGGTATGTGACCTCTGGAAAGGCCCACCCCACCCCGCAGATGATTCTCGGATGGCCAGTCTACGGAAACCAGGAGCCTATTTTACATGCATATACCTGTGTGTGTGCATAGATCTTATGGATTAATTGAACCATTAGGAAAATTAACCCAGACTTATTAATTCACTCAACCAATATACGTTGAGCATCAACTAGAAGGAGTTGGGGCAAGAGACACAGGGTGTCAGCATCTTGGGGCTTCCAATCTACCAAGGAAGACAGACATCAAAGGCTTTATTTCAGTGGCTCAGCGCCGAGTGATTTGTCCTCCGGGGGACAACTGGCAATGTCTAGAGATATTTTGAATCATCGCAGCCAGGGCAGGGGTGCTACTAGCATCCGATAGGCAGAGGCCAGGAATGTGGTCGAGCACTACACAGTGCATGAGACAGCCCCCCACAACAGAGCAATCTGCTCCAAAATGTCAATTGGTGCTGAGGTGGAGAAACGCTCCTTTACTTAACAAGCATTTGGACCAGCACTCAGGAGGGCAGGGTTTGGGGGAGACGTTAGGAACGGGGCAACGTGTCGCTGAAGCTGAAGTTAGGAAGGGAGGGGGTACCACGCAGCCACCCAGGGGGCTGCCCCAGGCCAAGGTAGCAGACTTCCCAGCCCGCATGGGGCTCCTTCCCTCCGACTCCTTAGCTCCTCAGCCCCCAGAATGGGGCAGGGACTGTGGGAGGCAGAATAATGCTCCCCGAAGTGTCCACGTCCCACCCCCTGGCACCCAAACATGTTAGGCTACGTGACAAAGGGGAATGAATACTGCAGATGGAATTAAGGATAACGGCAGGAACATTATCCCAGACGGTCTCGGAGGGCCCGATGTAACAGTTAGAGTCCTTACATGTGGAAGAGGGGGAAGAGTCAGTTGAGAGCCACGCCGTGTGAGGAAGACCAAACAGCTCCCACTGGCTTTGAAGACGGAAGGGGCCATGAGAAGGCGGGCGGCTTCTTGAAACCACAAAAGGCAAGAAAACAGCTTCTCCTTGGGAGCCTCCAGAAAGAACAGAGCCCTGCCTGCACCCTAGTTTTACCCCAGTGAGGCCCATGTCAGATGTGTGACCCCCTGAAATGTAACTCAATAATTTGTGTTCACATCCACTGGGTTTGCGGTATTTGTTACAGCAGCAAAAGGAAACTAATCCAGGGACGCCCTCCGCAGGCTGTCCCCCTAAATGGCCACAGGGATCCTGAATGTCCTCCCCACTCACCTGGCCTCCAGTTCCTTGGAAAGTCCTGTGACATCAACCCTGCCCCTCCATAACTCAGACGGGCTGGAGCAAGATTTCGTGTCCTGATGACCAAAACTCGCCTTGAAGAGGTCGCCACTTCCAGACAAACATTTAGCTCTTACGTGTGCTGCTCGGTTATTAGATTACATATTTGATGACTGAAGTGTCAATATTCTCATTATTTCAGTCGGACTTGACTGTCTCGCAGGACCCTGAGGTGGTGAGACCTAACACCCTATTGCAGAAGTTCCTTGCGTGCCCTGGCCCTGTGGCCCCAGCTGCCCCAGGCCTACCTCCCCGCTTGTGAGGGTGTCAGGCCTATAGGGAGCTAGAGCCACCACCTCTCCGCTACTCAGGGCCCAGCCAGGCCCCGGCAGCTGGGACGGCCAGTTCCCAGGTCTGCCCATCAACCCCTGGTCACCCATTCTCCCCGACTGGGTTCAAAGCCCTTCACCATGTGGTCACCGTCTTTCCAAGCTTTATCTCCCTCCCTGCCTTTGCTCTCGGGGCCTTTGCACTCCCGGTTCCTTCTGACAGGAGCATCTTCTGCCTACCCTTGTAAACGGTTTTCAGCCGTGCTTTAAGTCTTCACGCAGGCATCCAGCTTCAAGGCTTCCTGTGCACTGTGTGGCCATCTAGGAGGGCCCTGTCCGACCTCACTAGCTGAAGCAGGCCCCATTCTCTGCCTTCGCCACTGCCATTAAACAGTGTTTGGGAGGCCCTGGTCGGCTGGGCAGTCTGTCTCTCTCACACACACTCGTCAGCTGACAGATTCACTTATTATCCCAACACACTCAACGCATTTTCATTGACAGGTCCAACCCATATGTGTGAAGTTACTACCAGATTCCCAGGACCAGCCCCGGCTCTTATTGGTGCCTAACATTTTCCTATTTAGTGATTGACTTGCCTTTCCTTAGTCTCCCCATTCGAAGGAAGACCATGGTGGCAGGGACCTCGGTTTCTCTGCTCTCTGTTGCTCTCTCCTTGGCCCACTGTAGATGCGCAAACGGTATTTGCCAAGCAGATGCGAGTGTTGTCCGTGTGACCTCTGTGTGCATCATCCTCTCCCCCATGACCCCACAGGACTTCCTGACCCTCCACCTACTGAAGCCTGCTCTTTCTTCAAGCCCCCGCCGATTGCCCCTTCCAGGGGTGCCCTTGAGAGGCAGACCCCCCCCCCTTGCCAGGCCTACAGCCTACTCCCAGCTCGGCCCTGACCTATTCAGTGTCCCTCCGGGGGGGTGGGGCAGCTAACACAATGCCTGGTTAATCACAAGCTTTCGTTAAGTTAGGACGACTGACTGGTAAATGAATGTTTGCCAGAACAAATGACAATGTCCACCCCCATCCCACCCCCAGCAATCTGAGGGTAGCACAGAACTGGGTTCTGTATGTTTGGTGTTCGTTAAGGTAGCATTAGCCCCATTTCACAGATGAGAAGCCAGAGGCTCAGGGAGAGGAATTAATGGGATCAGTGAATGAACTGCCTGCCATTTCTTGTCTTAAGCAGCTATGGGTTTCATTTCCTTTACCATCTGACCCACTGCTGCTCATAGTGTATCTTTCATGTGCCAGAAACAAGTCAGCAAACTAGACAGCGTCCCTGCCCTCAGGGATATCCAGTTCATTCCAGGGTGTGGCCGGCGGGGGGGGGGGGGGGGGGGGGGGGGGGGGG
>CM053561.1:70802697-70826446 GCA_028646485.1 Cryptoprocta ferox | reverse complement strand
CATCAACGTCACCATCCTCACCACCACCGCCAACATCTCACCATCCTCACCACCACCGCCAACATCTACGTCACCATCCTCACCATCACCACCATCACCATCACTAACAACACCACCACCATCCCCCCCACTAACGTGACCGCCGCCACCACCACCATCACCACCACCGCTGTTGTCACCACCACTGCCATCATAAACACGCTATCACCAGAACCACCTCATGACTTGTGTAGATCAGAGAACCGAGAACACAGAGTTAGCAAGAGACAGACAGCAGGTCTCAGGCCCAGGTCTTCTGACTCCAAGTGCAGCCATCTCTCCATCCTACCACTGCTCCCCCAACACACACACACACCTTCCCCATCAGCATGATGTCAGCATCTGTGATTGTCGGAAGGTACCACAGGGAAATCACGCCTACATGATTTGGACCCGTTACCTCTCTAATTTCACCTGCCTCTACTCCCTCCCTCACACCACATCCTCCTCAAAATCCTCAAACACCCCGGGCACCTTCCCACCAAAGGACCTCTGCTCTAGCGCAAGAGTCAGCAAACATTTTCTGTAAGGGCCAGATGGAGTCTCTGGGTCACAGACAATCCGTAAACAAATGGGCTGCATTCCAATACAACTTTATTACAAAATCAGACAGCAGACTAGATTTGGCCCCAGGCTCTGAGTTTGCCTGAGTTTATCTGTTCTTGCTGTTCCCTTTATTTCCCTGGAAAACATCCTCAGGGTTAACCCCTTTGCCTCCTTTGGGTTTTCATACAGATCTCACTTTCTCCAGAAAGTTGACTCCAACTGCCCTTTTTGTCCCCTAATAAATAATCTGAAGTGAAATAAATAGATTAAGAAACGAACCAGTTTTAGGTGAACAATTAAGTGGAATTTAGCACATTCACAATGTTTGGCTACATCACCTCTATCTTATTCCAAGACATTTCTTTCCCTCCAAAGTGACATCCACTGATCACACTTTTTAACGCCACCCTTTTTCCTGTATCCACTTCTCCTGAACCTTCTGCCCTTCTTTCACTTTTACTTTTCCATTTCTGCTACATCTATAACCTTGTAGCATTCTGCGTGGCTTATTTATTCTGTCCATTGCTCATTACCTATCTCTGCCCCTCCTTCCGCTGGAATGTAGGCTTCATGAGGGCAGGGGTCTATTTCCCAAGCCCCCAGAATAGTGCTCGACACATAGTAAAGGCTCCTCAAATCATTGAGAAATAGATGGAGAGACAGAGAGGCGGGGCCAGAAGAGATGGTTTCCATATGGACTTCAAAGCAAACAAACAAACAAACAAACCATATCACACACCATAGCCTTTTCTGAGCCTGCATTTTCCTCCCTCAAAATGGGAACCCAACTACCTTCCCTGGGAGGGGGCAGGGCGCGGACAGCCTCTCCTGCCCTTCCCCTCAGTTATGTCAGCTCTCCCAACCCTGAACTTAGAGCCCCTTCTCCCTGGGCAGCACGGAGAGACAGGGTGGGGGCTCTCATCAAATGGGCAGTGTCAGACTTCTGATGCCTCTGTCCATGGGCTGAGTGGCCCCACGCCACCTCGCCGACCTCTCTGAGCCAGTGTTCTGGTTGGGATAACGTCCAGAAGCCCTTTGTAAGGGTCAGATAGAGCACGTGCTTAAAACCCCAGCTTCGCACCAGGCACCGGGTAGCCACTAACATGATTTACACCCTGCCGCTCCCCATCCTGCCCTCCCCTCCCCTGCCCAAGCCATCCCCTCCCTGGGGCTTTCCACTGTTTTCTCCATTCCTCTGTGTCTCTTGAGGACTTTAGAGAAATTTCCTTCAAGGGAAAGCAGACACCTCATCCTCTTGCAAACACTGATGACCTTCTTAAAAATGTCCTTTCCAAGGAAAACCATATTTCAAATGTATTTTGGGGCTTACTACACTTTGTCCACACCGGTTTTCACAGTTGAGAAAGTCTGGCCACAAAAACTAACTTTTCACTGCAAAAGTAATCCTCTTCTCTCAGCAAAGCCCAAATTTGGTCACTTTTGTCTTCACAATGTTTTCTCTGGGTTAAGGAAGAGAAAGGCTGGGTGGGGGGAAGAGGGGATGTGAGCTGACCCCGGAGAAAAGCCGCTGGCAGCTGTAAGTTGGCTCCGGCCGCCCAGCTGTGGCTATTTTGTTGGAGAAATAAACAGGACTATTTGCTCATGAAAAAATGCCCCAGTTTTTCATACGATATTCATAAAAATATTTGCATTTCCCTGTGAGTAATAATTACTTCTGCTGCCCCCAGAAATTTTGCATCACCTACCCTAAAAGAAGTTGAACAGACTCTTTAGAAAGGCTTCCCCATCAAAATCCACGCGGCGACCTGGGTATGTTAGTTATGATGTCGATATGACTGCTCATAGAAGGGCTGGGAGGTCTGAGGTGCAGAGAAGAGGGAGGGAGCCAGGCCCCGGCCTGAGTGCTCCATTTTCTCTGAGTCTCAGGACACCACAGCCAAGTAGATTTACTGTGCACATGAGGAAACAAGCCCAGAGAGGCCAAGTATCTGGCCCGGGGTCACACAGCCACTAAGTGGCTAAGCTGGGATTTGAACCCAAGAATGCCTGGTTCTTAACTCCCAGTCCACAAGGGAGTTAGCTCAAGGGACACGTGAGAACCGGGCCCTCAGAAACTTCCCCCAAAGCCTGAAGCCACAGAAGCCCAAAATTGGTGCAGCGCAGAGACAGCTACAGAGAGAAGAGTTTCCAGTGCAGAGGTGAAGTCTCCCAAACCGGGGTCCAGAAGAGAGTTCTTGACTCCCAGCTACCTTCACCCATGCTTCCCCCAGCTTCTCCCTCGCCGTAAATGGCACTGCCATTCATCCGGCGCTTAGGCCCCAAACCTAACGTGTCATCCCTCATTCCAGCCTCCTCCTGGCCTCTATGGTTAGCAGCCTCCAAGATGGCCCAGTGACTCTTGCCTCCTGGTATTCATGGCCTGCACGGTCCCCTCCCACACTGAACCCGTGTAATCAACAGGATGTGACAGAAGTGATGGCGTATGACTCTGAGGCTGGGTCGTGAGAATCACTGTGCCTTCTGCCCCGCTCTCTCGTGGACCGCTCTCATGAAGGGCACTCGTGCAGACCTATGAAGAGGCTCATGTGGGGAGGAGCTGAGACCTCCTGCAGGCGGCCAACATGAATTTGCCAACCATGTGAATGAGCCCCCTTAGAAGTGGAGCCTCCAGCCCCACTCAAGCCTTTGGATGATGGCAGCCCCAGCCGACAACTTCTCTGCAATCTCATGAAAGACGCTGAGTGAGAACCGGGCCGGCTAAGTCGCTCCCGAATTTCTGACCCACAAAAACCACGAGACAACAAATGTTGGTCGTTCTAGGCTGCTAAGTTTGGGGCAATTTGTTACACAAGTACAGTTAACTACCTGCCTTCTGCCTGCAACCATCCGTCAAGTCCTACGGATCCTACTTTGGAATGACACATTGATTCTGCCATCTCCCTTCTCCTCCACGGCCACTGCCACAGGCCAAGCCACCATCGCATCTCACAGGATGACTGCAGGATGGCCTCTCTGCCTCTGGTTTCTGCCTGGCCCACTGTCCACTTGCAGCCTGTGACACTCTACACTTGCAAACTACTTCCGGTCCCTTCAATGGTTCCCCATGGCCCACGGGATGAAACCTGAACTCTTTGCCACGAGCTACAAGGCCCTTTGGGCTGAAGCCCACCCACCTCCCTGCCGTGGCCTCATCTCCTGGCCCGCTGTGCCCCAGCTGCCCTGGGCTGTCTTTTGCTTCTCAAATACACCAGCTCTCCCCACTCTGAGACTGTGTCCCGGCTGTTTGTTCCGCCTGAAACCCTCTTCCCATGACTCTATCTTCACTTTCCAGCTGAGAAATCACCTCCCCAGAGAGGTCTCTACTGACCAGCCTGTCTACCCATCATCATTCCCCATCGCTACATCTTGTCGATTCCCTTTCTAAACGATAATGATCTGAAATTAGTTTATTCATTTGTCTATTAATCCTGCTTATTACCATCCACTCCTCTCTACCCCTTAGGCTAATGTTTTGGAAGCTGGCACCACGACTGTACCCAGTGCCTGGCACCAAGCAAGTATATAATAAAATGTTGTTAAATGAATGCATAAATGAATTTCCTGTCTTAATGTGATCCCAGAAAAATCCCCTGTTGTGTGAGACCTTGGGATCCCCATCAAGGAAACCGTGAACTAACTATCCATGAGAGCCTGGGTGTGCCTTCCCCTCTCTGGGCCTCAGTTTCTCCAGGCAAGGAGCTGGGTGGAGGAGTTCTCAGGTCCCTGTGGGTCCTTGTGACAATCTGCAAGCAGTAAAGCCACATTCTGGCGATTTCTGTGTGCTCCTGGAAGCAACCAGAGGGCCTCACCTTGGGTTCCACAGAGCTGGTGCTTTGTCCTTAAAGATCAGCTCAAGACAGCATCTCTGTGGAAAGAACTGTTTTCTTTAGAGGAAGTTTAAGTTCTTCACCCAGTAAAGTTCATGGCTACTACCCCATTAGCACAGGAAGCTCCTGTGTTCCCTGCAAGGACATGAGGAACAGCCTACCACCTGCTGCTGTCGAAGACTTGGGTCCTGGCCATGCTTGCCTGGCCCACAAAGATGTGACAGGCATACAGCGTAGGGGGCCACTCAGAGGAGACTAAAGACAGTGGTTGGGGAAGTGGAGTGTCTAGCTGAGGAATTACAGAGGCAGGGTCTATACTGGGGTCCCAGGCCCCCCATGACCATGTTCCCTCTGTACCTTCTCCTCCTAATTCCATTACACAGCAGAGTAAACAGGGACAGGGCAGTTGGCCTTACAAAGTCTTCCTCTAAAATATGCTTCCTTAATTGTAAAATGGCCAAGGAGAGCTCTATTTGGCAGATTCGATTTCTACCCTTGGAAATTCAGAATCAAATCCAAATACGAAAAGCAGAGATTGCCACAGGGAAAAAGCGAGTGGAACGTGGGTGACTTAGCTTCCTATTGGTGCTGTAACAAATCACCGCAAACTTAGTAGCTTAAAATAACATGAATTTATGATGCTAAAGTTCTGGAAGTCAGAAGTCTGAAACTGGGCTAAAATCAAGGTGCAGGGAGGACCGATTCCTTCTGGAGGCTCCGGAGGCGACTCTGCTCTCGCCTGTTCCAGCTTCTAGAGGCCGCCCTGCATTCCATGGCTCGTGGTCCTTTCCTTCATCTTCAAAACCAGCAGTCGCCTGCAAGCATCACCACTGTGACCTCTTGCTCTGTAGTCAAATCGTCCTCAGCCTCTCTATCGTGAGGACCCTTGCGATTACGTTGGGCCCACCTGGATAATCCAAGGTGACCTCCCATCTCGAGATCCTCCACTTTATCACATCTGAAAACCCCCTTTTACCATAAAAAAATTAAAAAAAAAAAAGAACACCATGTCAGTAACATACTCTGATTGTATGCGATGTCGACGTCTTTGAAGGGCCCTTATTCAGCCCAGCACAGTGATGATTAAAACTGTACATTCCAGATCCCAGCTGTGTCCTTTACAAGCTGTGCCACTCTGGGCATATTACTCAACCTCTCTTTGCTTCGACTGACTCCTGGATGCCTCACAGACACAGGAGTCAGGAAACGATGCGTGGAAAGCATTTGGCACAGTGAAGATAGCTCAATGAAAGAGGGCTCTAATTATTCCCTCGTCTCCGCCACACTCAGAACTAATGGCTGTCAGAGCTGGGAGGGACCTTGGTGATCACCCAGCCCTGCCCCTCGCTGAACAGCTGGGGACAAAGAGGCCCAGAGAGAAGTGAGTCACCAGGTCACACAGTATTTTCTCAGGCAACTCCCCATTACCCTTTAACCACCACCTGGTGCGGACTAGCCTGAAGGAGGGTTTGGCAGGGTGGTGATCATGGCCCCCCGGCACCCCGAGGCCTCCCCTGCAGAACAGCTGCAGGTGCAGAGGCCCCGGCCAGAATCTCACATGTATGGTTCCCACCCCACCCACCAGGATCAGGGGCCAGAGTCAGACACAATGCATCTTTCCCCAAAAGAGGTCAGCAGGACTCATCTTGGCTAGGGACATAGAGACCCATGTTCAGGGCCAGGAGAAAATGCTCCCGAGTGCCAATGGTAGCCAGGCCCCTTGTCTCTCTATGTGACCCCAGATGGGACACCTTTAGGCCTCCGTTTCCACACCAGAAAAGCAAAAGGCGCTGGACAGATGTGTGGTCTTCTCTCTGCAATCCAGGTTTCCAGGGTCCAGGGGCCCCTGATTAGCTTTCAGAGAGTCCTGGAAGAGCCAGCTGTACGTGGACACAAAGCTGAGGCACACGGCCAGCCTGCTTGTCTAGGCATCAAAGTCCATCGGTGAGTGCAGTTCGGGCTGCACAGACCTGCTCCGAGGTGTCTGTGATTCACAGAGAGGGGAACACGGTGACTCACTTCACTCAGATGGCCTGTTTAGCAGGCAAATGCCTCCACGGAAGGAGAGCGCAATTACCATGGGCCCTTGGGGGGAGCTCAGTGAGACTCTGTTCCTTCCAGCCAGAGGGCTGACTCGCCCCAAAGACTTTCCCTCCCATGAATCTGATCTAGGCAGGCACTGCCCCAATGGTTCAATTTCCCCCACCGTCACACTGTCCTCAAACGGACACCAAGGACTCCTCCTAGAAAGGTCTTCACAAGGCTCTGTACAGGGTCTATCCTGGACTCAGCGACAACTTTCGAAAAGAAAGATGCCCAAAGCAGGGTGGCCTCCAGGGCAAAAGCCAGGCCTTCACTTATTTCCTCACTGAGAAAGTTATATCTTCTTGCCTCAGGGCCTTTGCACACGTCATTCCCTCTGCCAGATAAACACTTCCAGTATCATTGTTTTTAATGACATATTTCAAAGTTAAAGAGAATGAAATTTTTTTCAATATGTATTCTCACAGGCTTTGTCAAAATAATTCATTCACTCTGTATCGAGAGACACATAGGCTCTTATTTCCAAATGTTTACCATCACAAATAAGGCTGCTCTGAGCACTCTGACACACATGGCCCCCACCCTCACTGGCCAAGCGTTCATGTCTCACATAGTGTCACATCATTCCCGGAACCCCCTTCCCATCAACCCAAGAGTTATGTCTCCACTTTCTTCTCTCCCACTGCTCCCCAGTCCTTCCTTTAAAGCACGTGTCATAATCTGTGTCTTCATTGGGTTTCCACACAAGAGGGCAAGGACCACATTCCTTTTGCTCACCAGTGGCCAGTGCCCAGGACACTGCCTGGCACCCTGAAGTGTCTGTGTAAATAAGAAAGTGTTTGAATGAATGGCCGAGCAAAGGCATCGCCCCAGAAGCAGGCTATGCAGTGCTTCTTTCCACTCGGGACCCAGAGATGAACCTGACACATCTTTCCACCTGCCCCTGGCTCGGCCCCGGGGTTCCCGCTGCGTCCGAGAGCCCTGGGCCTGACGCAGGGAGCCCCGGGAACTGGAAGGCCAGAGGCTCTGGGCCAGACCCTCAGTGCACCCTCACGCACAGGGAGAGGTTAAGGAGACCTTCACCTGGGCCTCCCCACGGCTCCTCACAGCCGGGCCCTGCGCCACCACGGCAGGTCTGGGCAACACTTGCCACGGCCATGCCACCGTTCTGGGGACCCCAAGAGCCGGAGTCTGCACCTCTTCCCCTGCAGCCCTGCACAGCTGCAATGGACCAGCCCCTGCCTGCTGGCCATACCTGACCTTGAGGTCAGGCCAAGGAGCAGGTCTGAGCTGTGTGTCTTCACTTGCCAACAATCACTTTAAGTGTCTGTTCCTAAAGCTTCAAGAGGAAATGCTGGATACAGAAAACCAGTGGGGGGAGGGGCAGCCAAGGAGATAAAAATAATCACAGCCATTAGGGCTGTTGCCAAGGGACGCTCCTTACAGGCTGACCCGTCCCAATCCCACAACGCGACAAGGCAGGTCTGGCTCTGACAGATGAGGAAACTGAGGAATGGTGATGAAAACTGGTGATTTTATGTTCCCTTTTATTTCACTCACCTCCAGGTCATCATTACAGCCTGTAATTTAAGTCCCAGGAGCAGGGCTCCGTCATGGCCTGGCCAAAACCCCTAGAATCACAGCCTGCCTCCTTGAGAAACGTCTTGGGCTACACACACGAGGCACTTCCTGTCTCCTCCATTTAATTCTGACACTAGCTCCTAAGGTTTGACTGACCACCCCCATTTCAGAGGTGAGGAAACTGAGGCTTAGGGTCCTGTCTTTGGTAACAGCCAGGAATGGTAGAATCGAATTCCAACCCAGATCTTTCAAAAATGAACACCTCAGTCAAAGCATTTGAAGCAGGGAGACCTGGGAGCTAGAAGGTCAGAAGCTCCAAAAGAAATATAATGCAAGTCACATAGGCAATTTTAAATTGCCTGGGAGCCACATTAGAAGGGAAAGAGAGGGGCTCCTGGGTGGCTCAGTCGGTTAAGCGTCAACTCTTGATCTCAGTTCAGCCCCGCATAGGGCTCTGTGCTGGCAGTGTGGAGCCTGCTTGGGATTCTCTCTCTCCCCCTCTCTCTCTGCCCCTTCCCTATTCGCATTCTCGCTCTCTCTCTCTAAGTAAATAAATATTTTTTTAAAAAGATAAAGAAAGGAAAGAAAAGTAAAATTAATTTTTAAGAACATATTTTATTTAACTCACAGTATCCAAAATATTACCATTGCAACATGTAAGCAGCATAAAAAATTGTTCACGAGACATTTTTACTTTTTTCCATCAAAGTCTTTGAAATCCAGTGTACACTAAACACTTAGAGCACATCCCGGTTCAGACTGGCCACGTTTCAAGGGCTCCACGGCCACACGTGGCAAGTGGCTACCGGCCTGGATAGCGCGTGTCTGTGGCAAGAGAGAAGCTTGGGCAATTCGTTCCCTCACGTGCCTGCCCCACCGATTAGCACTTCCTGTGTGTCCACCACAGGTCAGCCGCAGAAGCGATCGCTGCACCCAGGGGTTTCTGTGGGGAGGCGGGTAGATACAGAAGAGGCCGCAATGAGGGGCACCCTACCCCACCGCTCAGCCCCAGACTTTCACACCCTGTCCCAATGAAGACAGAGATGGTCACCTTTTCGGCCAGGGCCCCTCAACTGTGAGGTTCGGAAAAAGTAGGCATATCACACCCTCCTCTCCTGGATGCCAGAGTAATGACCACCCTCCTCCCTGCTAAAGAAAACTGCGTAACAACTGCCTGGCATTATTTTTATCCTCAGACCCTAGGAGAATCCGATGAGCTCCTCCAAACCTGATGATCCGCCCCCCGCCCAGCGGCAGGAAGCTGCAGGTGGCGGACGAGGGAGAAGTCGCTCAGGTGTGGCCCCTGTAGGCGGAGGGGCCCAGGCAGCTGTGGTGGCTCAGCCGCCTTCAAGGGCAGGGTCAGCAGAGCTCCTGCCCGGGCCCATAGGTCCCCTCTCCCTATAGCTGCCACCAGGCCTGACCCCCAGCAGCAAGTCCTCCAGGAAAGGAAGGAGAGGAAGGGAGGGAGGAGAAGGGGGAGGGAGGAGAAGGGGACTAGCTCCTAAGGTTTGACTGACCATCCCCATTTCAGAGGGGGAGGGAGGAGAAGGGGGAGGGAGGAGAAGGGGGAGGGAGGAGAAGGGGGAGGGAGCTCCCAAACGACTCCCAGTAAGAGAACTGCTCTGTGGGCACATTCCCTGCAGTCTTACCCACGTGCACATACTAAGCACCTCCATGGGGACGTGGGTGGTCGGGCCCCCACTCCTAGACAGGGGTGCCCTCAGCAGACGGCTGGGGTGATGGGACAACATGAGGCACTGAGGACAGTGCTAGGTGCGGGTTAAGGAGTCAGGGCAGGTCAGTGAGCTCGGCCACTCACTAGCTGGGTGACCTTGGGCCAAATACTCTTTGAGCCCTGGTCGCTGCATCTGCGAATGAGAAGGAGATTTACTTTGCCACTCAGGGTTGGGAGGAATAACTGAGAAACCACGTAGGGCTCCCAGCGCAGTGCACGGTGACAGCTCCGTCCATAGCAGCCCTCGCAACTGTCCCATCCTTGTCACCAAGGACCAGCCACTTGGCCCCATGCCTTTCCTCTCCGGGTTCACTCCTCCGCTGGCCGCATCTTGCTCCCTGGGCCCATGAGCCAGGGGCGCCCAAGGTGGCCTCTCCAGCTGTTCTCAGGCACTAAGCACAGGCCGGACCGTCTGCAAGCTCCAGGTGATGTCACACTGCCCAGCCTCCCTCCAGTCATGATAACAGACACTGGCAGGAGGCAGGCATCACGTGGGCACTTGAGGCTAAGCCAGGATCCTGGGTCTGCCTGGGGAGGGGACGTGGGACACGATGGGACCCTGGGTGGTGAGCGGATTAGAGAAGCCCTGGAGACGCCGCGGACCTTCACCTGCCTCCCCGCCGTACATTCCACACCGAGTCCACCTCCCAGTCTGCGGCGGGGCTACCTGAAAACACCTGCCTGCTCCCTCCCTCCATCTCCACCACTGCCACCTGGACCAGGCCAGCATCCTCTCTTGCCACTCAGCGGGCCCAGCCTCCTTCCTGCTCTCCCACCGGTCTGTTTTCGCCCCCTTCAAACCATCCGCATGCAGCCAAACCCAGAGCCAAACCCCAGAGTTGGCCAAACTCAAAGCACATCGTGGGACTCTCTCACTTAAAGTCCTCCAATGACCGCCCTCCGCCCGCCTGCCTCTCCCTGCCACACCCCACACACACCCGTCCACGGGGCAGCCTGACCTCTTTCTCATTCCCACCTCCGGGCCTTTGCACCAGCTGTGCCTCCTGCCCCATCATCCCCTGATGGCTCCTTTCTGACCCCTGTGCTCCCTTGCCCCCATGGAGGCCCCCTGGGCCCCTCTACGTAACGCCTCCCCCTGCAGAGACTGTCCCCTCCCCTCATCGAACTCTGCTTTACCTCATCAGCTCTATGGTATCTCTCACTATCGGGAATTATTCCTGCTTATGTACTTATACATTGTTTCTTTCCACATGACATGATCTTGCTTGCTTCCTGGTTCACTGCCAGTCTACCACCCCCACCCTAGGGGCAGGGACAGCCTCTGCCGTGGTCACTGCTGATCCTCAGAGCCCAGACCGTGTGAAAAATTAGCCCTCCATAAATGCGTGTGACTGTCCTCTACTCACTGAGCAATCTTGAGAGGGTCACATCTGAGCCCCTCTGAGCCTTGAGTTCCCCCTGGTTGAAATGCCACCTCCTGTCGCTGATCCTGAGGGAGGTAAGGAAGGGGGGGTCAGGGAAGGAGGAAAGGAGCAGATACCGTCACCACCCGAGCAACCTTTGTCCCAGTGACAGGGTCCACAAGCAGCAGTGGGGCCGGTGGGGCGTCGGTCACCCTGGCAACAGGCGGCCCCTCCGGAGGCCCCTGATAGAGGCCCCAGGGAACCCCAGATCTCCGAGTACAAGGAGCCTGACAGGCCCCACCCTCTCCTCAGGCTTCAGCTCTGCTGCCTCTGCTCAAACGCCTGGAAAGACCTGCTTTCTGGCCCCAAGAAGTATTTACGTTTTGATTAAGTCTGGTTTTAAACCAATAGGTAGGCTGGCTGGAGGCCGATACACCCGAGCCAGTCCAGCTGTAATAACACAGTGCACTGGGGGTGGGGTAACAAACGTGGGACCACGGGAGGAATCGCCCGGGTTCCGAGTGGCCCCCAGCCCCATCCTCGGCCTAAGCCGCCTGCTAGAGAAAAAGAACAACCGGCTCTTGTGAACAGAGGTGGTAAGCACTCCAGCGAGCCCTGGAGTTCTGCCTTGGAAATAAACATGCAGGGCAAGGAGCGCCCAGACCTAACCTGGCCTTCAGGAAAGTGACCGCTACCCTTGGGCTGCCCCCACCCCCAGTAAGAGCCTCCCTTCCGCCAGGTGGGGTCTCGCTCAGGAAGCAGGAAATGAGTCTGTTCCAAAGTGGGGACTTGTATGAATTCCCATTTTGATCCTTAGGACTCCACTAACCGCCTTCAGTTGTGAGACCCCAGGAGGCTGGGACTAAGCCCAGGTATTTATTTTGCTATCTTCCAGTCTCCTTCAAAGTGTGATTCTGGAAGCAGTAAATGATATCCTAAAGGAATGTGTACTCCTGAATCCAAAATACCCAGTAGCCAAGACCTGCCTCATCCCCCACTCCCTGCCTTGCCACCCAGAAAAAGTCCAGGCAACTAACAAATGCTTCAAAAAAGGTGTCTTTCATTCATTTCTGGGCCCTTTCACTGGAAATCAAGTTTCCTCAGCTGATAGCAGGATTTCTGTTTGAACCACTTGCAGCTACAATGGCAAAAAGATTTCGTTAAGCCCGTGAGCTCCCAACAGATGGCCATGGCTGCCTGGAGTGCCAAGACCTAAGACAGGGGTCAGGCTCAGTGGACAGGAGCGCCACAATCGATTAGCAATGTCTGCCACTGGCACAGGCAGGGGGAATAATGCTATGCATGCTATATGTTTACTGTTTAGGCTTAGCTACAAAGCAAAACCAGAATGGGAATTCAGAAAACCCAGGATTCAATTGGCAAGGAAACATGGTCAAAGTAACTCAAATGGAGAGCCAGGGGATTTTGGAGGACCAAAGCGCCACTGGCAACTTCTAGGGCAAAGGTGACAAATCACTCCCAGAAAGATCAGGTCACTTCCTTGGCAGGCTGTCCGATGGGACACGTCCCAGAGCCACTGTGATGTGGACTATCGCTCAATCGACAATCCACTCCCAGCTCCTCAGGGTGACACAAGGCCAGACTTGTCCAGGAGATGAAAGGGTGTTTGACCTTTAGGACCCAGAAATAAATATCCAGAGTTATGAACACACTTTACTGCTGCAATGGGGAGGCGGTGGTGGGGTGGGTCTCCCTGACAACAGACGTCCCATTTAAAGACAAAGAATAAGGAGCGGCTAGGGCACAGAATGTTCCAGTAGCAGGCTTCTGTGCCTGAGCCAGGGCTGTGCGGGAGTGGGGTTTACAGCAGGAGAAGACAACAGGGCCTCCTAGCAGAGCACCATCGGTGATTTCTTAGGGCAAAGTAGGCACCTCCGCCTATGTCCCCACCTCAACACTAGGCCTGAGGCAAAGGCTCCCAACATGACGGCCTGAGGCAGCCTTCCCAGGAAAAGCCAGCCCTCTGGAGGTTTTCTAGCTGGGTTCACAGTTTGAGAATCACAGCTAACTAAGGAAGGGCTCGGGGGTGAGCAACAAGGATAATTACAGGGTTGGAAGGAGGGTGAGTTCAAGGAGGCTGGCATCTCTCAGCCAGCCATCCAACGGTGACTTCCAGGGAATGTGAGTTATTTCCCAGAGGAGCAAAGGACAGTCTCCATTTCTCCAGAACAAAAAGACTATGTAGAAATTAACTCCTATCGCAGCACAGAGGGGACTGGAGGGGAAAGTTCCAGGACATATTACATGATACTGGAGGAAAAGGTTCTCACTGCACTGTCTCAGGGTCTGGGGAACGGAGACTAGGGAGAGACCTATCTGGGGGAGCCCCAGCTCACCTCTGATGACCTGCGTGACCTCAGCAGGCCACTTCCCTTTCCCAGCTGTGGGCGTCCTTCTCCGTAAGACAGGAAGAACAGCCCCCACCCTGCGTCGCTCGTGGGGTTGCCTCGAACATCGAATGTGCGTGGAAGACAGTGGGAGTCTACGCTGGAGAACAGACCCACTGCAGCTACATGTAACCATGCGGTGAATCTCAAACGCAGGGGTGAGTAAAAGAAGCCAGGTGTAAAAGGCAAACATGATAAGATCCCACGCATCCAGTGTTCAAAGGTGACCAAAACCAACCCACAGTGTTAGAACCACCTTGGAGCAGATGGGGCCTATAGAAGGCTCCGGGGTGGGGGCTCTGGTTCCAGGACGTGCGTGCCCTGTGAAAACCCATCCAGCAGTTCATCACGGCTTCCTGCTTTCTTTCTTTCTTTCTTTTTTAGTAATTTTTTTAAATGTTTATTTTTGAAGGAGAGAGAGACAGAGTGGAACAGGGGAGGGGTAGAGAGAGAGGGAGACACAGATTCCAAAGAAGGCTCCAGGCTCTGAACTGTCAGCACAGACCCCGGCATGGGGCTTGAACTCACAAACCGTGAGATCGTGAGCTGAGCCGAGTCGGACGCTTAACCGGCTAAGCCACCCAGGCGCCCTGGCTTCCATACTTTCCTACGTGGACAGTACACCTCAGTGAAAAGCTTACCCAGAAAAATTATCTTTTGTAAACCTCTAGGTCAATATATTAATAATATAAGGGAGAATGTTCTAGAACACAGGTGCTACCAATCTCCTAGAAGCAGACAACAGGTGAAACAATATCCCGATGTCCTTCCTATTCCATCCTATGATTGGGAGGAAGCCAAGGGAAACTTGTCCTCTTTCGGGGACTACGAGTTTCTAAGCTGAGCCACTGCACAGATGAGAGCGGGGGTGACCTCTGTCCTTTGTTAACTGCACACTGACGTCTTTCTCCAGACTGAGCTGCCCCTTCCCCTCCCCATTCCCACAGAACACATATCACTCCCTCTTCTTGAGCCCAGGCTCCTGCGCCTTGTTGGAGCGGTTGCTAGCATTGCTAACCCCAGATTGGGGGTCGGGCCCTGTGGCTAGTCGTCTGGAAGGTAACACACTAGTCTTCAATTAAATGTCAGTGGTTTGGGGTGCCTGGGTGGCTCAATCAGTTAAGTGTCCGACCTTAGCTCAGGTCACAATCTCACAGCCCGGGAGTTTGAGCCCCACATCGGGCTCTCTGCTATCAGCGCAGAGCCTGCTTCGGATCCTCTGTCCCCCTCTCTCTCTGCCTCTCCCCCGCCTCTCAAAAATAAATAAAACATTAAAAAAAAAAATATATATATATATATATAAATGTCAGTGGTGCGGCTACAAAAAGGAGTATTTGTTTCCTTCTCCCTCCCAGGCCCACATCCTGTGTACCTCTCAATTAAAAAAATTTTTTTTAATTTTTTTCATGTTTATTTTTGAGAGAGAGAGAGAGAGACAGAGCATGAGCAGGGGAGGGGCAGAGAGAGAGGGAGACACAGAATCTGAAGCAGGCTCCAGGCTCCCAGCTGTCGACACAGAGCCCGACACGGGGCTCGAACTCACAAACCGCGAGATCGTGACCTGAGCCGAAGCCAGACACTTAACCGACTGAGCCACCCGGGCGCCCACACTTCTCAATGTTAAAAACACAGCTGCTCATAGGCACTTGCGGCTCCGGCGCCCAGGCTCAGAGGGCATGCCTATGCGTCTACTCCTCAGCAGCACTGCAGCATTTGCTTTAGGGAGAATGGCACTTCAAGTTTGAAGTAAAGTGCCAGGTCCTGGCCAGTGAGCATCCGCCTCGGGCTGCTCGCCGTCCCTGGAGCCGAGCGTGCCCGGAGGAGAGAGGGCTGCTCGAATGGGGGATACGGAGGCACACTGGAGGGCGCTGCATCATGATGGCATCAGGAAACTGGCACCACCTTCTCTCCTGCAGTCCTCACTGTTAAAACGAGAGCCTGGCTAGACTGTGGTTTTTCAAATTGTTTCACGAGGGCCCCACCAGGTGCCCCTGGCACCCCTTACGGACCATTAAAGTGGGGGAATTTCATCTGAACAACAGGTTTCTAAGACATTTAAAAACAAGTTTGGAAACTATGGGATTAGATGAAGCTAAAACCAGGATTCCGTCTAATGTGGCACGAAAGATAATTAGCATCTTGGCCTCTGTTGGATCTCCCCTGCTCCTGGCAAAGAAACTGTAGCCCTCCGCTGCTTTCTGCCGCCCCTCGGTCACTGCCGCTGGGACGGAAACTCCCGGGGGAAGAGTCGGTCTGCCTTACTCAGCACGTGCAGTCGTGCCTGGTCCACAGGAGGAGCTCAATAATCTTGACCAACAAGTGAGTGAACAACTGAGCAAAGAACACAGGCCTCGGGGCACTGCACTTGGGATGATCAAACAAGAGGTCACGTGAACACAGTAAGTGCTCTATAAACGTTAGCTGGGATTTGAACTTGGGTCTGTGCAATGTCCTCTCAGCACCACGAAATCAAAAATGTTTGGAGAGTCCCACCCTGTCCTGGCAAATGGCATCCTTCAGTTTGTGCACGACTTCAAAAGTACTTATTCCCTGAGGGTAAGAACTAAGTTTGGGGCTTATTTATTTTTTTTAGAATTCTCTGAAAGACCCCCAGAATAGCTACCGACCCAAGGTGCAACCCAGAAACAATGAGCGGATAAGGCGAAGCGAAGGCACCAGGCGACTGTGAAAGCCAAGGAGGAGGTCCTCGAAGACAGTTCCTTCCTGGCTCCACGAAACAGCTCTGCACCCACCAGCGCCCACAGTAGCTGTGGTCACACCCTCGGTGGCCAGGACATTCAAGTCACGCCCACTCGCCCAGCCACGACCTGCACGGGGTATCACAAAAGGAGCCTGTGTCCAGACACCTGTCTTTCCGAGGATGCCAGGCATTGGAGCTAAAAGGGTGGCACAGGCTTCACCGAGTTTCCTGCTGAATTTGGTGACACCTGGGAAGCCCAGAAGAACCTTCCTTTGCCTCTGATGTCAGCTTGCGGAAAGCGGAAGAGATCAATCCACAGGAAACTTAAAGATTACAGAGAAAAACTCCCCATCAGATCATCCCCCAGTGTTGTGCACCACTGCAGCTGGGCCTCCTGGCCTCCACCACACTGTTTCCACTACCTGAGACCCTGTACCCCAATCCACCCACCAATCTAATGTCTACTCACCCCTCAAGGGTCAACTCAAGTTTCACCTCTGCAAAGCTTCTCCCTCTACTTGAGCCAGGGACCCCCTTTCCTGTCCCTCTCACTTTGCTACAGCCCTCCCCATCTATCCCGGGTGCATTAACTAAATAAACACACTCCCATCTTAGACTTGCACCGCGCTGGGCTTGCTGCCAGGAATACAGGGATGAAAGCCCCCTCCCTCCTTACGGGAGCCCAGTCTGGAAGACAGGACCGACACGGGAACAGAGGATCATGCCCAACAAGGAGATCTACAGGACCTGTGTGAACAGAAGGGGACAACAGAGGACCCAGAAGGACAAGTAGGTGTCCACCACGCAGAAGGCGGGAGAGCACTTCAAGCAGAGAGGGATCCTTGGGAATGGCTGGATCTCAGGTGCCTGGGAAGGCAGAGGAGTCTGGGCAGAAGTGGGAGGCAGGTTGTGGAAGGGAAGCGTGTCAGATGCAAGTTTTAGAGCCACCACAATGCCAGCAAGATAAGGAAGCATTTCAGGGGCTATGGCAAAGGTCCAGGAGAGAGAAGGAATGAGACTGAGCCAGCAGAATGGCAGCAGAGGTGAGAGACGAGGCTGGAGGCATGATAAGGGGCTGGAGAGATTCTTCCAGAAGCTATTCAGCATTTGGGGGCCTCTCATAATTTAACCTCCACTGCTGAGCAAGCACTCCTTGTGAGCAGGGCCAGCTTTTCTATCTCACCTGAACCCAGAGCGGCCTCCCAATCAATAAGAAATTACTGAACTAAGTTTCAAATTCTAGAAACACCTCTGAAAAGATGTGCTGGACCTCCCTGATCCCAACAGTGGTTGAACAAAGAACACAGCTGTACAACCTGAACACAAGGGAACCACACCTAGGCTATCCCAGTCAGACCAAAGAGCTCGGTCTGTGCTTGAAGCGAAATGCCTCCAGGAAGTCAATGAAAAAAACCACTGCTGGGCCACAGGGGGACTCGGGAGGAGGGGGCACGTGGCACAAAGACCAAGGAAGCAGGGAAGTCGCTCTCGTTCAGAACTCCACTGCTCATCCTCCGAGTGGCTGTGAGACAACGGCCAAGGGTCGATGGTTCGACCCTGTCTGGAACTCTGATCCCACATCCACATCCCACAATTCTGATCCAAGGGAATTCAGGGACTGCAAACGCGCCCGTGGGCTGCTGCCGTCCTTGACCCCCATGGTGGGAGGGGAGTCACAAGCCCGTGCCCTGCCCAGGACACCAGCTCTCAAAAGCAGAGACATTAAGCACTTCCTGCCACAGGAGGGAAATGCTTGTTTACAGCTCTCAGCTGGTCCAGCCCCAGGTCTTCAGGGAAGAGAGGAGAGGTACCCAGAAATCCTTGATCACAACAGTGACCAGAACAGCCGCGGGCTCACCTTGCAGAGCCCTCTCTCAAGCATAAGCCACATACACGGAGCTCTGGGCACAAAACGGATCCAAGTAGCTCCCACAGCGCCGCCACCACCACCACCACCACCACCACCACCACCAAAAAACCCCACCTTACTCTCTCCATCCCCCAAAGCTTATTTTTTAATGGAAAAAAAAATCTTTTAAAATGACAGTTTTGAAACGAAAATATGCTCCCTTACCCTATTTTCTCATGGAGTTAAAAATACAAGTAAGTGTTGGAGGGGGGAAAAGTTTTGTTTAAGGTCAGAGGAGGGAAAAAAAAAGGGCATGTTTTTTTGCAACCTCGGAAAATAAACAGACTGAGCCCTCATCTGCAGGCTCTCTGGGAATATGACCTGAAATGCAGCTGGGGGTCGGAACACCATTTAAAGGAAAGCTCCAGGGCACGCCCAAGGCCAGGGACTAGTGGCTCGGACACTGTGTCCCCCTCTCCAGAGGACCATCCTGCTGGCCACTTGGGACAAGAATGTCCAGGAGCTGAGAAGCAGAGGCGGGTGTGTGGCGAGCAAGGAGAGTGACTGGGAAATAACAGCAAGTGCAGCAAGGGCCCTGGGGCCGGCTCTGGACTAAAGGATCCTCATCCCACCGCGCCAGGCTATGAGGCCACACTGCAGGCAAGCCGGACCCGTGACACCAGTGAGGGGCAGTAGAGCTGCCATCCACGCAGGGCACAGGGTCACACTGGGTCGTCCCTCAGCCTGGCCCGCCTGCATACAGTACCTGCAGTACACATCTATTAATCTCCACTGTGTGCTGGATGCTGCCGCAGACACTGCGCCTATAACTAGAGCTAGACACGGCCCTTGTCTGCACAGAGTTTACATTTGGGTGTTCAGAGCCCCTCCACTCTTTCCTCCCACCCCCCTGCACACAACACTGGTGGACCTGCCAGTCCCACGGGGAACTGATGTGTACTGAGCCCTGTTGCCCAGGGGGTGGACTAAGCCAGGCCCCTGCCCCAGGGGGCTCGTAAACTCCAGGGGGAATGTGCAGGCAGCCGGGGTGGGGAGTGGGAAAGACCCCACATCGCTGTCCAAAATAACATGGAGTGCTACTGACCATCCATAGACAGGCACCCGCACCCGATTACTCCGGTGTCCCTAGCTCTGCACTAACTGTGGGAGCAGCGGACACAGGCACGGGCTCCATTCCTACCCAGGAGAGGTGCCAAACCCGGAGAGGAAGGACCAGAAGCAAAGGATTAGGACGCACTCAGGAGCAGCAGGGAGGAATGGGGCTCTGAGCGTGGCTTTGGAATTAGACACGGCTCAGTTTGGATCTAAATCGGACCATGTTACCAGCTGTGTCTACCTGGGAGAATCATGTCACCTTTCTGAATCTCAGTGTCCCCTATGGTAACGCGGAGATGACTGTGCCAACCTCGTAGATGTACATCTGATGACCAGCTTGCTGCTGTCATCTAAGCGGAACAATGACCATCCTCTTATCTGGGCTTTCCAGAGGCGTGAACAACGGGATGGGACCACAGGGGAGGGGGCCGTGGATTTTGCCAGAAAAAAATCCAAAACATTTTAATTAAAAGATGAAACTCCTGGGCCACCTGGGTGGCTCAGTCAGTTAGGCGTCTGACTTTGGCTCAGGTCATGATCTCACCATTCGTGGGTTCAAGCCCCATATTGGGCTCTGCACTGACAGCTCAGAGCCTGGAACCTGCTTCTGATTCTGTGTCTCTCTCGTTCTCTGCTCCTCCCCAACTAGCGCTCTGTCTCTCTCTCTCTCTCTCTCTCTCAAAAATAAACATTAAAAAAATAATTTAAAAAAAAAGATGAAACGTCACTGGAGCTAAATCTAGAATAAGAACATAATTTCTACAGAAAGAAAAAGTAGAGAGGCATTCCAAGCCCAGAAGGATCAGGCATTTTTTTTCCCCCTCAGGGGCCTTCTAATGACATTTCTTTGTCCTGAAAGATTTGTGATGCTGCACCAGATGCTGTTCTAGGCACAGGGGACAGATTAGTGAACTAAATGGACGGTCACCTCCTGGAGCTTACATTTGATCCTCACCACCGCCCACAGTAAGACTGGCCAAGTACCATCATCAACCCCATTTTATAGATGAGGAAAGGAGCCACAAGTTAAGAAACCTGAATGACATGCAGGTGCTCTGAGCCAGAACAGACAGAAGCAGGCGCAATCAGCCTTCACCCTGTCCTCCCCACCTCCCAACCTTTCCCACCGAAACCTTCACACCCAGGCAAGGGAATGAGTGACCATCCCCCAAAGTGACCGCCTCCAGGGGGGCGCCTGCGTGGCGGGCTGGCAGAGACGACAGACTCCCTCATTACTCCTGCCAGCCACTCCCAAGTTTCCCTCGTAAATAATCATTTAGACCCCAGAACAACCTTTTCCCTTCAAATTATAGCAACTTGAAAAGCAGAGTCAACGGAGTCCTCCAAACTCCTGAGAGGGCTGACCTTGCCCTTGTGGTTCAAGGACAGGCAAGGGAGACACCAGGTCGTCCAGGCCCAGCGTGTGATTCCACACTGTCCACAGAACAATTAGACACTGCTGAAAAGCCAATCACAGGTTGCGGTTAATCCAAAAAAAAAAAACAAACAAACAAACCTTAATATACAAAAACACTCTTTTGCCCAAACAAGGGGGCAGATTTCTTTTTTGGCAATTCGTCCAGTGAAATTTTAGCTCAAAGGACTTGAGGCACTTTGGGAACTCAATTAACGAAAGGGATTATTATTAAATGAGCTCAAAAACTCCCTGATGAAATATTAAAAATAGCTGAAGTGGGCTGAAGGGCATAGGGGTTCAGTATTCTCTCCTCTGCATTTCTGAGTACATCTGAAGTTTATCATAATGAAATGTTTTAAAAGTCCTAATGAACCAACAACACAATAACTTAAAGCAGTGGAGTGAATAGAAATAAAACATCCACGCTGGTGTTAACAAAAAAGAATAACCCCCGGATTTGTGGGGTGTTTTGCTCCACAAAGCCCTTCCACATGTGCAGATCTAATTACTCAGGGCTCAAACTCAACTCTCAAACTCTCAGAGCCGAGAGATCATGACCTGAGCCGAAACCAAGAGTGGGATGCTGAATCGACTGAGCCACCCTGGCACCCCCTCTAATTTGAACTTTCACAGAAGGCAGGGGATATTTGCCCAATTTTGCAGACGGGGAAGTTGAGATGCAGGCTTGCCCTAGCGCTTTCTACCAGAAGCCAAGCAGTGAGGACTTGAACCCAGCCACGGGAGGGAATGATACGTGGACTTCACCTGACCCAGCCCCCCCCACCCCGTAGCAGCTCCCTGCTCCTCCACTCCTGCCTCGAAGAATGTGGCTGTTACCAAACAACCTTGTCAGGGCCTTTTTTAATGCTAAAACATTTTGCCTGCCCCCACTCAGTTTCCTACGCTACCACCCTATCACCCTGCATGGGGGTTTTAAGAACTGTGCCACAGCCCCCCCAAGCCAAGCTGGCTTGGCTATTCGGTGGCCCAGCAGGGCTTCCAGGCCTTCCAGCACCCATCTTCCCTGCCGGATCTTTCAACCAAACGCTTGTCTGGCCAGTGGTTGGTTCTCAGTATAAAATATTTCCAGCAACATAAATCAAGTCATCCTAACGAAGGCTTCCCCCCGCCGGCCTTAACTATTCCAAACCCAACTCACCTTTTCAGAAACCCTCTGGGGGCAGAGACTGGCCACGGATTCATCCCCTCTCTGCCCCCCAAGGCAGGAATCAACCCAGGGGAAGTCTGGGGTGGGGGGAGTTCTTCTCACCATCTCCCCTCTTCCCACTGCACCTCAGGACCAATCCAGAAAATGTTTTAAGTGACAGGTCACCCCTTTCATTTGAGACCCATTTGAGAAGACACTGGCTCCTTACTGCCCACCCCTCCACCTCCCTTCCTGGGTCTGTAACTTCTGGTCATCCCTGCCACAGGCCGCTTCTGAGCCCCAGGTGCCCTAAATGAGTCAGCCCAGGTTGACCCCCGTGATGTATGTATGGGTCTGATGACTTCACTTCTGACATCGGCCCTGAGACATCCTCTATTTTTATACTTAGAACCTCTGTTATGTCTGAAACCCTATAACCTTTTCTGGAGAACACATCGTATCTGTTCTGTGATCCAGGAGTTTTGCAACTGCCTTTGGCCAAAAGCAACAACCACTCGGAGCCAGATCCCCGCGCAGACCGGCAGACTTGGAAGCTGGAAGCTCGGGGTGTCTGCGTTCTCCAAAGCCCTGCCCAGGCTCTCCCAGAAAGTGAGCAGGAGGCCTGATTTGTTCAGGGGCAGCCCCGCCGGGAGACACTCCTTTGCTAAGGAGGCAGCTTTCACCCAGCACACGCACGTGGGGAGAGAGACCCGGCGAACCCCCCCTCCACGTGTTCGTGTCTGCCATCCGATCCCTGTTTCCCCCCTTTACCACGTGCTCACGCTTCCCAGGGCTCCAAATGGCAACTCCCAGCATTCATTCATGGACTAGCAGAGCAGCCCAGAGCTGCACCACCCAACACGGAAGCCACCGGACACAGGTAGGTACTGAGCACCCAGAATGTGGTCAGTCCACACTGGGATGTGCTGTAAGTTAAAATCACACTGGGTTTGGAACACTTCACTTGAAAAAAAAAAAGAATCTAAACTATCTTATTCATAATTTTATATTGGTTACATGTTAAAATGATAATATTTTGCATTTATTGGATTCAATAAAATACAGCTTTTACTTTTTTCTTCTTTAGGCGACAACGAGAAATTTTCAGATTTCACAAGAGGCTCACATGATTTTTCTCTCGGACGGCGCTGGTCTCGGCGGCGGCTCTGATCCACTATCTGGGTCCAAACCTCAGCTCCATTTACTAGTAGTTTGAGGTTGGGCAGGTTTCTGGTCCTTTCTGTGCACTCTGGCTTCTCCGCCTGCATGGGGATAAAGGTACTACTGCCCCGAGCCAGGGGTGGATTCAATTAAATCACATAGACTCGCAGCTACCACAGTTCTGGCACTCAGTAAACACTGACTGCTATTACTCATTCAACAAAGATTTCCTGATCTCCCACTGACAGGTCAGAGTCCGTGCTAAGCCCTGGAGACGCAAAAGATGAACCTAAAACATCCTCCTGCCAGGGGCATCCCCAACCCAGGCCTTGAAGAGGCAGGTTCCCGTCTGAGCTTGGCTACTGTGTGACCTGGAGCTAGTCATGTTGCAGGGAGGAGGGCTCATGGCCCCATCTGCAGAGGGAGAGGTGAGATGTCCGGCTGGGACGGATGTGTGAGGACTCGGGACCATCAGCATAGCCAGGCCCTGACCGAGCAGGCCCTGTTCCTAGGAGGCAGGCATCAGAGCTCAGAACGGTGGCCCCGGGTAATTGCATTTGCAACCCCAGCCCCATCAGCACTTGGCCAGGGAAGCCAGGCCCGGGATTCCTGAAACCTGGCCACCCCCAGTCCTGGGAATGTGTGTGACCTGCTCCCTCTCCAAGGTGCCACCGCTATATCCTCATTTCTTAGCCTGGAAGGACTCGAGGGGTTGGCGGTAGGAAAGGAAAGCCCGAGCTGAAGGTAGGAGAGGGGCCTTGGCCTCATTTTCGCGGAAGCCTTAAGGTCAAATATTTCATATCGTCTCTAAATGT
>CM053561.1:70546838-70802197 GCA_028646485.1 Cryptoprocta ferox | reverse complement strand
TAAATGTGACTATGCTCAGCCACGGGGCTAGGGGATTCTGTGGTCACAGCTCCAGCCTGCCTGGAGCACGCGATGAATCAGTAGTTCTTATAAATTTTGTCATTACCCTGTGACTACAGTGCCTATGCGGTATTTGTTTAAAAAGCACCATCTTAATAAAGGTAAATTGTTTTAAATCCCATAACGTTCGTACCCTTCCTGTGGAATTAATTTTTTTTTTTTTTTTTTTACCAAACTGGGAGCCTCAGAACAAAACGAAAAATCAGACACAGGCCAGGCCTCTTCGCACCCTCAAGAGGCTCCCAGATGTGCCCCCTCCAGTAGAGGGACCATCGTTGGGGGACATCTGTGACTCTCCAGGCCTAGAAAAGGAATGCACCCAGGTCAGCAGCCTGGCTCCTCCTCGCCCCCTTGAAGACCTGTCTTTAAGCTTAGACAATCTTGATTGCTCAAGAGATAGCTTCTCGAATGCCTCTAGAAAGCTTCCTAAAAGCCTCGGGGCCTTCACCAACCCTGGGCCCTACTGACAGCTCAATGCCTGACTACGGAACGTGAGAGCAGGAAACTGTCGCAGATTGGGTGCACCCTTCACGCTCCCGGGGGAAACCTGCACCCACAAAGGGCCTCAGCCCATCCGCTGTCTGCCTGTCGCCCGTCAGTACATCTGTCCACGAGTTCAACTGCCCCTCAGTCCATCTGCCCAACGGCCCATCCACCCGTAAATCTGTCTGCTCCTCTGTCCATTCACCCATCGGTCCAACCACCTCTTAGTTCCTCCACCCTCGGCACAGGTTTCTCCAGCCCGTCATGCCCAGGCCCTGGCCTAGGAGCTGGGGACACAGCGGAACAATTCGTGGTGGGGTTGGCGAGGGGGACAAAGAAGGAGAACAGACCATTAAAAGGCAGACTGGTGAGTGAGGACTGGGAAGGGAAGTGGGAGGAGTTGTGCAGACAACAGAGCCAGCGCCACAGAACACCTCCCGGGGAGGAAAGCCTGGTGAAGAGCTAGGAGCAGGCTCCAGGCCCGGCACACGGAGCACAGGAAACAGGAGAGCGAGAGGGGGCTGCATTCAGACAGTTGGGGACACTCAGGACCCCACTAGCGAGGGAAGGGGCTGCCAGCGAGCGAATCAGCGGCTTGGGGTGGAGGGTGCAGCTCGGATTTGAACCCTGGGAGGACTGGCATGGACAGGCAGCCTGGAGTGCGAGCCGAGCGGACGAAGCCCCCACGATCGTCTGAGCTGGAGGCACGGACGCGTATTTCCGAGGAAGGCTCAGCAGTGTGAGAAGCTGGACGGGCTTTTGAAGGAAGACACTGGGCTCCTGGCTTGGGTGAGAGGCCACTCGGGCTGCTGTCAGTGCCACACGACAGCCCCTAAGGAGAAGCGGCCCTCTGAAAGGCTGCCTCTCTGTGACGTGTTCCTAGTGGGAGCATTTGGCCAGCTTCTCAGCCACCACGGCAGGGAATCGGGTGACCTGATGGCTCGACTCTAGGAGGGCTCGAGGGCATCCTTCCAGATGGGCAGGGGCCCAGGAGGGGAGGCAGCCAGTCACCACCCTGGGAACCCGGGGCGGTCTGCCAGCATGAAGGCTCAGCTCAGCGCACTCATGCCAGGGCCAGCCAGATCCCTCCGTGCGACAAGGACGCCACGTGAGGGAGGCTGACAGCAGAGCAGTGGCGTGCACGCGGGCCGGCAGTCACTGACTGGGTGCACCGGGCACGGACATGGCCGCAGGGAACAGTCCCTGCTTGCTTTCCCTGGGCTGGAACCATAACGGGAGTGAGGCAGCAGGAGGTGAGGGGCAGAGAAGCATCTCAGGGCGGAGAGTCCAAACCCACGTTAGCCGGTCGGTTGGGATCACGGATCCCAGAGCACCTTGGGAGCAGCAGGGAGGGACGATTTTTCCCAAAGGAGGCAGTGCAGTCAGGGTGCCCGCTAGGTCCGGAAGGAAGGGGAAGGGGTGCCTCCGGTGAAAGGAAGGACCCAGGCCAAGTGAGGAGGCAGCGCATGGCTAAAATCCATCTGGTCAGAGCAGATCCTGGTGCGGGGCCAGAACCAGAAAAGTCCTAAAGGCCAGAGGCAGGTACCGAGGCCTCACCCTGCAGGGGATGGGTAACCGGTGCCTCCGGCAGCCTTCCATCAGGAAAACGGTTTAGCAGCTCCTCAAAAAACGAAACCCAGAAGCTCCTTATCTGTCATGCAGCAATGCCACTCCTTTTTTTTTTTTATTTTTTTAATGTTTATTTATTTTTGAGAGAGAGAGAGATAGAGACAGAACATGAGTGGGAGAGGGAAAGAGAGCGAAGGAGACACAGAATCCGAAGCAGGCTCCAGGCTCTGAGCTGTCAGCACAGGGCCCGACGTGGGGCTCGAACCCATGAACTGTGAGATCATGACTGAGCCGAAGTCGGATGCTTAACTGACTGAGCCACCCAGGAGCCATCTTTTTTTTTTTTTTTTAATGTTTATTTATTTTTGAGACAGAGAGCGAGACCGTGTAAGAGCGGGAGAGGGACAAAGGAGCCCACACTTCCCAAACTGTGCATTATATGTAGGTGTGGTTCAATACCTGTCCATTATTCTTCAGTAAAGTGGTTTGAAAAGAATACAGATCCCTGAATGCCAGTTGGGAGAGTGGAAGTCAGTCGTGGTGGGGGTGTTACAGAGGAGAGCAAAAGGGGGTGCAGTGAAGACTTTCCGCAGTGCCCTGGAGCAGAGCGATGCGAACCAGCCATGAAGAAACCAGGCTGCCACCTTCCACTGTCACTTCTCCACACTGTGGCATGGCGGTCCGGGAAGCTCACTCGTGGGTCTGGTCGAACTGATCCAGAGGTCAGTAACCCATGGACAGTGTCCAGCAAGAGGATTCCAACCAAGCCACCTTCTGGACTCATCACCACCTAATTCTTCACTTGAGGACATTTAGGTTAGAACTTTGTTCACCAGATGAGGCTAAAACTGGATCATATAATCCAGGTTTGGCCAAGGAACAGTCACAGGAGAAGGCAGGAAATATGGCCATCAGGAGACTCCAATTCAATTTCTAATAAACTTCACGGTCGTGCGAAATGATAGGTCTAACAATATTATAGTTATATCTGTCTGTATGTTTACTTTATGGGCCTTTCTTTTTCTTTCTCTTCTCATTCACTTGCTCAGGCACAAATGAAGACAGAAAAGAAATGTGCCAAAACACTAATGGTGGGCGGACTTCGCTCTTTATAGGAAATTTTAGGTAGAGGCGCCTGGGGGGCTCAGTCGGTTAAGCGCCTGATTCTTGATCTCGTTTCAGGTCATGATCTTACAGTGTGTGAGTTCAAGCCTCACATCGGGCTCTGCGCTGACAACGCAAAGCCTGGTTGAGATTCTGTCTGTCTCTCGCCGGCTCACACATGTGCGCGCTCATTCACGCTCTCGCTCTCTCAAAATAAATGAATAAACCTTCAAAAAAAGAAAATTTTCTGTAATATGACTATGTCCCTTTAAAAAAAAAAAGACCACATCATATGGTATAAACTTTCTTTGCTAATAAAAATTGGTAAAGACGCGACAAGTAGCGTAATAATCGATCACTGTAAAAATCTTGTGAACTGCAACAAGCTATAGGCCTTCATGCGAGAGTCCCAAGATCACAGGTTACAACTTGGGTTCAGGTCTTAGTTGGCTCTAACTAGCTGTATGCTGTTCAACCTTCCACTTGCCCTCTCTGGGCCTTGGTCTTCTCCTATGTAAACTCCACCCCACTGGAGTCTCTACCATGTTCCCCTAGCTGTGTTTCTAAAAACGTCAAAGCGACTTCCAGAAAACCAAAACCACACTCTGATTCCACTCTAAACACTCATCCTATACAACAGGATCTCAGCTGTACACCTTCCCAGCAAAAGCCCAGAATATCCCATCTCTGGAGCTAAATATGTCTGAAATGTTAATCTCGCAGAAGGATGAGGAAGGACACCAAGACTTCCTTCAAACCCCAGCCAGGGGCCAACTTCGGTGCCGTGACAGCTGTGTACAACCTGTTCCCCGTCTGCATCTTTCTTAACTATTGCCCAGCAACATTCCAGTGGCCCTTCTTTTCCTCTCTGATGCTGATGCTAAGTGCACCAGAGCCCTTTTACACATGCTCAGCCCCGTCTCCTTGACAAATGCTACATTTTTACTCCAATAAGTAATTTCTGAATGCCTTCCAATGGCACCCATCTAATTTCTTGGCATCTCATTGGGACCAGCAGCCAGAAAGAACAGCAGCCAAAAGCACAGCACGTTGTCACTTTAAAACCACAGCAGAAAAAAAAAATTCTGCCTTGGAAAATTCAGACTTGACCTCGGTTCCAAAGATCATCATTTATCACAGGAAATAAAGGGCTCGCCACAGGTTTTCTTACTCTATATCAAATCTCCTTCACAGGAAAGTGTAAATAAATGAAACACGAAATTCAAAGGACTTGCTGTCTCCAGGAAGTAGTAACATGATCAGCAGTCACAGATTCAATCCAGCCCCATGTAAAGGAACCTCTCCCAGGTTGCCCTGATCTGTTTGTACCGGGTCGGCTGCAGGTCACATTACCACAACCAGTCCAGATCACTGCTTGGGAAAGAGAAACCCAAGATGCTGATCAGTTGTGTGCCCTTAAAACTTGGCTCTGGGTGCTTATCTGGGCTGTAATCTCAGTGACCATCAGGAACCTCGCTCTCCACAGAGACCATCACCCCCACAACACTGATAATGGGAAGAGCCACCATCTGCTGAGTCTTACCGAAGTGCCAGCAACTGTGCTCCGGTGTCTATCTCGTTGTGTCTTCCCCAAACCCAGTGAGGTAGGGACCCATTAGCCCATTCTACAGGTGAGGAAACTAAAAGAGCCTTAGGAAGCTAGTGTGTGGTCGAACCATAATTCAAATCCGCTTTGCAATATTGCTCTCTCTCTAAGAAATTTCACATTAAAAAGGGTCTTTGCATTTCCACAGCAACTTCTCTATGCAGCTCACGGAAGCCAGGAGATGTGCCCATGGGCACCTAGCAAGAGCTGGGGTCCAAGGCAAGAACCCTTTGGTGCTGACTCCTCTGTCAGTGTTCTGGGGGCTGCAGTCCGGGCCTCAGAGCCCACCCAGAGGGGGCCAGCTCTTTTAAAAGGATGCAGAAGCCTGTCAGCTAAGGGGACAGAGAAACCTAAAACTGCAAGTTCCTTTAACAGGTGACAGTTTAGAGAGGACACGCCCAGCCTGTGCTAGGAGGTAAGATGGCGTCACTGACGGAAACAGAGCCATCAAAGAACAGCCATGCAAAGAGGCCTGTCCCGAGTCTCTCAGGTTTCTGATGACCCAGGCACCACTGTAAGCGGTAACATGCAGGATCAATGCGCTGAGCACCTTCTGAGGGAAGCAGAGCCCAATGAAGCCATGAAACCAATATTCTGCCTGGAACATCTCCCTATACATGTGCTTCTCCCTTGATGTGCGGCCCCACCCCAGAATGTGTGCCACTTGCTGGCTCATATCTTCCAGCCTTGTCAGGGTCAGATATCTCAAAGATAAATGTGGTTTGTGTTCCTGTGCCCCAAAGGAAACTGCTGGCCTCCTGTGTCAACGCTACAATCTGGATGCCAGCCAGGGCCTGGGACCCACTCCTCAGAAACATGGCTGGGTTGGGACCAGTTCCCAATCAGATGTCAAAGGCAACCCAAGCTTCACTTCAAACCAAGCACCTGAAGGCTCTCTTGCTTATGACATACACCTAGCTCAAACTAGCTAAAGAAAAAGAGAATACATAGGATTGAGGGAAGGCTACCCAAAAATCTCAACCAGAGAAGATGGCAACACCACTGAAAACCCCTAGGTATTAGAAGATAACACAGGGGGTGCTGGGTGGCTCAGTTGGTTAAGCAGCCCGACTTCAGTCAGGTCATGATCTTGCGCTTTGTGGGTTTGAGACCTGTGTCAGGTTCTGTGCTGACAGCTCAGAGCCTGGAGCCTGCTTCAGATTCTGTGTCTCCCTCTCTCTCTGCCCTCCCCCTGCTCACACTCTGTCTCTCTCTCTCTCTCTCTCTTTCTCTCTCTCAAAAATAAATAAAGATTTAAAAAACATTCTTAGAAGATAACACAGGAGAAAATCTAGGATCTTGCATATGGCGATGGCTTTTGAAATACAACACCAAAGGCCTGATCCACAAAAGAAAGAATCAGTATGCTAGATTTCATTAATATTAAAAACTTCTGGGGCACCTGGGTGGCTCAGCCATTAAGCACCTGACTTCAGCTCAGGTCATGATCTCACCTGAGTTCAAGTCCCACATTGGGTGAGCTCGAGCCTGCTCCGGGTAAGCTTGAGCCCCACTTTGGGAAAAGAAAACAAAAACAAAAACAGACAAACAAACAAAACCACAAGCCCCACTTGGGGTGAGCCCCGCCACCCCCCCACTCCCTCCCTCTCTCACTCTCTGCCCCTCATGGGATCCTTGCTCTCTCTCTCTGCCCCCTGTTCACTTGCACCCTCTCTCTCTGTCTCTAGCTCTCAAAAAAAAAAAAAAAAAAAAAAAAGGCACTTCTGCTCTGTGAAAGACAATGTCAAGAGAATGAGAAGACAAGCCACAGACTGGGAGAAAATATTTTCGAAAGACACAACTGATAAAGGACTGTTATCCAAAATATACAAAAACCCATAAAACTCAACAATAAGAAAAGAAACAATTTGATTAGAAAATGGGCCAAAACTTTAACAAACACGTCATCAAACATGATACACAGATGATAAACATATGAAAAGATGCCCATGTCATAAATCATCAGGGAGATGCAGATTGAAACAAGGTACCGCTACACATCTATAGGAACGGCCGAAGTCCGGAACACGGACGGCACCCACGCTGGTGAGGCTGGGGAGCAACAGCAGCTCTCACTGCTGGTGGGGATGCAATCTGGCAGCCCCTTGGGAAGACTAGCAGTTTCTTAGGAAACTAAGCATCCTCTCAGGGGCGCCTGCAGGGCTTAGTCAGTTAAGCGTCTGACTCTTGGTTTCAGGTCAGGTCATGATCTCATGGTTTGTGAGTTCAAGCCCTGCATCGGGCTCTGTGCTGACAGCGCGGAGTCTGCTTGGGATTCTGTCTCCCTCTCTCTCTGCCCCTCCCCTGCTCCCTTTCTATCTCTACCTCTCTCTCTCTCTCTCTCTCAAAAATAAATAAATAAACATGAGAAAAAAAATGAAGCATACTCTCTCTTACCTATGTTCCCTCAGTCATACTCTTGGGTGTTTGCTCAAAGAGGTTGAAAATTTAACATCCATATAAAAACCTGCATGCAGATGTTAGAAACTTGATTCATAATTGCCAAACTTGGAGGCAACCAAAATGTCCTTCAGTAGGTGCACAGATAAATAGACCATGGCACATCCAGACAATGAAATATTAGCACTAAAAAGCAATGAGCTATTGGGCCATGAAAAGACATGGAGGAAATCTAAATGCAGATTGCTAAGTAAAAGATGCCAATGTGAAAAATGCTACGCAGTTTGTGATTCCAATTGTAGGACATTCCAGAAAAATCAAAACGATGGAGACAGTGAAAAGGTCAGTGGTTGCCAAGGGTTGGGGTGGAGGGAGGGATGAAATGGAAGAGCACAGAGGATCTTTAGGGCAGTGAAAATACTGTGTAGGAGGCGACAGTGAGGGAGACATGTCATTATGCATTTGTTCAAACCTGTACGATACACCCAGACTGAACCCTAATGTGAACTATGGATGTTGTATACTTACGATGTGTCGATGTAGGTTCATCAACTGCTAACAAACGCACCACTCTGGTGGGGGATGTTGAGAATGGAGGAGGCTGTACACACTTGGGGCAGGGGACAGATGGGACTCTACGTTGCTTCCTCTCAATTTGTTTGCGAACCTAAAACTGCTCTAAAAAAATTAAGTCTTAAAAAAAAAACCTCTAAGTATATGGCCCAGCCGCTTTCCTGCCATCAAATAAACCCCAAAACTAGAGTCAAAAAGTGGCCAACAGGGACAAAACCTAGGGAACAAAGTCCCACCTGTGGATCTGAGCAGTGGCTCACCCGCACCTGGGATCTTAGGTGCCTTGGGCACACCCTGGGTGGGCTTGAGGAAGCCCAGGACTGGAGCACCGAGGCTGGCACCCTGCCTCCCACATCCACTAAGGGCCACATGGATCGCTTATGGCTGAATTTACTTAAAATCTTTTCTACATGGTCATGTGGAGTCTGCATGCTCTTGAGGTCATCCACTCCTGCTGTTTACAACCTGTCAAACCAAGGCAGGCAACAGAATCCCACAATGAAGCTCCTTCTGGAAGGGGCCACATAAAGTCTTCTTCATACTACAGTGTTCGCCATGCCACCTGATACCACTGGCTCAGAACAGGTGCCAGTAGATGCATCTCAAAATCACTGTCTTTGAGCTTATGGTAGAGCAGGAAGGCCCCCTTCCAGAAATCCACATTAAGTCTACCCAAGACCCCATGTAATCTCCTCTCCAACTCAGGCCTTTAAAACTGGTGAAAATGACCCCCAGTTTAGTTGCACTTCTATTCCAAGGTGCATAGATCGGCATGGATGTGATATGGAAGAGCAGTATTCTCTGGTCTATACAGAATGGTCAGACTGGAAAGGACTTTGAAGGCTACCAAGATGGACTGCCGTATCCCAAACCCCACTCCGGGGCCATCTCGTTCCTGTGTGAAGCTCCCTTGGAACAGCTATCTATCTTACCAGGGCAGCTCAGGTCCCCCCAGAAGGGTTTGGCTCCTGCCCCTCTGTCCTATGAGCTGGACCACAAATGACACAGATCACCTGATAGGTTCAGGCCTTGAGAAGTTTAAAGATGGACCATCTTCTCTGCTCCCTTCTCCCACCGCTCATTTCTTCAAGATCATGTTGTATTTCCGATGCCCTTTCTAAGGATGCTGAATGCTGGTCTTTTCAGGTACCACTCAAGGGTCAGGGCACCCCTCTTCCCCCACTGTGTGCTGGCTTGTGCCAGGCCCACCTAAGCACCTTACAAACATGGGCACAGCTAACACGGCTCCCCTATGAAACAGGGATTTTGCCGCTCAATTTCACAGATGAGAAACGCTCAAAGAAGAGAATCGGCACGTCCAAGGTCATTCAGTTGGTAAAAGCAGGAGCCGGGGTGCAAACCCAGGTCTGTCCCATTCAGTATCAATGCCTTTAGCGACTGTCCTTTTCAGCTGTGCACCCTGTACAAGGCAGGTGTGCAGAACATTCTGAACAATTTCTGGCGAGTGGACCACCACCACGATGTCCAGAAGGAAGACATTGGCCTACAGTGGTCGACTCCTCCATTCCACTTCTAGATCAAGTGGGTCTGTGGGAAGCCTTTCCCAATGGGACCTCTGAGGAGAGCCCACAAAACAGAGCCCAACTGACCAACAAGAGTAGCTAGCACCCATTAGCACCAGGCTCTGTACCAGATGATTTCTAAACATTAACGTCCATAAGCCACCCCCCACCACCGACAACCCTGGGGTAGGCATGGTTTTTACAGATGAGGAAACACATGTGTATCAGGGAAGCAACTTCCCCTGAGTCTCACAGCTGATAAAAGTTCGTCCATCTCAACGAACCCAGTTCTCAAACACAGGCTCCCCCTGACCAGTAAGAGACCCAAACCCCCCCCCCCACTACCCCCATCGCCTTAGCTGGCCACCAAATCTCCACACATGCGGGCCAGCGTGGACGGTATGAGTCATTTATGAGTTCTGGACTATCCAAGGTCCTCAGGCTCAAGGAGCGGTGACTCAGCGCAGCCGCTGGTCCAGGACTCCAGATTTCTCTTTGTCAAGTGCGCAGATTTGTATATGCTAAATGTCTGTTTACCAAAGCAACACAAAGAAGTCAATGCCGGCAAACAAAATCTGTAGGAAACACATTGTTTCAGCAAGTCACTGGGGTGGCAAACAATAGAAGGGAATAGAAGGGAAAGACCAGGCAGAGATCTCTAAAGAGAAACTGCCCTGCAGTTCCCAAACCCAGACCTTCTGCTTCTGCTGGCAGCTGGGGGCAGGGGGTTGAAGAGCCTCTAAGAGGCAAGGCCAGCGTCTGAGAGGCCATGGGCCTCCACGGCGCCTCTCTGAATGGCCAGGGTGTGGAGGATGTGGCCAGGGTGGGGCTTCCGGCCCACACTCCATCCCTCACAGTGGTGTTAACTGAGTCAGTCAGCGCCTCCCCAGGGTCCACAGTCCTATCAGACAGCCTGAGCTTAGGAAAGGGCCTATCTGCTATTCAGCAACTTCTAGGCGGATCCTGTTATTATTATTAACAAAGATAAGATTACAACTAATAATAACACTCATGACATTTAAATGCATTTTGTCCTATCACTTCAGCCTTGCTCCCTGAGGTAGGGTAGAGTTTAGACTCCACATTTGTATTGCTCCAGAGGGCTAAGCATGCCACTTCGCCCAAACGCAGAAGAAATTTCCAGAACCTTCGCAAGAACTAAGTGATTTTTTTTTTCCTCTTTGAACTAGGGTGCCAGGTACACTACAGTCTGAGCTGCTGGAAGGAAAATGCTGGCGGTCTGACTTACAAAACCGGACTTAACTCTCGGCACCATACCTCTCAGAAGAAATGGCTGAAAATCTCCCAGGGACCCCCGTTCTGACTCATTCATGCCTTCACCCAGTGTGCGCAGGGCTTCGGTGACCCAGGCTGGTACCACAGAAGCAGCAGTGAGCAGCTTACCTGTCCCGTGGGGAAGGTGGACGAGACACAAGGTGAACCAACACACACACAATGACAGATGTTGGTGAGTACCAGGGAGAGAAAGAAATGAACAGGGGCTGCGATTAAGAATCATGAGGCTGGCAGTGGTCCGCAAGGGAGCCCAGCCACCTGGGACAGCACACGAGGCCTCCTGAGAAGGTGAGGTTTCTGCCGAATTCTGAAGGTCAGGGAGACGATGGAAGGGGTTCCAGGAAGTGGGACGAGCACCCAGGAAGGCGCATCAAGAAACAAAAAGGAAAGGAAATTGGTGTGAGATGCAGCTGGAAGAGCAGGCGGGGTAGGGCAAGCCTCCCCACCGAAGGTCAACATCCTAGGCCTGGGGTTGGTGAGCCTCTTCCAAGATGGTTCCCAGGAAGAGGCTAGGAGAGCAGAATCCGGCAGCTCACACCAGACCGGATCACCTCTATGGTATCCGTGGATGCTGTGGGCCCTTGGGCTCTCACTACAGGGCCAACCCCCAGCTGCCGTGACCATGAGGAGGCCCCAGCCACACAGTAGGGGCTGCGAGATGCTCTCAGGAAATCCTTTCCTTGGGGACCGGGGCCTCCCGACACCCACCTGTGCCCATTCTTCCTGCTCACAGGAAGCAAGCCTCGACAATCGTCTATTGTTCTCAAGCAAGTCTAAGGCATTGTCAGAGAAGGGGCCACGCGCCACAGCAAGCAAGGAGAAGGTGTCAGGCCCACAAACTTCCTGTGAAAAGTCCCTCTTTGTTCAGAAATGATGCCAGTTTGTTCCTCTGTTTCCATTAGAGAACAAACAGAAACTTGCCCGGAGGAGTATAGAATGAGGTAACGTTATGACCAAGGCCCCACTTCTACCCTACCCCTCTGGAAAACGGTCTCCTGGGTCCACAGGGGTTCAACCGCCAGAGGAGGGCACCCCTTTTGTTACCCACTCCAAGTCACCCAGGAGTGAGGCCAGCTGGGGCCCTGGCCTGTGTGGGTCACTGATGAATCCCACCTTCGTGTCCACGCCTGGAGGCAGATCTGGGATAGCATTCCACAGGGATCACAGAGACAGTGTGACCCATCCATTCCTCCCCTCTCCTCCCTGTCCTGAGATGCTGACATGATGACAATGACAGCCACTGCCACACGACTCGTATGACAGTGGCTCATACTTAGTCAGCATTCATTGTGCCACGTGTTAATGATTTAAATCTCAACAGCCCTATTATTATGCCCATCTTACAGATGAAAAGACAGAGGCTCAGAGTAATTAAATAAATCACCTGAGGTCTTGTCCTAATTGGCAGAAGAGCTAGAATCCAAGCCCAGGTCGCCTGGCCTTCTGCCCATGAAATCACACCCCGTCTTGTGCAGTGAAAGCAGCAATGGGGCTGGAGCCTAGCTCATCGCTGGGACCCCCAACACAACGGGTCTGCCTAGAGGTAGAGGGAAGCCAGGTTGTGCTTCCCCAAGAGTGAATTCACTTCTTTGCACGGAAAACAACTGCATCCAAAAGCTAGAAAAGCACTGCGTTGGATTTTGTTTTTAAATAATCTAATTATTTCTACCTAATTAACACAAAGGTTGTTTGAAAGCTGACTTTGCTAATGCCATTTTTCCATCTGTTGTTTCACGAGTAGGTGGGGGAAAAACAACAAATACGGAGAATTTCTCCATCTGGGAATGCACATGGGGGTGTGGGCGAGGCCAGTGAGCAGAACGGGGGAGGAGTTGGCACATCTCTGCCTTGTTCTCTGCCCCCTAGCGACATACCCTGCAGGTCCCGGACAGAGAGGACACTCCTTTGGGGGTCAGCACAAATGAAGGCACTGTGTCCTCCTCTTTCTTATGTCTGCAAATATGTGGTCGGCTTTTATCCATCTCCCCAAGGGACCTCGTTTCCTGCAAGGTTGCAACCACAGTTTTGGACCTGGCAGGGGCACCTATTTTCCAGTGCTCCAGCAGCCTCCCTAGTCCCATGCCGCTGTACGTGTGGCTGAGCAGGGCAACGCTCCCAATCAAAACCAGAGCTTTGGGAGCATTCCCAGAGGCCATCTAATCTGACCTCTTCCTCATGGAGGCTAAAACTCAGGCCCCTACAAGCAGTTGCTGGAACTACGTGCCATAGAACCCAAGTCAAATGCATTTTCTTCTCTATACCATCCAGGCACCTTCTAAGAGCAGCGGGATGGGTTTGAAGGGTTCTGTCAAACAGCAGCTAAAAGACCATGAGCAGTGCGAAGGGGAGGGCCTAAGCCATCCCCCCTTACCCTCACCTCCATGTCTGCCCATCTTGATTTGTCCGTTAGAAGTGCCAATCAGGGGCACCTGAATGGCTCAGTCGGTTAAGCAACTGGCTTCGGCTCAGGTCATGATCTTACAGCCCATGGTGCGGGAGTTCGGGCCCTGCGTTGGGCTCTGTGCTGACAATTCAGAGCCTGGATGGAGCCTGCTTCAGATTCTGTGTCTCCCCTCTCTCTCTCTGCCCCTCCCCTGCTCGCGCTCTGTCTCTCAAAATAATAAACATTAAAAGAAGTTTTTTAAAAAGAAGTGCCAATCATGTGTCTGCTTAGACAAGGATAGACACCTGACCCAAGAGGTTTCTGCAGCCTGGGCAGGCCAGATGATCTCTCAGTCCCAGAGACCCTGAGAGCTCGTGGTGCTCAGCTCTGGGGACATGAGAGGCACAGGACCACATGCCTGAGGAACAAGGCTGCCATGATGGGTCAGGTGCTAAGTCAGGAAGCAGCCCCTGAAATACAGAGAAAATCCAGCCTTTACTCCCTATCTTCTGGCCCATTTTGAGTCCTCACGGAGCTTATCTTCAGATACTTGTTGTATGGGTGCAATAAATCCTGCTTTACTGGTTTGGCCTCTGACGGGGATTCCCTCCCTGAGCCCAGAACATTCCATCTTGGTGCATAAATGCCCGTGGGTAGGTTCAACATGGAGAGCAGAGCCTTCAAAGCCAGCTTGACAAGAGCCCACGCGATCCCTGTAGGTCAGAGTTATACCCGAAGCCCAGCCCTTCTGGAAGAATCACCAACAAGAGGGTCTGGAGAGCTCCACTGTACCTAGACCCAGACCAGAGGGATGGGAGCTTGAGAAATGCCAAGGTGAGAGCAGTATGCCACAGAAAGAAAGAAAAAGGCTGTCTCAGAGTTTCCAGGGTGTGGGTCCAACCCTTTGCAGCCTGTGAGGCTACCGAGGGCCACGGGGTCAGCTTTCTAAACCACTAGCTGCTCCAACGTGCAAACCTTCTACAGCTCCCTAGTGCTAAAGCCCTGCTTCTTCACTGAGGTATCCAGACCCTGGCTCAAGTCTCCAGCCAGCTCAAGTCCTTCCTTCCCTCCTGATGCCACTCCCCCAGCAGCCTACATTTCCCTGAGCGGCTTCACTGTTTCACACGACAGCGACAAAGAGAGGGCACAAATGCCACCCTTAGGTGACCTGGTCTAAGACTTTGCCTCTCAATTTACCATCATCCTCAATCCCTAAATCAGAGAGAGAATAGCTCAGCCTCCAGCCCCTGCCCCCCTGTGGAGGGGGCTGTCCAGCCGCAACTTAGAAACTCTTGTCTGGCCAAGATAAGAAGGCCTGCGGCCAGCTTACCCAGCAATTATGAGCCCCACTCCCAGACTGGAGAGACCATCTAAACCAGAGCCAGATAATAAAACATCTTCCCACCCTTACCCCAACTCCCCCTCCTCACCCCCCCCCCCCCGCCAAACTGGCCAAATCCAGGCCTCATGGGAAAGCAGCAGAAGAAGCCCACTGGTTTCTCAACCAGCTGCCCAGCAAGAAACAGCAGCTAGGCCTCCTTAGCTCCATATCACCCCACCCTCCTTTCTTTCCATCCCAGCCACAGGATTAGACAGCGTGTTCCCTTGGCTGACTCTACAGCTTTACTATTTAAACTTCTCTACCTTTAAAAACATGCAAGTTACAGGAGTGCCTGGGTGGCAAAGCATCCGACTTTGGCTCAGGTCATGATCTCATGGTTCGTGGGTTCAAGCCCCGTGTCGGGCTCTGTGCTGACAGTTCAGAGCCTGGAGCCTGCTTCTGATTCTGTGTCTTTCTCTCTGCTCCTCCCTGCTTGTGCTCACTCGCTCTCTCACTCTCTCTCTCACTCTCTCTCTCTCTCTCTCTCAAAATTAAATAAGCATTAAAAATAATAATAAAAACATAAAAACATACAAGTTATGGAAGGGAGGGAAAGCTCATTGGATGGCAGCTGACCATTCGGGAAGGGCTCTTCCTGGTAAAAACAACCAGCGTTGTTTCTAAGAGCAGGTTAAGTACTCAGAATGCTCAGGCCCACAGCAGCCTCCCGGAGACAATGGGCACAAGACCTCAGGACATCCTCCTAGGAGAAGCCTCCAGAACCAGGTGGTTCCTGGAGGTTTCAGGATCAGCTGGGCGGTGGGGCCCAGGGAGAGAACCGAGGTGTCTCAGTCTGAGGAGCTGAGACCCCTTAGACCTGGTCGGAACAGCGTCGGAGGCCTCCTTGAATTAAGTGCAGCTCAGAGGGACCAGCTAGAGGTTCTAGATTAGGACCAGCAAAGCCCAGGGATTTCCCAGAGGATCCGGGATGCCTGGAAATATATGCATGCCTTTCTAGAGAAGTGATTCCTTACTTCCGTCACAGTGGGACCCAGGCCCTCCGATGGGGATTGCACCCAGCTGCCTTCGCTCAGGCTGCCATTAAAAGTCCCACAGACTGGGGGGCTTAAACAGCAGGAATTTATTTCTCATAGTTCTGGAGGCTGGCAAGTCCCACATCCAGGGGCCAGCCAATGTGGTTCCCTGGTGAGGGTCTCTCCCTGGCTTGCAAACGACTGTCTTCTCACTATGTCCTCACGTGGTGGAAAGAGAAAATTCTGGTCTCACTTCTACTTCTTGTAAGGACACTAATGTCATCCCGGGGTCCTACTTTCACAACCTCATTTAAACCTAATCACCTCCTAAAGGCTCACTTCCTAATACCATCCCGTTGGAGGTGAGGGCTTCAACATAAGGATTTTGGAGGACACAAACATTCAGTCCGTAACACCGACTTTGGATCAAAATCCCTGCTCCACTGCTTACCCACCTGGGAGCCTCGGCAAAGGCTTGCTCTATCCCGAGCCTCAGTTTCCTCATCTGTAAATGAGGCTGGTGATGTCTGGCACACAGAGAAGTTTGCAGGATGAAGGAAACTAAGGAACAGAAATCAGGGAGGACAGAGCTTAGCACATGAGGAGGGCTCCAAAACTTATGGGCTGGAGGGGAGCACTCGGAGACCAAACATGCATGCCTGATTCACAAGGGGAAGTCCTGGGGTCCCAGCAGGAAGGATAAGATGGGTAAAGGCTGCTGCTTGCCCTAAGAGGCAGCTGTGAGGCCCCAGGAGCCCAACATGGAGCAGCACAAAAGGAGGGAAGGGGTCTCAGAGTCTGCTTTCCCAGCTAGACACTGAGCTCCCTGGGACAGGTCTGCGCCCTAGCATCTTGTACAGATTATTTTAAGTTCCCACTCATCATCTCAATAGAAACTCAATATTCTCCCCATTTTGCAGATGAGCAAACTGAGCCCAGAGTGGTTAAGGAAATGATGCAAGGTCAGACACCTATTAAGTGGTGGGTGGAAATTCGAACCCAGGTCATCTGACTTCCAAGAGGACTTCTGCTTCCCACTCTTGGCCTCCACTCAACCATCTGCTAAATGCATATGGATCCTCTGCTTTATCTCTTTTCCTTTCGTCCTGTTCTATCTTTCCCTTCAACAGCCCAAGCTATGAATATGATAACCTCTCCTCGACTGCCAGACTGTCTTCCTGGCGGGCCTCACGCTGGCGCTGGACCTGGTTCACGCTGGCACATGCCCATTGTGAGCATCTTTTCCCATCTCCCTGCTGAGCCAAGTCAGGTTGGGAGCTTGAACTAGGCCACGGAGGGAATGTTTACACCATGGACATGGGTGAATATTATCCATCAGGACATTTTTATTTCCAGAAGGCTGTTAAATGGTTGACGCACCGATGGCCTCACAGCTACTGCCCATGTGGTCGAGCTCTGGCCTCTCACTCAAGAGGCCAGACTCCAACCTAAAGTCACCCTGCCTGTCTGACCGGGTTTTGAATTCCAAAGCCCAAATGGGAAAACCAAAGATCAAAGAGGCACACCACACACGGCCGCTCAGGGTACAGCCATGTACCCTGTGAGGAGGAGACCATGGGCACCGTTAGTAGGTAACCGTTGTTTTTGGTCCACGCAGGGCCCCTGTCTCGGTCGAAAAATTTTCCTGCCCCCACTTACTATGCCACCCTGCCACGTGCACATGACCCACAGAACCCCACACCATGTTGACAGTGATCAGTTCCAGGTGTGGACACAAAACCCAAGCAAGGCTGATCAGCGTGCTTTAATGAAGTTTGATATATGGGTGTTGAGACAGGGAGTCTTTCTCTGGGGAGTATGAGTGTAGTGGCAAATCTTAAGGAACATACAGCAGTTGGCTATCTTTCCCATGATGGGGAAAGAGATGAGCTATCACAGGAACGAGAGAGGCCAAGTCTCAGAGAGCAGCAGCGCCGACACAGAGCTTTGGAAATGGGGAGATAGGAAACAGAGAGGAACCATCACCCGATGATAGAACTTGAGCCCCATCTGGGACTAAACTTCCCAGACACATGTGCCAACAAGCTCCCTGGGTTGGGTGGGTTGGTTTCGCTGAAGCTAGATGGAGTTGAGCTTTGGTCACTTGTATTGGAAAGAGACGTACCTAATCTCAGTCATCTTGATGAAACGCAGAAGATCCAAGCTGCATGATGACACAGAAACAAGTTAAAAAGCGTCAATGGAGAGCACTTGAGGTGGCAGGCAAGCAGCTCGGTTTGATTTTTAAAACAAGAAAAATTAGAGCTTCCTGGAGCACATCACATTTGAGAAAAGCGATGCTCTGAGTCTCTCTGCGACGAGCTGCCCGCCATCTCTCTCAGAATGTGTGTTATGAAAAAAGACCCATAATTAGTCATCAACAAGGCTTTCATACTTGGGGGAAGAAGGGGTAGAGAAAGGAATGAGAAGTGAAGGTTGGAGAAGAAAAGCTAAGAGCATGATGGAGAAGGCAACTTCCTTTTTAGCCAAGGGGTCAGACTTCTAGGCCAGAAAAGTTTAAGAATCACCCATTCCTGGGGTGCCTGGGTGGCTCGGTCAGTTAAGTGTCTGACTTCCTGTCAAGTCATGATCTCATGGTTCGCAAGCTCGAGCTCAGCATCAGGATCTGTGCTGACAACTCAGAGCCTGGAGCCTGCTTTGGATTCTGTGTCTCCCCCTCTCTCTGCCCCTCCCCTGCTCATGCTCTGCCTCTGTCTCTCTCTCTCTCTCTCTCTCTCTCAAAAATAAACATTTTTTTAAATTTTTAAAAAGACAAAAAGAATCACCCATTCCTGTTTCCCAAACTGATAGATCTATAGGACAGCATTCTAGAAAATGCCAAGAGATGGTCCACTAAAATAAAACAACAACAAAAAGGTAGGCTTCCATGTTGAAATAATTTTGGAATACCTTATTTATACAGTGAAAAAGAATGTTTTATTTGTTTGCAGCACTTCTCAGTGCCTTTGATATAAGAATGTGCTTTGGGAATATCCAAAAAGATATAGTAAGCAATACTGCCCCAAATACTTTACCACAGAACCCTTATTCTCAGATATGCAGGTGGTGTTCCATGGAACATTTATAAAATGCAGATCTAATCAAAATTCTGTCTTTACAGGTGAAGAAAGCAATGCTCAGAAAAATGCAGTTACTTGGTAAAGGTCCTACAAAGCAAGCAAATCAGTTGTATGCTTTGAATAAGAACTCTGGTTCCTTGACTTCCTGTCCAATGTTCCTTGACGCTCCATCTTGTTATAATGACTCCAAAAGAATTTAAGCCAGGTGTCTTTTGGTCATTTCCCACAGAAAAGGCAAAGTTATATTAAAAGGCGAGGTTAAGACACTTGTAAATAATCTTCGTATGGTACAGAACCTAATTTGGCTCCGACTTCAGAAATTCACACTTCAGTTGCCGTCAGGAATACCACCCATGCTTCCGAATTCCAACAGACAACTTCAGCCCTACTTCCTGGTGGGCCTGAACAGCCGCCAAGTGTCTCCATGTGTGAGGGGGAGTATCAGTCACCCGCATACGTTTGACAACACAAACTTGGTATAGTACAAATGTCAGAGTGGGTTCCAGAATTAAAGTGAACTTCTGAGAATAAAATGGAAATATGTCAAAGGTAGAGTCCTAACAGAATTCATACCAGCATATTATTGGGTCCGTTTTAACACCATTGCCTAAAATGATGGTATGTCTAATTTTTGAAGCGGATGGCAAAAAAAAAAAGATGTTAAAAGATTCAGAATCAGAATCAGAATCAAAAAGATTCTGAATCAGGTAGTGGTTAGCTTTAAAAAAAAACTGATCTCAAGAGAATGTTATTATCACATTGTATGTCAAAGAGAAGAAGCCAGTGCCCCTTCTGGGTCCAAGTTCTGTGCTTGGACCAGTATTGTAGCCACTAGCCACTATATGAATTCAAATCTTAATTAAAATTTAACTAAATGAAAAATTCAGTTCCTCCACAGGACTAGCTACATTTCAACTGTTCAATAGGCACATACAGCTAGCAGCATATATAGTATTGGACAGACAATGGAGGACATTTCCACCATTGGGAAAGGTTCTACTGGACATGGGTACTCCAAACGCTTTGACTCACCTCCCTGGTCATAGCTGATCGGCCAGACCAGGCCACCTGACGCAGGGGCAGCCAATGGACAGCCAGAGTCTCCACGGCATTACCTAAATTGAAGACTTTGCCCACTGGAAAGGCAGTGACTAACTCACCAACCAGTCTCTCTCTCTTTGGGGAATGTGAGCTCGACAGAGTTACTTGTTAGTGGGAACCTGGGACACACAGAGCAGAAATTATGAAGCAGAGAAGGAAGTCACGAACAGACAGAGTCATGTTGAAAGAGGGATCATGGGGAACATGCCTGGCCCCTCGGCTGGGAGAGAACTCAGGCATGTTCTGTTCTGCTTCTCAAGAGTTCCCAGTGGGATGGAGAGTGAGCTGCCCAAAATGGTAAGTTGCTTGATAGCATGCCCTTTATTGACTTGCTTCCTTCCTTTTCCTCACTTCTCCACTGGGACCGCCCCCCAAATAAATCACTTACATCCAAATCACTGCCTCAGAGTCTACCTCTGGGGGAACCCAAACTAAAAAGGGTAAGGTAAACAGAGTGAGTCTTTGTTCATTGCAAGACGTACAATATGTTCCTTGCGCATACCGGCTCTGATCAGTTTGGGAGCCTCGAACGTAATAAAAGGTAATGAATGTTCATATATCACCGGTGGAAATGCAAAATGTTACCACTCCTTGGGAAACAGCTTGGAAGTTTCTTATAAAGTTAAACATAAACTCACCATATGACCCAGCGATCCCACTTCTAGATCCTTACCCAAGGGAAATAAAAACTTATGTTCACACAAAAAGCTGTTCATGGATGTTTATAGTGGCTTTATTCATAATTGCCAAAAACTGGAAACAACCCAAATGTCCTTCAACTGGGGAACAGATAAACAAACAGTGGAATAATACTCAGAAATAAAAGAGAACTGATATACATGCCAACATGGATGACTCCACATGCATTGTGCCACGTGAAAGAAGACAGACTCAGAAGGCTACATTCTGTGTGATTCCATGTATGCGACATTCTTATAAAGACAAGACGTAGGGCCAGAAAACAAATCAGTGGTTGCCGGGGGCTGGGGGTGGGGAAGGATGTAACCAGAAAGGAGTCTGGGGGAGTTTCAGTGAATAATGTAAAATGCTCTTGATTGTGGTAGCAGTTACATGATTGCTTGTATTTGTTAAAATGGGCAGAACCGTGCATGTCAAAAGGGTGAACTGCGCTGTATATAAATCACATTCTAATGGAATAAGTTGGGGAAATAAAAAACAACGAAGGCAATACTCTCAGCGAGAGCCCCAAACATGCTCTGAGACCGGCTGTACCACAGCCCATGTAAATAAAGACATGCAAGTTGGTCAGACAGCCCATGCCATCCACGGCATCCTTCCCAGTGGGCTCAGCCACTCTGCCCCAAAGCTCTTGAGATATGACGTACTCCCAGGTTTACCAGTGCCTCCAGAGGCATCGTGTCAGACCTGGGGAGCTGGGGGAGAGGACATTCTCCTTCCCATTTTAGAATCACTGCTTTTGCTTCTCCTTAGGCCCACCTGGAAAATGTGCCCAATATAGCCAGTCTGCCAGGTGGAGAACGTTGACCAAAGTTTCCATTAGAGAAATGGGAAACGACTTCCAAACGCTCACCAGAGAACCCAAGAAGATAGCAGGGGGCTGTGACCGGAGCTACTGAGAGTTCAGTTTCGTCTTCCTACAAAACAGACCATTTGGCCAAGATGACCTTCCAGGGCCCCTTCCCCCAACCACAAATGCAAGCACCAAGGCATTTAGAACTAAGGGAGTACCATTGCAAGGCGATGGCCACCAGCGCCAGCAGGCTCACATGTGGCTCATCCTTCCCAGCTGGGGTTTGGTTTGGTCTAAAGGAAGGAAAGAGTGAGAGCAGGCACAAAGCCCCCGCGACAAAGGCATGATTTTGCCCATTAGGTGTCACAGCATTCTGTGCTTTCTTCTTTTCCCCAGGGGACTCCCAGAAATGGCCCCCAGAAGCATCTGAAAATGTGTGCCGTATGCAAAAGCACACACACACCCCTCCCCCACAGGCACACACTCCTGGGGCAAAGAACCACCAAGAGCTTGAACGAAAACCACCCTTCAGGCCCTCTTCCCCGAGGCAAAGCTCCAGAAGCTGTATCCGGGAGATGCTGCATTTTTCCAGAATTGTGTCATTATTCACAGAGAAGTTGACTCTCAGGTCTCGAATTCAGCCTGGAGCCAGGCTGGGCTGCCCAGGGACACAGTGAAGAAAGAGCTGGCCGCTCACACCATTTTTATGGTGAGCTATGACCTCCTAATGAGCTGGGTGTGTGCAGGGGATGGAGCCGGGGCTGCTGGTCCAGCCTTGGAGAGGCCACGCCTCTGCCCTCCTCCATGTGCATCAGAGGAACAGGCCCGTGCAGGGCTTGGATTCCGTCAACTGGGCACGTATGATAGAGCAGCCGCATTGAGGACTCCAAGCTTCTGATGAAAAGGGGACAGCAGCCTTGGCCTTCTTCTCCAAGCTCTCTCACAGGCAGCAGGGTCCAGGGGGCTGAGGAGACCATGGAGCCTGGAGGAGCAGACATCAGTGACCTGACGTGACTTACTTTCTGATGCAATGCTAAACTTGAGATCGTTCATGGCCGCTCCAGTCCCCCGCCCTTTTCCATGGAATCTAAAGATTCCATCAAGGACCAATGTAATCTCTCTGTAGCTGAGAGCTCTGTACTGAGGGCTCTGGGTGCTATGACACCACTGTGTCATCCCTGGGCTGCCACCACTGAGCCAGAGGGACCTGGTAGCAGTACTCCCTCACTGGCAGGTTAGGACAGCCAGGGTTTGGAGCCAGCCTACAGCAATGAGGGAGAATGTCAAGGAAAGACAGGCTACTATCCCCTAACCAGTATGGGACAGGGCCTTTGCAGTCAACACTGACCTTGACCCTTGCCCTCCACTGTCGGTCACTTTCCCTAAGAACTCCTTGGGGACACTTGATTTACTGGTCCCAGGGGAGGAGGATGACTTGCCTGATAAATAAATCTGGGCAAGCTCCAAAGTTCAAACTTTCAATCATGACCTCATCTCTATTTGCTCGGGAAAGAGAAATGCTATTTATTGGGGTCTCCTCCAAGACCCCATAAACCTAAAGCCAAAACCATCAAATGACCCTCAAGCCCCTCCCCAACACCTCCCCGCCCCCCACTTCGGAATTCACAGCTAAAAGCAAGTCAGGAAGGTCACAATTCCATCTCTTAATAGTATCATGTTTACCTATAAGACAGGAGAAAAACCGAAATCTAGAATGTTCTAGGGGTGCCTGGGTGGCTCAGTCAGTTAAGCCTCCGACTTCGGCTCAGGTCATGATCTTGCGGTCTGTGAGTTCGAGCCCCGCGTTGAGCTCTGTGCTGACAGCTCGTAGCCTAGATAGAGCCTGCTTCAGCTTCTGTGTCTCCCTCTCTGCCCCTCCCCCACTCTAGCTCTGTCTCTCTCAAAATAATAAACATTAAAAAAAATTCTAAGAATGTTCTACAGGAACAGGGGAAGGGGGCTTTATGGGAAAGATGAAGAAGGGAAGGAAGGCACTCTTTGCCCAAGGTCATGCTGCTACTTCGGGTAGAACTGAAGCCATACTCGGGCCTCGAGGTCCGGGTCCAGCGACCTTCCCCTGCCTTGCCAGGGTAGCCCTGTGCACCAGCTGTTGGCACTCTAGAGGCTGGAGGGGCCACACGTCCCAGGGGGAAACATTTCTAGAGCCTCCCTACTTCCTGGACCTGGGAAAGGGCTGCACTTCTGCTCATTGAGATCCAGCCAAGCCCCTCCTGGGAACTTCACCAAATCTGCTCTTCAGGCTCCAAAAGGGGAAACAGCAGGGCAGCTCTCTGCCTATGGCAGGCCTGGGCTGCTGGGGGTCAGAGCACGGGGATCCATCAGCTGCCCACGTCCCCAGGACCAGAGGTCGGAGCTGCCAGGCCCCACTCCATGGCGACCTGATGCCTCCTTTCTGCACACCTGTCTCCAGAGTGTCCTCACACACCTGCTCCCGGCAGCACCGGCACGTGTTACAGACCAGCGGCAACAGGAACCCACCAGGGAGAGGGCTTGCTGCGCTCCAAGTCGTATGCCTTATTTCCGTTACCTGGGCCTGGGATGAGCTTGGTGTACCAGACGTAGCAATATCTCCAGGCAGTGAGGGTGGGATGAGAAAAAGAAAAGAAAAGAAAGATCCCTAGTGGGAGAGCCAAGGGTGGGAGGTGCCAGGACAAAGAAGCAGGGTGCAAGGGCAAGACTACCAAGATCTAGGCCAGTAGCTGCCAAAGCTGGCACATTTGGCAGTGTCTGGAGACATTTTTGGCTATCATGATGGCGGTGCTACAGGCCCCTGCTGGCATCAAGGGATGTCACGCCTGTGATGCGCAGGACAGCCGCCATGACCGAGGACTACCGGGCCGCGTGTGTCAGTGGTGTCGAGGCTGACGAATCCTGTTTCAGGCACATACCTTCTGGAAGAAGGTTTTTCCTTTTATTTCCTTTCCCCCAGACCCTTTCATCATTGCTCTATGAGATAGCAAGGAAATAACAGGGGAGTCTGACAACTACAACTTCAGATAAATGTTCACGGCCTATCAGAATGGAGGCTTTGGCTTTTCGTCTGTTACAATGACCACTAGTAACTGGGCTGCAGAAAAGAAGGCTGACTTTTGGAAAAATAACTCAGAGTAAAGACAGGCTAAAGAGGAAGTTCTGAGTGTGTTCTTAAAAAGTTTAAGCATCAAAGAAAGGCCTCAGTGAGGACATAAACAACAACTTGGGCTGCCTTTTTCATTAAATGAGAAGCACTCTTACAGGGTCTTTTGGATATAGTCTGCTTTTTGTTTTAATGTGGTTTTAATCAAGGAATCGTGCCTCTTTGTTCCTTCAGGAAATTCTGTCAAATGTTTCACATTCCTCATAGAGAACTACTGTCTGTGTGAGTTAAGATCCCAAGTTCTAAATTTTGGGGTGAGCCACGTTTTGTTGTTGTTTCTTAATGTCAACGTGAGAAAAAAAAAGCGTGGGGAGGAAAGAATGCAAATGTTCGTCATTGAAAACACACACAAAACCAGAAACATCTCCCTAGTGCACAAGGTCAAGAATATGTGGGTAAATCTGTCTCGTGTTTTGCAGACGTGCTAATGGGTCATGAGAAATGCTGGGGCAAAGGCCCTTGACAGGAGCGCAGGGAGATGCCTAAAAATAGACATTTCACCCAAAGAAGGGTTATCTGTTAGAACTACATCATTCTCAGCACAACTGAGCAGCACAGACTCTGACATCGGAGCATGAAAAACATAGCCGCTCGATTACCGATTCTCTTCACTTAGAAGGAAAGGAGATGAAGTCAGCTGCCTCTAAGGCACTCCCTTCAAGGCTCGTTGCAAATTTTCCCGCAGCCTGTACCCAGCTTCTGAGATGCTGATGTGGAAAAGCGAGGAAAGAAGATACAGTACATCTGGCATCTCTGCACCCCTCTCTGGAAGTAGGGGACTCCTGCAGAAAGTTTGGGGGAGTCCCCTACAGCTGGGTTCAAACCCCATTCCCATGGGCAGCTTTGGGACTCAGAGCAAGTGTTTTCATTTCCCTGAGCCCCGCAGTTTCTTCATCTGCGACACGGAGGTGGCTGTGAAAACTAAAAATGAGAATTTGCAGGTGCAGGGGCTGCGCACAAAAGAGGCCCTCGCTCAATAAACGGTGAGCATGGGCTGATCCGACGAGACAGCTTTCCAGCCACGGCCACAGCCCACGGGTCTGGGCGGGCGCAGGGCTCTGAGGGGCACGTCGGCCTCCGAGGAGAGCCCACCAGGCTCTTCCCAGATCAGCTTTCTCACGTACCCCCTGAGCCCCTATATCCGGTATCGTCAGGAATGTGGGAAAGCAGAGACTCCATCCATGGGAGTGAACCTTGGTGAACGTTCTGGAAGGCAATTAGGTAGCACTTATCAACATACCTTTCACCATCCAGCCCACTTCCGGGTATTCCCCCATGTGTGCGCCAAGACTTATGACACTAACAGTGATGCAAACATAGTGGCCAGCCTTCACTGAGCATTTCAAAGTGCTACGCATGTTACATGTAATTTCTGTATGTGCATTTCCTGCACGTACATCCGGCATATGCCACGCGTGACATTTCTTTGACATACGTAGTTAAGTGACTTGGCTCTACAAGGTGGGTATTATTACTATTATTTCCATCTCACAGGAAAGGAAGTTGAGACATGAAGAGATTAGTGACTTGCCCTAGGTCAAGGGTCAGCAAATGTTTTCTGTAAAAGGCCAGATGGTAAACATTTTAGGTGGGCCAGATGGTCTCTGTCACAACGATTCGGCTCTGCTGAACGAAAACAGCCCCAGACAACAGGTAAACAAATGAACGTGGCTCTGTTCCAACAAAACTTTATTTATGGACTCTCAATCTTGCATCTCATGTGATTTTCATTGTATCAGGAAATACTCTTCATTGATTTTTTTTTTTTTTTAACCATGTAATGATAAAATCATTCTTGGCTTGCAGGCCATGCCAAAAATGAGGAGGATGCATTCGGCTTGAGGGCTGTCATTTGCCGGCCTCTGCCCTGGGTCACTGCCCCGGTCGTGAAGCCTGCGTCAAAGTCGGGCAGTCTAGCTGCAGAAGGCACACGCACAATCTCACGCTCTCATTACTTCATTGAAGAGCAAGAAGAAAGAGTAGGCAAATGGCTTGATAAATTATGCGTTCATATTATGGGATGCTCTGCACATCAGAAGGTCATGCACATACATACTGACCAGAAGCAACTCTGGGCAGGCTAAGCGAAAAAAGCAAGTCATGCATTAATACATATATCATGACCCAGTGTATGTATCAAAATAAAAGTAAGTATGTACGTGTGTACGTATACATATATACACACGTGTTCATAGACACATAAACAGCGAACATAAGAAAAAGATCTAGGGTTGCCTGGGTGGCTCAGTCGGTTAAGTGTCCAGCTTCGGCTCAGGCCATGATCTCACGGTTTGTGAGTTTGAGCCCCGCATTGGGCTCTCTGCTGTCAGCACAGAGCCTGAAGCCTGCTTCAGATTCTGTGTCTTTCTCTCTCTCTGCCTCTCCCCTGCGCGTGCTCTCTCTCTCTCTCTCTCTCTTTCTCTCTCTCTCTCTCTCTCTCTCTCTCTCAAAAATAAATTTAAAAACATTAAAAAGAAAAAGAAGAATTAGGAAGTAGCAGCAGCCGGGGAGGACAGTGGGATGGAGGCGGCGAGGTAGAATCCCAAGCTTTCCATACGCTTCTCTATGTGCAATCTGAAACTTTTACAGTGCATCCTTCTCTTGCTTACATAATAAGAGAAAAAAACCCGAGGTGCTAGTTACAAGGCCTCACTTGCCAACACACTTTGAGCTCTTTGAGCAGTTTCCAGTATCTGGTCCAATCCAAAGCTGGTTAAATTAATTATGGCAGGACAAAAACATTATCTCTAGAAGGAAACACAAATAAGCAAACAAAGGTGGCCTAAAGTACAGTTAATAAACACAGCTATGTCTCCCTATCAACAGTGATCTTTTTAATTGCATATGTGTCTAACCTAACCTCCTCTAGACACCATTAACCTTCAAACCAAGGATGTCAGTTGTAAACAAAGGCTTCAAGGTTTTCATCTGTGTGTGATATTCCAGGCATAGCTTTCTTGCCTGCATAAACTTTAATTTATGAAGTTATTTTGGTTTGCTTCACTGGCATGAGCACAGCTGAAGGGGGAGTCATGGACTGGGGAAATGAGATTTCCCTCAATGCCAATTTTTAAATCCAGCCTCCAGGTCATCTTATTTTTTTGGATGCTTCCCACAGTCACATTTTTTTGTTTGTTTGTTTTACATGAAAGTACATTCCCTTTCCTCAAGCCAGGTTTACCATTTTCCATTGTTTTTTTATTAAAAACGCATCTTATTCAAATGGAATGTTCTCAGAGTTTCCGCCTTTCATTGGCCTGGGTAAGACAGCCCTTGAGTGGATGACGCCTCAGGGTGGTTACAGAGACCCTGCATTCCAGGCTGCCTCCGTGCACCAGATACTCACATCTGCAGAAAATAAGAGGGTCCAGAATCCCATCTCTGACCCCAGGACCCCAGACTCCTTCTCAGATCTGGAGCAGACCCCAGTGGGTCCCTCTGTGCCCATTAAAACAGCAGCTGGCTGGAGCAGAGTCTGAAGATGCTAAAAGGCAAATCTGAGGAGAAGGGTTTTCTTAGGTGACATTCCCATCAGGACAGTGAGGGCCTTCTGTTAACCAAACAATGAATGTCTTCAATCCTAAACAACACTTGGTCTAGAGGGTACAGGAGGGAGCTTCAAACATCAACTACGCATGCCACACTAATCCCAAATTCGTGACATAATTGTATGCCCTGCCCAAACTGGCAAGACAAAGCTAACTTAGCCAGTGTTCGAACCAAACCCTCTTGTTGTGGCCTCTAGATGCCATATCTTCGATGTGACCGTGACTGACATCCTCAGTTGGTTAATTTGTGATGGAACATTATTTACCCCCTTGGACAGGGCAATTCAAATTCTTTGAATTACTTTTGTGATGGGATCAAGGTTATGTTTTCAAATGCTCCCAGCCATACGAAGGACAAAAAAATTAACTGTTAACACAATTGACTCTATATATGTGGGTGTGATTTAAAAAAATATAACATGAGATCTACTCTCTTAAACAATTTTTTTTAATGTTTATTTTTGAGAGAGACAGAGCATGACCGTGGGAGGGGCAGAGACAGAGAGAGACACACAGAATCCGAAGCAGGCTCCAGGCTCCGAGCTGTCAGCACAGAGCCTGACTCGGGGCTTGAACTCACGAACAGCGAGATCATGACCTGCGCCGAAGTCGGACATTTAACCAACCGAGCCACCCGGGCTCGGTTTTGTTTTTTTTTTAAGTGTACAACACAGACTGTTAAAAAGGCACAGTGTTGTAAAGCTCTTTCTAGAACTTTTTCATCTTGCATAACTGAAACTGTATACCAGTTGAACAGCAACTTTTCATTTCCCTTTTCCTCCGAGCCCCTACTAACCACCAGTCTCCTTTCTGTTTCTATGAATTTGACTACTTTAGATTCCTCACAGAAGTAGAATCATACAGTGTTTATCCTTCTGTGACTGGCTTATTTCACTTAGCGTAAAGCCCACAAAGTCTACCCATGCAGTTGCAGGTGGCAGGATTTTTTCCTTTTTTAAGGCTGAATAATATTCCACTGTATGTACATATGACATTTTCTTAATCTGTTCATACCTTGAAGAACATTTAGGCTGCTCCATCTGTTGGCTGTTGTGAATAACACTGCAAGGAACCTGGGAGTACAAATATCTCTCCGACGTCCTGATTTCAATTCTTTCAGAGAAATACCCAGAAGTGGGATTGCTGGATCATACAGTGATTCTATTTTTAATTTTTTGAAGAGTGGTCACGCTGTTCTCCATAGTGGTCGCACCGTTTTACATTCCTACCAACAATGCATGAGGGTTCCAGTTTCTCCACATTCTTGCCAACACTGGTTATTTTATGTTTTTGATAATGGCCATCCCGACAGGTGTGAGGTGATAAATCACTGCATTTCCCTGATGATGAGTGATGGTGAACATCTTTCCGTGTACCTGTTGTCATTTTTACATCTTTCTTTGAAGAAATGTCTATTCAAGTCCTTTGCCTGTGTTTTAATCAGTTTATTTGGGTTTTTGCTGTTGGGTTTCAGGAGTTCTTTCTATATTTTGAATATTAATCCCTTATCAGATATGTGGTTTGCAAATAAACAGATTACTGCAGTGTCTTATGGTCTACTGGAATATAAATTTTTTCGACATTTGTATCAGGGGTCAACCAGATATCATGTCTGTGGGCCAAATCGGGCCGAATGTCTGTTAAAAATAAAGTTGTATTGACATACGACCTTGCCATTTGTTTAGGTATAGGCTATGGCTCCTTTAAACCTGAAACAATAGAGGTTGGTCCTTGCAACAGAGACCACATGGCCCATAAAGCTAAAATGTTTAGTACCCACTCTTTATAGAAAAAGTTTCCTAACCCCTGGATTACCAGATCAAGGCTTAAAAGCATATGTCTATTTTGGCCCCAATCATAATGTGACAGTAAGGACAATTCTGGGTCCGATTATTCTCATTTAAACACTGTGATTTTTGTCACTGTAAACAATTTTAAAATCCAAGCTCCTGCCACCCAGACATATGAGTTACTGTTGAGTCCTTGGTCCCCCAGCAGGTGCCTTATTCTTATACGGTTGAGGTAGACAACTGTGGCTGTCACGTACCTGGCACTCCTTCTTTATCAACCATTCCACGTGATCCCCATCGTCCTTCCCTCCCTCCAGCTCCAGCCACCACACAGGCAAGTGATATGGTGTCACCAAAAACATTCTTTTCCAGGCACTCCTGCCGCTTTTCCAAAAAGAGGATCTCTTTGCCCTGAAGTTGTTAAGAGAGGTGCTAGGAGATCTCCTGACCAGCCGAGAAGTAAGCAGAAGAGAGGCCAACAGAGCTGAGAGATGGGGCCAGAAAACCCCCAGGGACGTTGTTTGAATCTCTGGATCCAGAAATCCAGGAATACCCCTCGATTCCCAGACACGTTTGCACTTCTGTCACTCACCGCCACAGCATTTCTGACTCCTACGATTGTGATCGTTTCATGTTGTACTCCTTGCATTGAAGAGTTTACGTGTTATTTTTCATGTTTCTACATTATCTTAATCATGTTCATCTTTAATGGGTACATAATCCATGAGATGGGGCAAACTCCTACCCGGCCACCCAGCCTACAGGCACCAGCCTTAGTCACTGCGTGCCTTAATACTGACTCGGCACACCTTTTGTGTGGCCGACACAAAGGAGCGCCACGTTGCCACGGGCAGCCCCTGTTACGCAGGAGACCACCTCCAGTTAGCCATGTGCCCACCTAACCGACAAGCCCAGGATTCACCAGCCGGGCCCAGCGCTCACCTAGAGCACCTTCTCGATGAGAAATAGCTCCAGGACGTTTGGCTATGAAAGACCAAAGCCCCGTCTCTCCTCACCTAGACCTCATCCCTCACAGCCGAGGGTCTGTGCCGTCAGGCTCCTGACTTGGCAGTAAAACTTTTCCACCTAGGGCTCAGTCACTGGTCTCTTAGTCTTTGTTGTTTCTTTAGTAGGTTGTAAGTTACTTGTGTTATTTGCAGGTCGTTCCCTCAAGGAGACCAGTTTCAGATGAAGGCAGATAACACGCCTGCTCAAGCCACCCCGATCACCCCAGTGCCTGAGACCAGAGCTGGGCTCAGCAGCTGTTGGCTGGGAGGGTGGGCGCGCGGACGAATATACCCTATGTGCCAGCCGCTGTGTCATTTTTCACAATCATACGTAACACTGCCTCCTTCTATAGCTACGCCAACTTCATCTTGCCAAAAGACGTTCCCAGCGAAGTTTGTGGTCGGCAGTTGTGGGACAGAACTTGAAGAAGGATGCATGTTAGGAAAAGCTACTTGAACATTCTGGCAAAGCCTCGTTGACCCCATCAGTTGCTAACAGGGCTGGGAAGAGAGTGCACTGAAGGGCATCTGCCACATGTCCCTGACATGAAGGTGCTCAGTGTTACTGCTCCCTCTTGCCCATAGGAAACACCAGTCCTTGTGACCACCCAAGGGCCACGGAGCCATCCTCTCGTGCTGGCATGGCTTATCCCAGCTTACTGACGCCTTTCGCTCTCCTCCATCTGGTTCTCACAGAAGCCCTGGAGATAGGTGGTGGTACCATCCCCACTTTACAGATGAGGAAACTGAGGCTATTTGCTATGGGTCCCTGCCCCTAAGAAGTATTAAAGTAACTAACCGAGGAGGCCATCAGATTGAGTGGCAGTCTAGTAGACAAACCGGAACCTAAGTCTGTAAATGCCTCAAGGTTATAAAAACAAAATGCTAAGGACAACCAATCATAAACCGCCAACGAGGTCTTAAGCTGTAGCCAAATAATTGTCTTTCTGTGCTTCCAGACCTTCTCTGTCTGAGTCTTTGCCCCTGGTTCTTCCAGAGGAGTCCTAACCACTTCCCAGCTGGCACTGCCTGACTTGAATCAATTCGAATAAACTTAAATTCTGTCATATGCCTCAGTTTCTCTCTTAACAGAAGTAAGCAGAGCTTAGATTTTTTTTTTCAAGTCCTAATCCCCACTCTTGCACTCAACCATGGCCAAGGATGGGCTCAGGGGCCCCAGCAAAGGACTGAGAGGCCTGACACCATCCGGCTCCCTCTGACCTCAGGGCCCCTGGGCTCGGACGTCCATATTCCTGTGCAGCATTAAGTCCTGGACCTCTCGGATCCTCTTTCCTTTCAAACCTGTGCTCCGTGGGGGCCTGCCCGGTGCTGACAGAAGGCAGCTCCAAGCCTCCTTCAGGTCGCAGCCTGATTACAGCCCCCAACTGGGAAGCTCCCGGTTCTTTTATCTCATTTTACTTTTTTTGTTTCTTTGTTTAATGAGCTTTCTCAATTATAAATCCTTCTTCTCTCTCCTGCAAGAAGTCAGGCTCTAAATGCTGTAATGTCATTTAGATTACAAAAAGGAATAACATATATATTTAAATGGGAAATCACATCTTCCAAAAGCCTTGGTTTCAATGCCCCCTCCCAAAACAGTTTTCTACGGAGATTCTTCTGGTCTTTCACAGCAGGCTGGCTATGTAATTTATTGTCCAAACAGGGACCCTTTTAAGGATGAAAGGAGACAAAGGAGACACTATTAATCCTGACACCAACCAGAGGATCACCCTTCTTTGTGTTTGGGGGGAGGGTGTGGGGGGGGAGGTCACCATTTCACATCCGAGCCCACGAGAATGTGGCAAACCACTTCCAGACAGCAAATTGAATTAGGGTATATTAACGTCAGGCCTTGAGAGAGTAACAACCGTGCAGGCCACTTTTAAATGAGGGTAAGATTCTCTCTGCTCTACGCGCTGACCCTGGAGCTCCAGTCCCTGCAGACTCCACAGGTCTAACGGAAGGTGGGTGTTTTCTCACTTGTCGCCCAAGAAGCCAGAGGATCCCGCTTTCGGGATCTTTTCTTTTCCAGCAGTAATTCTACTGTGCTGAGACTGAACCTTTCTTGTCCCAGAAATGTCTCCGGCGGGTGAGGGGTGGGGTGTCTAGTCTCAGAACAAAGAAGGCTGGGGAGATCATTGGGTCCATCCCAGCCGCCAGGCAGGGCCACACCCACCATTCCAGATGGAACTGAATCTCTGCTCTTTATTTTAAACCTCCAGAGGAAATCGTGCCACCTCCCTGGGTGAGCCAGTCCAAAGTTTAATTGAGATCTTCAGGGCCAGGCACCCCTCCTTCTAGTCCACACTCCACCCCTGAAACCGATAACATCTGACCCTCCCGCCCATCATCTCCTCAGCCTCCATTGCCTGCAAGGGGTATCTTCTCCTTGGCAGACCAGAAAACCCTCTCTGGGCTTAGAAAATATTCAGAACGTGAAACAGAAACACACATGTGCGCGTGTGCACACACACATACACACACGCCTCCTTCCTCCCTCACTCAGCACCCTCCCTCCCGGAGCCTTTTAATCCCCAAGCAGATTGTAAATGGAAAGACAGGAAATACAAGAAGCAAAGCTTAGAGTCACTCCATCAAAAGTCCAGCCCCTCCCCCGCCCCAGCCTCTCTCCCCTTGACAGACAGACAACCCATTAAGAGCTCGCCCATAATAGTCTTTCCTGTAAGGACTTGTAAACAGCATCATTCAGGCTCATACTTGGGTATTTCCCAGCTCGCCTGCTTGCATTTCCTTTGTTGTGGAGGGTCCCCATGGGACACATACCTCACCGCACCCACCCTCGCCAGCTCCCTCTCCTTCTGTCCCCCCTGAAGTTTAAGGGTCTGCCCCTTGAATCCTGCTTCTACCACTGAGCGTTGTACGTTACTTTTCATTTCTTTAAAGGAAGCCCTTCCATTTCGTGTGCTGGAGACTCAGGTAGTGCCCGTCCTTCGTTCCAACTTACTCCTGGTGCTAGGTATTCATACATGGTTCTTGCCAGGTCTCAGCATTAAATGAGCAAAATCAGTGCCTGCTGAAACTGTGTTTTAAGTAAACCCTGTGCCTGCAAACTGCTCTTTTTTTTTTTTTTTTTTAAGGGGAAAGTGTTCTTATTATATTAAAGTTTACAAGGCAAATACACTGTGGAAAAGGACCGGGCCCCAGCCCAGGGGTTGGCCAGGTGACATAACTGAGTAGGAAGGACTGAGTGTGAGGCAAGAGGGAAAAGTGTGGTCTGTGGTGAAATGGAGAGGCTGGAACTCTGCCCCAAAATGGACAACCGATACTCAATTGTGGACAAATGTTGTTAGGCAAAAATTCTTACCCCATATTGCTAGAACTTCCAATATTCTTTTTATTTAAAAAATTGTTTTAATGCTTATTTATTTTTGAGGGAGAGAGAGACAGAGAAAGAGTGTGAGCGGGGGAGGGGCAGAGAGAGAGGGAGACACAGAATCGGGAAGCAGGCTCCAGGCTCTGAGCTGTCAGCACAGAGCCCGACGCGGGGCTCGAACCCACGAACCGCGAGATCATGACCTGAGCCGAAGTTGGACACTCAACCGACTGAGCCACCCAGGAGCCCCTAGAACTCCCGATTTTCTAAAAGAAATCTTAAATCAGGAACATTGTGTGAAATTTTTCTTAATTTTTAATATATTGTGTAGGTTGAACAACTGGCAATTCCTAGATGGTAAAGAAACGCTGCTACAGCCAGGGCCCGGGCGCTATTGGGCACTGGCACTATCTGCACCAAAGAACACAGTGCCAGGGGCAGTGCCCATGGCCTAGCGGGTGAGGGAGAGCAGGCATGGGGACGAACATGCAGCCAAAGGCGGATGGATCCCAGACCCCCACGCCTCCTGGGACGCTTCTGGGAGTGATCTTATTTTTTAGGAAGGAAACCAATCAGGAAATAGGATTCACTTTACTGTAATTCACTTTACATGAGCTCACTTTACAGAAATACACTTTACAGCCTAGGGAGAGGCTTTGCTGAAACAGATCTAAGAGAGATGTGATGGGCGGTGGCCTTTTCCCAAAAAAATATACGAGGTACACTGAGCCTAAAGGCCTTAACCAGCTCACCGGCCCCTGTGATGGAGCAAAAACCAGTAAACTTGTATAAATAACCCTACAAAACAAACGCATGTACCTTCTTTCTGGAACTCAAAGCAGGAGACTGAGCCCCTGCCTCAGCAGAGAAGAAAAGTGGGTTTAAGAGTCATATCCCCTTGCTTGGTTTAAGCAACTTAGAAGACACGTGATGCTAGGCAAATTACTTATCCTTTGAAGCCTCAGTCTCCTCATCTGAGAAATGGGACAATGAGAGCACAATCCTAACAGGATCTCTGTAAGTAAGGGGAAATAAAGGATTCTAAGCTGTGGACTGTGCATGGAGGTAGTAACATATTTTGTAACAGAAAAGGAAACGGTGAAAAAGAAGTGCTATTCCGGAAAACCGATGTATTTTGGCAAACAGACGGGAAAAGCGGTGAGAATGCGGTTAGTGCCCAGCACAGTATGCGGCACATGTGTAACCAACACACAGTTAGCTCTTAATGAAGGCAGCTTCCCAGGGCTGAGGCTGGAGGTGACGTGGAGGTCTCAGAGGGTAGAAACAGGGTCTCCCCCAGCAGGTCACCACAATGCCCAACCCCACGCCCTCTGGGAACAGCCAGGCCCAGAGGCCTCCGGAGCCTTTTGCCTGATTTCCCTGACTCCATCATCTCCTGTACTAGTGGAAAGAGACTTTCACCCTTTCTGGCAGGGTCGTGCGAGCTGGGACTGGGCCTGGCCCAGGTGTTCCTAAATTCATCATTCTTTCAAAAAGTATTCATTGAGGGGCACCTGGGTGGCTCAGTCGGTTGAGCGTCTGACTTCAGTTCAGATCATGACCTGGCAGTTTGTGGGTTTGAGCCCCATATCAGGCTCAGTGCTGACAGCTTGGAGCCTGGAGCCTGCTTCTGATTCTGTGCCTCCCTCTCTCTCTGCTCCTCTCCAGCTCCCGTCTCTCTCTCTCTCAAAAATAAACAAACATTAAAAAAAAATTTAAGTATTCATTGAGACTTACTGTATACAGACACATGGCAAAGAGCAATAAATAATAAGGCCCTGTCCTCACAAAGCTTATAGGTTCCCAGTCCCCAAATCCACTTTTATTTCCAACAATAAATCTCAAATATAACACATTTTCAAAAAGAAAGAAAAAGTGTCAGAAATTACTCAGGCAGATGTTCCTGCATCTTCATATTAAAATGATTCATGCTTTTTGTTATCGAACCAGTTCACGAGTTTGGGGGAGTTGAAGCAGCCCAAGTATGTCTTTTAATGGGCCTTCAATAGGAAAAAGAAAAAAAACTGTCACATACTCCCACTCCCTAGCAGTGGTAACGCGTCCAGCCAGCCCACCAACAGTAGCACATTTGGTTTCTCCTTCACCAAGGAACTAATCTGCATCGACTTTAAAGGTGTGATTTTGTTTTCAAAGCTTATTCCCTTGCTTTTTTAACACTGTCCCATTACTGATACATCAGTGAATCCCGGGAGAGGGTTTTCCAATGTTAAGAGACAAATCAAGCCACTATTATTCTCTGTCCACAATGTTGGCTCCCCTGATCTGTTTCTTTAATATAAATCTACACATGAAAAGCATCACAACTGATGAGAGCCAGACTTCGAAATTAGAGTTAACACCCATCCTGGGCTTCCAGAATAAGGCACATCAGCATCACAAATCCATCTGAAAACATAACCTCAAAATATATTTCTGGCTCCTACTGGCTGTGAAGCTGGACAGGATTCTTAAATCCTCTGTGACTCCCTTTCTCACTGTAAAGTGGGATTAACCAGACATGCCTACCTCATTGGTTTGTGGTTACGGATTCAATAAAATAACACAAATACGATATATTATTTAGTAAAAGTATTAACTACGCTTACTAAAATTTTTGAACACCAAGGTGAGGTAGCAGAACGTGGCTTTTGAAAGGGCACAGACATTGAGGCCTGGGTGCAAATCTCGCCTTTTTCACTAGTATCTGTGACTTTGGGCAAGTTAAGGAATCTCTCTCCATTTTTCTCGTCTGTGGACTGGTATCGGAGAGCAGTTGTGAGGAGAGCCCTGGTTTGCACAAGCACTATATAAAGTTTACAGCTATTTTAATGATGATGAAACCAAGGCCTACGAGAGGTGTCACCCTCTCTGGGGGAAGCTGTCTATATAATGAGTTTGTAGATATGTCCAGGCTCCCACAGGGAAACAGATTTGGGATGAAACCAAAGTCTGCATCCACTTCCGGACTCACACAGAGCTATTGTTCCTAATACCTTGAGTTTACATTTCCATGGTGACCAGCATGTTTGTTTACCTGTTTCCTGATTTTTTTTTTTTCTTCTATAACTAGAGTCCCACAAGGGCAGCCAGGCTGAGGACTGTAGTGGCAAACATCAAAGACACCTGCCCCTGTGCTCAGGCCAAACCTGGGATAAATGCTCTCCAGCCTTCCCTGACTCAGGTCACATTCTCTTGATTCACATCCCACCCCTCCAGGCCTGCCTTCTTGGGCTCTTTAAGGCAGGTGTCCCGTAAAGACATGGCTTCTGACCCTGAGTGAGCCAGGGCCTCTTAACTGATAAGCATCAAATTATTGGTTCCCCCACACAGAAAGCCCAGGTTAGTACATCTGGCTCCTGGGACAGCTGGAGAGCAAACATCAGATAGTGTGTTGAGGGGTCTCTCTCTCTCTCTCTCTCTCTCTCTCTCTCTCATGCTGTCTTTATTCTCAGGCAACAGCCACCAGCAGCTCCAGGCTTCACTTCCAACCCCAGAAGCAGAAGAGCAGCCCTTTGTGGACCGTGAATCACATCCACATCCCTAAACCCATTGAGGGAGGGGGTGTGAAAGGAAGAGGGGTTCTGACTGGCCAGGGCTGGGTCCTGTGCTCATCCATGGAGCCAATGAGAAGTCAGCCCTACCTAACCTTGAGGACCGAATACGGAAGAGGGGTGGTGCCCCAAAGCAAAAGGGAGGCGCTGTTAGAAAAAGAAAGAGCTGGTGCTGGGCAGGGAAAAACAACAAGGCCGTCTGCTCCCAGGTTCTTCAAAGCCACTGCCGTGCCTTCACCTCCAAGGCTCCGCGCTGGCCACCCCTGCACTCGGCGAGGCCGGGGCCACGCCTGCAGCTTTCCCCAGGGCTGGCAGCATCTCCCAGCTGCCCTGCAGTGTCCCCTGGGCTCAAACTTAATAGTTCACGTCCCACGTTCTGTGCAATCAGCCTCCCCAAAGCTGCCCCCACCCACCCCACCCCTTTCTCGCAAGACCACATACTTCTCAGAACTACTGCCCATTCGGCCTCACAGCCACTGCTGCCAGATTCAGTGCCTTCCAGCTCGGCCAGCATTAGCCTCCTCCGCTCGAAAACTCTCAGTGGCTCCATTTTGCCGAAAAACTTAACTCCCAACTTCTCAGCCTGGCATTCAGAGACCTCCCCATAGGATGGTCCAGCCTCCCTGTTCCATGCGCCCCTACGACTGTGCCATGCTCCAGGCGAACTACCGTGGGCTCTTCCCCCAGTCACCACTCTTTGGCTCTGCTGTCCCCACTGCCATACTCCTCAGGGTAACCTCATGCAGTGGGAGTCCCACAGCACTGGCTTAAGGGTCAGATCCAAGCTCCAACATTTACCTGCCCTTTGACCTTGGACGGGTACTTTAGCCTCTGGGGGGTTGTCATATGCAAATGACAGTGATCCCTAATGCTTATCAGACTGTAATGCAAAACACATCTCTACAAAGCCCCTTTCATGGACCTGGCACCCCAGGGGAGCTCTTTAAAGGCAGCTTCACACTATCAGCCACCAGCCTTCAGGGCCCAGACCAAATGCCACCTCTCCGTGATGCTTTTACGAATCTCCCCCCATCATGACTGTCTCTGCACTTAGAGTCTACCTTGTAGTGTAGGAGGCTGTGTACCTGTCCTCCCCAAGGAGATCAGAATCATCTTTGCATTCCTGAAGCACCTCAACTAGTGTCATATACCCAGGAGGTGCCTGAATCATAGGAGTGAAACTGACTCCCACTTTGTGCATCCCAAAGTATTCCTGCTCATTAGTCGCTCGTTCACCAGATAGGGCTGACAGAAATCCCATACCCACTGGGCACATCCCTGGTTACAAGTCTCCAGGCAGTCACGGTGTCTCTCTCGTCACCAACTTCCCAGCCTGTCACATAAGAATCAAAACGCTCACCTCCTACAAACTATTACGTGAGGATAAAAGAAGCAAATGAAAGTGGTTACCATTAAAGCAAACGTACTATGCCTGTGCAACTAGAAAAATCTAACCTGACAAAGCGGATGCCCTAGGGGGTTTCGATAAACCCCAACCCTGGCCAGGACACTAGGAAGGTTCCCATTCTTCGTTCTTGCCCAGGACTCCCCACCTCCAAAACTGTCACCCATGGGGGCAAACTTCTTTACACACCAAACCTGACAATAAAGGAACATAGGCTTTTCCCAAAAATCAAATTCATCCTTGAAAGACAAATTCACCATTTTAGCAGAGTCCCAAAAAAAAAAACGTGCTGGATGCACAAAGGCATTTATTACACAGGTTCAGGCAAGCCAGTCAGTCAACAAATGGGTCCAGGAGAAACTTCAAGGCTCATTTAAGCAAGATGGCTAAAGTAATCTTATGACTTCCCATGGTGAAATGCTAAAGAGGAAAACCCTTGGTGAGATCCGGAGGGCCTAACGTGCATTGTTTTTTAAAAGACTTCTATTTCTTTATGATCCCACCAAGCAGACTTACATGCACAAGGCACTAATTGCCATCCTCCCTTCTCCGAATGAAAATATCTTGTTTTCCTGATTATAAATATATTGCATGCTCACTCTACAAAATCCAGGTTATCCTAATCTCATCATCATTTCTCCACATCAAAAAGAATAGATCACCATAATTCTTTTTTTTTAGTCTATTTATTTATTTTTAGAGAGCACATGCATGCATGCATGCAAGCAGTGGAGGGGCCGAGAAAGAATCCCAAGCAGGCTCCACACTGCCAATGTAGAGCCTGATGCAGGGCTTGATCTCACAGACTGTGAGATTATGACCTGAGGTGAAATCAGGAGTTGGACGCCTAACCAAATGAGCCGCCCGGGCACCCCAGATCTCCATAATTCTTAACGGCTATATATGAGTCTATTATTTGAATATCCCAAAGTCCATTTTTTAATCCTCTACCAATGGTCACTGAAATTGTTTCCAATTTCTGTTATAAATACTCTCTACCATTTATAACCCTCTGTATATCATTTGTACAGGTTTTTTTTTCCTTAAAATCCTAGAATTGGAATTTCAAGGTCAAAGTTTACATAATTTTAAGGCTTTTGATGTATATAGTATCAGACTCCTTAAGAACGACATCAATTTGCACTCATATCAGCAAAGGGAGTGCAGTGTTTGAAAAAACACATCTACCCACCCTTCCTTATCAGTGTGTTACATTTTTGCCATCCTAAAATTCTGCATATACACGAGATTCTGTTTGCTGTTTACTGGTGAGTTGAGCATCTTTTCATGTGTAGTGAACTCCTATACACTGCCTGTCTGACCAACACCCTCTCTTCTCCCCCTAGAGACCACTTCCCCACTTAATATCCTCATCCTCTCTAGCTGTAACCAAAGCCACCATGTTCTTACAATTTCACCCCTATGGCCTTCAATCTAAGATTCTAAGAATTGATGCCTGCAATCTACATTAATTGTTCCAGAGCGATCAACCAACCCAAGACAGGCCAATCGGAGTCATTCCTTCGAGTTTTTCAAATCAGAATCAGGGAGGAAAATACCAGGCTCTCTCTACTGGTGGAAGCTGTAAGATGTGAAACCATGCCACGCTCCCCCACATATGGAGAAAGTAGTGAGAAAATAGGAGGCTGGTAGGTCGAGAAGCAGATGAGAGAGATGGAGAGCACTCATAGTGTTCAAGTTCCAGGTCACAGGGGTACTGAGGCCATTTGGATCCTTGAACTTCCCACCCTTCCCTGACATACAAGATACCCCAGTTTCCCACCAGGAGAGTTCCCATTTGCCTATACTAGTTCAAACTAGATTGCTGTCACTTGCAGCCAAGACTCCTGTACAATCAATATAGCTTCTTTCCTAGCTGTTCTTTCTTTTGTGAAATACCTCTTGATGTTCTTTGATAGTTTCTCCACTGGGCATTTCCTCTTTCTGATTTCTCTTAAAGTATCTTATATATTAAGGCTATGTTCCCAGTTTGTCACTCAAGTTTCAACTTGTGTTATGACCTCTTTTGTCAGAATTGGTTTTTTTTTTTTTGCCTTGTCAACTATGCCAGCCTTGTTTCTTATGATTGTGCCTCAACACTGTAAGAAATATTCACCTACACTTTCTTCTAGAATGCTTATAGTTTCATTCCTTACAAATCTAAATCTTCATCTATAATTTGTTTAGTTAGTGCAAGGTAGGAATCCAATGTTATGTCTTCCCCAATGATTCATGAGCTAATTATCTTAACACTGTTTCCTGAGTAAACCATTCTTTCCCCTTTCATTTGAAATGCTTCCATTATCATATACTAAAGTTTTACCTACACTTGCGTCTGTATCTGGACCTTCTCTCTTATTTATATTCTGCACTTGGTCTCTATAATCATGAGGGCATTATTCCCACGTGATGAGAAAGATACTGAGGGGCTAAGTTACTAGCTTTGTGACCTCAGACAATTTACCAAATTGCCAACCCACCTTTTGCCACCTACAGCCATAGAAAACTGAAGCCAAAGAGAACCGCCAATCCTGTCAGTGTCCTCCTAGACTGTGAAATCTGTGTGGCCAGTCAAGATAAGGCAGATGTCTAGACCAAACGTTGTGGGTGAATGAAGAAGTGGCTCAGGATTTGCCAGGAGCCTATGAGGATGTTCAGTGGTGTCCATTCCCATTCTAACCCTGTGGGTGACAACAGTGTCCGCAACCACAAGCGTTGAAAAGTAGGCAATGCTATCTACCTCAAACTCCCTGCGGGATGTCCCAGGTCTACACAACCATATTGCCATCACTCATATCAAGATGGAAAATTCTCGCATTTTCTCAACAATATTTACTTACTGTTTTCTTTGGCCAGACGGAACACTGTGTATTTTTAAACTTTCCAGGAAGACTGTGTATTAAGATAATACAGTGAAGGGCAATCAAAATGTTTATTTTTGACTTTTGATTTAATTTTCCTTTCTATAATCCACTAAAGAAAATACACTAGGATCATGCATTTGCCTTTCTTAGATTGCAGGCATCAGTTAAATTAGCAGCGGTGGGGCTTTTTCCTGTTTGTTTCTAGGACACAAAGTAACCCCTCTCAGCTCTAATTCTTTCCTTGGAGTAATTTTCATTTGAATGTGTACTGGCTGCTCTTCACATAAACGCTGAATCTTATTGTGAAGTACTTGCAGTGGAATTACTATCAGTGGAAAATACACCCAGCAAATTCTCAGATCTGAAGGGTAAATAGCACTCTGGAAATCGCCTGGGCAAGGGGGACATTTATACAGCTCAGGGAGGTCAAGCAATGGGCCAAAGCTGACACGACATGTTGGTGGCACCTTCTGCCTTCCCCTTCAACCTTTTCTCGAGAGGCATCAAATAGACCTTTCAGGGGAATTGAAACATCTTGGCTTAAGACACTTAACAGCAACAGAAAATACCAATATTACCTTGAAAAGAAAGAAAGTGGGTGTCTTGACCCCACCTCTGGGAAGTTATTAAATGGCTACGTCCTTGAGCTCTGCCAGATGTTAGCAATACAATATCCCCCATCTGCTAACAGTGTCTGATCTTCGGCTGAATGTGTCTGTTACCTGAACGTGATGTGCAAGGAAAGCACCGACCTGGGAACCTAAAGGCGGGAGGTTCTGGTTTCAATTTTATAGTGCGAAGCACAGTTATCTTCTAATATTAGAAGGGCCCCTCTCAGCAGAGGGTGGTGCCTTTCTTCTGGATGCCTCCAAAGAGCAGAACCAGGACTTAATGTACCAGGCATACCTGGGCTCGACTGCAGACTTTGGTTTACCAGTGGCATTTAGTGAGTCCCAGGGAGGTACTTGAAAAGAAAAAAGACCCTAGTCCCAGCCCTCAGGGAGTTTGCAATTTAATGGGTAAAGCAAGAAGCCCATCTAATAAATATTCTTCTTACTTCAACAGTTTGAAACAGGATGGACTGCTTGAGAGAGGGTGGGAGTTCCCCAACACTAGAAAGATTTGAGCAGAGGACAGAAAGCAATGGCCAGGGAAGCAGCAGAGAGCCCTATGTGGGGAGCCGGGTTGGCGCAGAGGCTCACCACCATCTCCGGAGAGAATCAGAACATTTCTGAGCAGGGGTTCCCATGCCGGGCTGATCCTGGGGAGTTTTTAAAATACAAATTCCTAGTACTGCCCAGGAGCTTCTGACTCAGATCACGGATAGGGCTTTTTGTTATGGGTTGAATTGTGTCTCCCCCACCCCACCAAAAAAAAAAAAAAAAGATATGTTAAAACCCTAACCTCAGAATGTGACTTTATTTGGAAACAGGGTCTTTACAGAGGTGATTAAGTTAAAATGAGGTCAGTGTGTAATGTATATAAACGTTGACCCACTCTGCTATACACCTGAACCTAATATAATATTGCATGTCAACTATGCGTCGATTAAAAAAAAAAAAGCTTTTTTTAAGTTCAAATGAGGTCATTAGGCTGGGCCCTTATCCAGTTTGACTGGTGTCCTTATAAAAAGGGAAACTCTGGACCCAGAGGCAGACAGGCACAGAAGACCACGTGAAAACAGACAAGAAGATGAACATCTACAAGTCAAGGAGTGCTTGAAGCCACCAGAAGCAAGGAGAGAGGCCTGAAACAGATGCTTCCCCAGCACCTCCAGGGGGAGATCTGGCCTCCAACTATGAGACACGGAATTTCTGTGGCTCTTAGCTGCCCGTATTGTGGCATCGTGCAGCCCTGGGGAACAAATGCAGCCTGGGAATCAGGAGCAGAGCTGCGGGACGGCCTCAGAGGGCCACCAAGCCTGGGGACTGCTTCTGCTCTGGCACCGCACTCTGTGTGGGTTTCCTCCGGTCCTCAGACCCCTTCCCTGACAGAGATGACAGTGAGCCCAGAGCCATGTACAGATTAATTATCCAGTTAATGGGCAGCCCCTCTCAGTTTGGTCACCCCTCTGCCTCCACGCAGCACCGAGCACTGGATGGCGAGCCGACACGTCCACAAATGCCTCCAGGAAGAAACTGCCACTCTCTCCTCCAACAGTTACAAAGATATTGAAGACCGTAGGCTTTGGTCTTAGCCCTCATGCCCAGGTTCTCTTGGAGGGAGACAGAGAGGGAAGGCAGGGCCAGCAACCTGTTTTTGTATTATACTGTTTTTATTTGTGCTTTTGATTCTCAAGGTGAGACTACTAGAACCCTCACCTAGGTAAATCACATGCTAACTAAGAGTCTTTAAATAAGTATATCAAGATGTTACACAACATATAGGATATTCCTACACTGTCTTATGATACGTTTAAAACCCATGAAACCTAAATGGCCCACTATAGGCACTTGGTTAAATACACTATTAAAGTAGCCCAAGACAATGAAAGACACAGATCCCTTTAGAACTGGATTACCCCTCGGGGTTTGCTAGAAAACCACTCAGCATTTCACTGAAATGACACTCACACTCGGTTTCCAAAGCGCTTCACAATTTTGCCCAACACCCATCCGTTTCATGGGAAACTATAAACACAGATATGCGGAGGCTCTACAACATACTGTTGACTGAACACAGCTGCAGAACAGCGTGTACACAGTGAGCCAGTTGTGTAAAGTGTATGTGTATGTTCACGTACGCATGGACAGAGATCAGGAAAAATGTCCACCTAACTGCGGACAGTGACTGTCTCTGATGGGGGGAACTAGTAGCTGGGACACATGGGAAGAGAGACTTTGACTTTCTTCTTGATGTTCTGCATTGCTGTTTGAATGTTCTTTAGCAAACAGGTATATTGTCTGTGAAACAAAATGTTTTTGCCTCTTAAAAATTAGATAGAATGACTTCTATTTAATGGTGAGTCACAGCCACACGCTGGATTCTTTTTTTCAAGTGTCTCATATATGCTAGTATTGATGTTCCCAATAGGTGGTAAGGTTGCTGAGGGCGGCAGCTGTGATGGGGCAGAAAGAGTGTCAGGCGTGGTGCATCCAGGCTCTGGAGCTAGGAGAGTACTCTATGGTAAGTCATTCACCCCTCTGAGTCTCCAATTCTTCATCTATAAGAACAGGGAAGAATAAAACATACTCATAGGATTATAATGATCAAATAAAACAATGGACACAAAGGACTTTATAATTTCTCAATGATTCTTCTAGAAAGATGGGAGACTCCATTATTCAGCCTATCTGCCTTTGGGAGCCTGCCACAGTGCCAACTACACAGGAAACAGGCACCAGACACAGGATTCATGACACTGGGCAAGATGCAGAAGCCAAGCCAGGGCTATCCCATCAGAATTTTGCTTCAGTGGAGCCCCCAAGCTCCCATATTTAAGGCAGATATTCAGAGCGCAAAGGCCCACTCCGGGTGAATGAAATGACAAGCAGGCACAGGTTTACTTGCCCAGGAAGAAGCTGACTCTGAACAGGCCTCTCAAATCCTTGACCCCCTCACATTCATTCCTGAGCTGTTTTTAAGCTGCCACAAAGCCTGGTGAGGATACCAGGCACCATGATATAAAGCCATCAGCCACCCAATAGTTACCCACATGTAAACTGAGAGGTGCACTTGAAGCATACCCGGAAACTAACCTTCACCTTGGTAACCCACGGAACCACTGAGGAAATCAGGTTTGTCCTTCTTTAATTTATATTCTGTGACATGTTATAGAGAATTAAGCTTTAATTTTCAAAATCCCTCTAATTGGATACTACTGATGGGAAGACATCTGGGGCAAATATCTAGGCTCGGTGCGTTCCATCCCAAGCAATGGTTAGTGGTTTGTAGAATGAGTGTGTGGCAAAATAACCAGTGGTTGCTAATTATTATATATCACAGGGTTTGGCATCATCCATAAAGCCCCGCCATGCCAGCCTCTTCCTCTCCAGAGAGGATTACAGAATTGACTGTTTAGAAAATGTTTTCTCCAAGTTAACATACGTTTTCCTAGTCTTAATTGGATCCAGCCTCCTTGCCCATAAGCAGAAAGGCAACTTTTCTATAATGACTGCATCCGTCACAGGGCGGGCCACCAGCCTTTCCTTAGTCTGGAAGGATCATTGGCTTCCTATTTTCTTTCCATTCGCTCAGCCTCGTTCAAGTGGTGATGTGAAAAACATGTGAAGATTGTGTCCTAAGGTGCCTTTGATTTAGCCAAAAAAGGTATGAGTGTTACCAGCATGAAACATCGCCTCTGACCCACACAGAGCCTCAGAACTGGAGAGAACTGTTTGCCCCAAATGTTTTGATCTAATGCAAATATTTATTTCTTCCAAAACAAATAAAACAAACCCCTTCCAAATTGGGGATGGGGGTGGGGGCGTTTGCCAGACAATTTTCACAGTTAAGACAAACATTTGGAAAACATTTTCCAATTTGCCCTATACCCTTAGTTAATCTGTCTTAACCACGTTGAATCATTTCCTAATTCACCATCTACTGTGACATCAAGGCCATTTCTTGAAGATCTTACTTTCTCTGCTCTCCCCCTCTCCTCCGCGCAACTCAGAGCATCCATCAAGTGTTTCTTGAACACCCTGGGCACATGTTCATCTGACAGACACCCTCCCTCATCAGTGACTGTAGGCTCAGACACATGGACTACAACGGCACTAGGCTTGAGAAAAGTTGGATCCTAAGACATTCTTTGCCATTCGAGTTTGGGGCCCAGCTCTTTGTCCCCGACCCAGCCGCTATTTTTCCTAGAGCTTGGAGTTCCTTCTCACAGATGTTATCTGGACATCCCCACAAGCTCCCCCTGAGTGCACTAGCAGATAACATCAAGATGAAGCAGAACACATTTCTGAATCAGCCATTACCAAGCTGTTTTTCCTGGGCCATTTGCTGACCCTCCGGCTTGTTTTCATTTCACAAGTGGTGTAAAACCCTTGCCAAGATGGAATTCCATTTTCAAATGACGTTTCTCAAGACCTTTTATCAGCTATGCAGACCAATTACATTGGGTTCTCTCTGTCCTGTTGCTGGGTAATTCTATCCTTCACCCCTCCTGCCCTTCCTGACATGGCTAAGCTAGGGGGGTTCACCTTCTCTGCAGGAGCAGACCAAAGGCCTGACTTACTGTCCCCTTGTTACCAAGCAGTGACATCAGGCTGCCTCTCCAGCATCTCAGGTTTGACAGGGATGCCCAAGGAAGAGACCCTCTCAGCTACAGAGATCCTTAAAAAGTAAAGCTGCTAAATTAACACAACACACACACACACACACACACACACACACGCATTAATGTCTTTTAAATGCAAACATTTAAAGCTTACCACTGAAAAAATGGAAAGAAGTTAACCCTGAGAAGCTTTTCTGGAGGAAAAGACTGCTTTACACACGCTCTGGGACAGAGACGGGGATGCCCTGCAATCTGACAGAGGAATCACTCTGCTGGGCTCCCCCCAACCCCCCCCTCCAGTCCCCTACCTTTTCATCAAGTAAAAACTGCAGAGACCTGACCACACACCTAAGGTGCCATCAGGCAGAGGTGCCTGAGAGCAAGGATCTCCCAAGGGGGAGCAAGCACCCAAGAAAGGGGGGTGTGGGGCAGACATGATCCACAGGTGGTAAGCCAATGCCAGCAGGAACTGGCCTGCCCAGCGCCCATGCGTCAGCTCTGCCAAGGAAAGGGAGTAGCATGCTGGCAACAGCACACCCTCACCACCGCCCATCTGGTTTAACACCCTGTCCCCCAGGGGCAATTCTGTGGCTGCTCAAGATTCTCTCCAAGCCCTGCCAGGATGAGATGCCAAGAGGCTGACCTTGCTCCTTCGATGTGTCAGGATGTGTGAGGGATGGGGGAGGGAGGAAGATGCAGGAGGGAGGAGAACACCAGTAACGGGGCTCCAGAAAGGAACACAGCCATTTGTGCGTGCATACAGCCCCCTCCTCAATCGGGGATTCATTTGAATTGATAAACAGTTCTACTTTATTTATTTATTTATTTCTTCATTTATTTATTTAGAGACAGAGAAAGAGAACCTTAAGCAGGCTCCACTCTCAGCATGGAGCCCGACACAGGGCTCGATCTGAGCTGAGAGGTGTCCCTTTCTCCTCTCCCGTGAGTGGGGGAACCCACTCATGCTTGCTCACTCTTTCTCTCTAAACAAACAAACAAACAAACAGACAAACAAAATGGAAACACCTAATGTGAGGCCTCACATATCAGTAGTCATTCACAACCTAGTAGGAATTACTCCATCCAATGGCTCTCAAACTGGCATTGAGCTGAAATCAGGATGTGTGAGGGCAGTTATACTCACAGTTTGCCTTTGTCAAGAAATCTGACAGAGACTCTCTTTCTCCTCCATAATTGCAACCTCATGGGCATTTACATTTATTACTTAATTTTTTTAAGGTTTAGTTATTTTTGAGAGAGAGAGAGAGAGAGAGAGCGAGAGAGCAGGGTAGGAACAGAGAGAGAGGGACACACAGAATCTGAAGCAGGCTCCAAGCTCCGAGCTGTCAGCACAGAACCCAACAAGGGGCTCGAACTCACCAACTATGAAATCACGACCTGCCGAAGTTGGAAGCTTAACCGACTGAGCCACCCAGGCGCCCTGGGCATTTACATTTAGAAACCATACCGCCCTGAGAAATGAGTTTGGTGTTTTTGGCTTACATGACACGGAGGGAAAAGATTTATCTTGGGACAATAAAGGACTGCAGAAGGTCGCTCGAGCAAAGTCCACGGTCCAAGCGAGTTCCTTTCTCTCACCTCGGTGTCCCCATCTACTAAACCGGCGTAATCTCTAGTCTGGAAAGTGGAGAACAGACTGATAGACCGCCGGAGACGGCTCGGGGCAGCCAAGGCCCTGGCCGCCACAGGCCTCTGCCCTTCGCAACAGGGCAATGATCTTATCTGTTTCTTTTGCTTTCTGCACATTACCCGGAAGTTGTCCTTCCAGGTCCATTTCGCAGCTGCCTGTAAAAAAAAAAAGACTGATATGCCACGGATTCCAAATTCCTAGAGACAAGGCAGGCCCTATGGAAATTAGCCTAATTTATTACTGACTCCGGTCGGGAGGATGTTACCAGTGGACTCGTTGGCACAACTTCAAATAGAGTTCCCTGCTTCAGACACCAAAGAACAGCAACTAACTGTTTTATTGTTTCCAATGCTTATGCTGCTTTCTAAGTGTGCTCTAACTGCGTTATCTTTAACATCTTTCAAACCTCACAGGCAACAGTTTCTAAGACGAAATCGTTTTAAAGCGGATACAAAGGTGGCGTGTTTTTCACATCTTCATGGTCTTATTTCAGTCTGTCCTGTTCAGAAAAAATGGAAAGCCTTAAAATTGGTTTACCTATTTTCACCCTCATTTTAGAACACCTTCTTGAAGTCCATAGAGAGAGTTGGGTTGTTGGTTTTTTTTTTCCCCCTTCCTTCTGTGGAGTTACTGTACACATAACTTTTCTTTTTCTTACTAAAATCATTGTTTTAAAATATCCTCGGGGCACCTGGGTGGCTCAGTTGGCTGAACGTCCAACTCGTCATTTTGGCTCAGGTCATGATTTCGTGGTTCACGAGATCGAGTCCCACGTCAGGGTCCATGATGATAGCATGGAGCCTACTTGGGATTCTCTCTCTAGCTCTCTTTGGCCCTCCCCCACTCACCACAGGCATGCTCACTCTCTAAGTAAAGGAAGAAAGAAACTTTAAAAAATAAAAATAAAATATCCTCACATCAGGAATTTTAAGAAGGAACACAGCACTCGGTCTGTATCTATAATATGCACTTAATTTGAATCAGGAAAGTCAGTGGCTCAGTCTAGGCAAATTTCTCAACAAGATATGACAAAAGACAAATACAACTGGCTCGTCACCACCACTAATATCTGAGTGAGTGTCCTTGAACTACATTTTTCTCCAAAGTGACTCAGTCCTAATCCCTACCCCAGCTCCCCTCCCTGCCTCTCTTTCCCTCTCTCTTCTCCACACCCTCCCATTTCCCTTGCTCTCCCTCCTTTACCTTCCCCCAGCTTTCACGTCAGGAGTTAGGGTGCTCTCGCCCTCTGCATGCGAATGCGTAGAACTCTAGAGCAGCTATGTCCAAACGAACTTTCTGCAGGGCTGGGAAGGTTCTATATCTGTGCAGTCCAACACCGTAACCACCAGCCGCATGTGTCTACTGAGCACTTGAAATGTGGTTAGTGTGCTTAAGGAACTGAATTTTTAACTTTAATTAATTAAAATGTAAACAGCACATGCAGCTAGTAGCTACCATGTTTGGACAGCACACCAAGTTAGAGAGCTGGATGCCTTCAACCCTTCCAGGTCATTGCAGGTGGCAGGCTGTATCAGAGGACATGCTCAAACCAGTCTCCACAAAAAGCCAGAAAGGAAGGCGGCCTGCACGATCGTCACTCTAGAACGGCGGCCCATCAGCGCCCCCCAGGCCAAGGCACCCCAGCACACCACTTTTCCTCCCGGATCTTGTCATTTCTCAACCAAATGGTCCTCTTGCCATTGTTTGGAGTGATTTCCATTTGCAAGAAATACAGTGTCTTGGAAAATCAGCAGTTATCCTCCACATGTCAGTCTGTCCTCCCAGTATGACCTTTGAATTATCCTTAACGTATATTTTGGTCCCTCAGACTACTGAGGACCAAGTTCCAAGTTCTAGGAACAGCAAAGTCAATCTAGCAACCTAGCTACGCAGGTCACATCACCATCAACTTCAGCTTTTGGAGGGGAAAAATCTAGTTCTACTGGTTTAAAAGCCTAAGATGAGGGGCACCTGGGTGGCTCAGTCGGTTGAGCATCCGACTTCAGCCCAGGTCATGATCTCGCAGCTGACTTCAGCCCAGGTCATGATCTCGCAGCTCGTGAGTTCGAGCCTCACATGGGGCTCTGTGCTGATAGTGCAAAGCCTTCTTGGGATTCTCTCTCTCCTTCTCTTTCTGCCCCTTCCCCAATCTCACACTCTCTCTCTTTCTCAAAATAAATAAATAAACTTAAAAAAAAAAAAAGCCTAAGCCTTGGGACACGTGGGTGGCTCAGTCAGTTGAGCGTTGGACTCTGATTTCTGCTTAGGTCATGAGCTCACAGTTCATGAGCTTGAGCCCTTGCATCGCGCTCTGTGTGGACAGCGTGGAGCCTGCTTGGGATTCCCTCTCCCTCTCTCTGCCCCTCTCCTGCTAGTGCACTCTCTCTCTCTCACTCTCAAAATAAACACATACATACATACATTTTTAAAAAGTCTAAGATGACAATGATAGGCCCAATTCCATTTGTCCACCCACCTCTAGCAGCATCTCTGTAAGGCTGACATCTTCCCACTGGGTCCTTCAACAACAGATGCTGAATGAATGAATGAATGAATGAGTGATTTTACTCTTAAGAATCTCAGAAGACAATTTAAGAATTGTTTTCTTAACCATTGGTTAACCAATGGTTGGAGTGGGCATGGGGTGATAGTCTAGTCAGGGAATAACTGCTTTCTTTTTAAAAGGTAGCATGATTGGGGTGCCTGGGTGGCTCAGTTGGTTGAGCATCCAACTTCGGCTTGGGTCATGATCTCACAGTTCCTGAGATTGAGTGCTGCATCAGGCTCTCTGCTGTCAGTGCAGAGCCCACTTCAGATTCTCTGTCCTCCCTTCTCTCTATGCCCCTCCCCCTTTCTCAAAAATAAACATTTTTTAAAAATATAAAATATAGCACCTTCTTAATAAAAAAATAATTTAAAAATTAAAGGTAGCATGATTTTGGGGTGCCTGGGTACCTCAGTCAGTTAAGCAAGTGACTCTTGATTTTGGCTCAGGTCATAAGTTCGTGAGTTCGAGCCCTAAGTAGGGCTCTGCGCTGACAATGCAGAGCCTGGTTGGAATTCTCTCTCTCCCGCTCTTGCTGTCCCTCCCCTGCTCGAGTGTGTGTGCACGTGCTCTCGCGCTCTCGCGCTCTCTTTCAAAATAAATAAATAAATTTAAGGAAAAAAGGTAGCATGATTTATCCAAGATGGAGTGTGTCCTCCAGTGTTTGAAGATACTAAATAGAACAACATGGTCTTCACCCCAAAAAGACAAATTTTAAGAAGCTTGATTGATTAAAATCTTTTCAATCTTCAGGATATTCTTCAATAAAATTCTTCCCTGAAATAGAACCGAATGTGTTTTAAAGTAGAAATCACTCCTATTATCTAAGCCTACATGAGCCATTTTAATCATTTAAAATCACATCTTAAAACCCTTTATCTTCACTATTCTATTTTGACATGAGCTGTGGGGGCTGGAGGGAACAGGACGGGAGAAATTCCTTCTCTACACGTCACCTGTTTGTAGTCACCTTCTATCGTGTTCTCAAGTTTCCTCTTGATTGCATGGTCCACGGCACTGATTTCTTTTTGTAACCATTAAGACTTTTTTTATTAAAAAAAAAGTCTAGATATTATAATGCTTTACCTTGAGCTGCAAAAAATATTGGCAACAAATGTGAGCTTTAACTATTGCCGGCAGTCCGGATGATTTCTCAAGAACACTGGAAGCTTCCAGGTATGAGCTGAAGAGCCCCTGGTCAGGGTGGATGTGGCCACACACTGAGCTCTTTCCTGAATCCACATGGACATTACTGAAGTCTTCGGCCCGGACCCAAAGTGTGTCACTTAGCAAGCCGCCTCGAGAGCTACAGACATCATTTAAACAAGGATTCGCTCGGGCACTGCACGAATCAAGCTTTTTGGAGTTTAGAATCTGACAAGAAGCAGCTAAGCTACTGAAAGATAAGAGCCTTGTGGGCATTTATCTGATGATTTTTAAAAGAGGCAGCTGGAGTAATTAAAGTCGTCACTTGAAATCTTTCTGTAAGAGAGTGAGGCCTTCTGAAAACATCGATTTGGGTTTCTGGACCTTAACAGTTGTCAGTACTGAAAAGAAACGTAGAAAAAAATCAGAGGCAGTTTCATTTAATCAGAGGCAGTTTCATTTAACGGCATTGTACTTGGTGGGCCCGGCAGCTTTTCGCCAAGGCGAATGTTGCTCTTCCTGCAGTTAAGATGTGAGCGAGAAGCCCCCGGGGGATCAGCATGCCTGCCGATGGCAGTAAGGAGCCTTAAGCTTCAGAGACATCACTGTGCTCTAATAATGAAATACACGAACATGTTGGCTGCTGGGGAAAAGCCTGCCCTTCTCGCCTACCCCTCCCAGGTTCCCTCTCTCCTCCTACCCTCCCTAGCCTCTGCTGGCGCACAGCTTCACCTTTTCCCAGGCCCCCTATCTCATCAGGAAGGTCCAGGCCAACAAGTCACAGAGTTATCGGAGAGAAACGTTCCTATATACTCTGCTTTTTGGCAGTGGTGACCAATGGCAAAGTCATTACATTTCTGACTTCTGGGTTCCTGTGCTCAGTGCCTGCTAAGATCATCCGCAAGAAAATATGATCGGTACGCCCTCTGTCATCTTTATTGATTAGATATGGCCGCTGCTGGCCCTGTGAAGGAAGGTGAGCCCTGGCAGAACTGCTTCTCATCACTGTTCACTCAAAGAGTGAGGCGAGAGATCTAGAATATGAGAAAAACATAAAAACCTTTACTGCAACAATAAAACCAAAAAGAAACACACAAAAGGAACTCTGCGAACACTCTTTCTCACTATTATTTCAACACCAGCTTGCTTGCCAATTTTCTGGGATTCTAAAATGTAAATAGATAGATAGAGAGTTAGTCTGGAGCTCTTTTCATTAAATGCTTAATCACTTAGCTCATTTCCATAAACTGGCATGAATTCAGCCTCAACTTCTCTTTTTCCTTAACCACTTTTTTGCAGGCTAATCTGAAGTGCCTAAGAGTGATCAAGGCAATGTTTTCTCATGAGACCAGGACAAGTAAACAGCCCACGAGATACATCTGGATGGCTTAAAAATTTGAACCTAGGTCTTCCGAGATCAATCTTTTCTTATTCCAAAACAACTTTCACAAAGGTGCCGTTCATTTAGTTTGCTTTGTTTTGTAATGACTAACAATGAATCATTTTACTCTAATCCACTTTCAGATTTTCTATTTTATTGCTATATTCATGTTTTCCCCTCATACATATTTTATTATGGTAAGAATTTTAATTTACAGTGAATTAAGAAGGCATCTGCCTTTAAGAATGCATAATAATAACAAAAGATAGGCCCCAAAATTACCCACCAACATGGACAACTACAATTTCCTTTATAACATTTCCAAAGTGTGTCTGTCTTTCTTCAAGGCCTGTTTCTCTATTGTTTGGGACAAATGTGACTTTTACTTGAAAGCCACATTTTAAATTGTTTACAATGTATTTTGTTAAGTGAACTAAATTACATTTCACATACGCCCATTGTATTTCTCATCGGTAACCTTTCACAAGAATCTCCAAGGAAGTGCGTTCAAACATTCTAAATGACTCGGATTATTAAAGATACTATAACTGCCATGTCAGATGTTTCATTAAACTGAAATTTTCATTTCTGAATATTCGGAAAATTTATTTTTCTCTTCTCAGTTATATACTTGAAGTCACTCTTTTAAACTAAAGGATTTTCCCAAAAAATTGCTTTTATTTCTAAAACCTTCCACACTAACTAGAATCCATGTGCTCAGATCTTTAATATAGACCCTGTGAGAAGAAAGCGGAAGCACTGAAAATCGTGGATTCTCTTTAAACATAAGAAAGAAGGACAAGGAGAAACGCACATTTAAAAAGGCAACTTCCATGTCAGTGATTAATTTTTCTCATTCATGTGTCAGTCTCTCTGTCTCCTTACAGCCAAAGCCCTCTCCATTTCAGAGACATCGTCCAGAGCTATTTTCTCACTATGAAATGACTACCAAGCTCTCCAAGAGAAATTGAAAAGACTTCCAAAGGCAAAGGAAGTGAAAGGCACATTCTTTAATCACTGTAATTCAGTCATTCCATATAGGCTTCCAGCCTGCAGTTCTCTTCCCTACAGTCCTGAAAAAAACCAATTTGTTAACCTGCCAAACAAAAATATCAGGCTGTGAAAAAAAAAAAAACAAAAAACGAGGGAGACCAATTTGGAAGAGAAAATTGATAGCACTTTGCCAACTCCAGGCAAAACATTTTAAAAGAAGCAACCGAATGCTGAGAGAAGAAAAAAGCATGCCCCAGGCAAACGAAACGGGTAGAGCGGCGAATCTAAAGAAGAGAAATTCTCCTTAGGGGAGAAACCAGTGAAATTTGCAAAGCCTCCTGCACCACCATATCCAGTGATTTCCCAAGAAATAATTTCAGAACGGAGGGTGGAAAACTTTGCCAGCCCCCAAGCTCTAAGCTATGCAACCATGTCTGGCCACTAGGTGGCGGTAGCAAAGGCTGCGAGCGCGGGTGTGGGGGCTGTTTTCTCCACTTCTTTCCCTCCAGGACGCACAGCCGAGTCCAGGGGTGAGCCCACTAGCTCCCACCTTGATCCTGTTCGCTGCAATGCCAGGTTAGGTAAAAAGAAAAAAGCTCAGGCCTTACGACCTGAAATCACCAAGTAACAGCCTCTCCTACAAATCTGCTCTCACCAAAGCTGAGCAATGGAGCGGGGGACGGACGTGCGTCTCTTAAACTCTGCTGGGGTTCTCAAAGCAAACCTTCCAGGCGGCTGCTTCAGAGCACATGTGACGACGAAATTACGACGTGAATGCCGGGTTGAGTTACTGGGCCGTGCATCACCCACCCGCACAGCGTGTACAGACCCACAAGCTGATGGAACTGGCCGGGTAAACATGAATCGTTTTATTGCTAGCCAGAAATTCTTCCTTCATTCATCAAAGTGGGTGAATGAAAATATGAAGTAGGTAAGGCATTTTTGTGCGCTGCCCCCTGAGTATCCCTCTGAGTCAAGACCTTACTTAGGCTCCCTTCTACCTGGGGTGTCAAATAAAACCTCCTCCCATGAAAGAGAAAAACCACTTCCCCTTTTTGTAAAAACGGCTGCACGCCAGAGCTCAAATCTTGGCAAAAGAGATGTTACATAAATTCCAGGTGTTCCTAAATATGTATGTTTACACGCAATCATTTTAGGAAGCATCTAAGTTTCTGGGCCACTTTTGCTTTTCTTCTCTTTTCTTTTCATCTCAAGGAAGAGTCAAAGCGTATGTTTATAGCTTTGACCTAGGCTTTTACCCACTTCGTTTTGAAGATATTTCCTGCCAGCTAAATGCAGGAAATCTAATAATTTGCACCCAAAATGCATCTGAGCACCCAGCACATTTACTTTTCTTTTCTTTTCTTTTTTTTTTTTTTTTTACTGAACCCTAATCAGGCAGTTCAGTTACCTCTCCCTCCCATCACCAAAGGGGAAAAAACCCAACTCTGAAATACCGAATTATTTTCTAGGTGATGTGTACAGCCATTCTCCCGTTATTCTCTGAACAGGCTAATTCCTTAACAGCTTACTTTGCCTTTAAAAGGCTTCCTTCCACACGACGGGATTTCCCTAAGAAACATTCCCAGCGGATGGTTTCCAGCAATAGCCTATATCAACTCAGCCTGCGCAAGCAAAGACTTGGCTTCTGCTAATTCCACTCCCCCCCCCACCCCCGCCCCAACACACACACCAATTCACACTCACAGAACCATCCCGGGCCGACTCGAAAAGCTATTTTGTTTGCATGTTTGCCCATCTCTTCCTGAATGAATGCTTTTCCAACTGACCTTTCAACAGCTGCCGAGATGGCCCGGTCTGTAGGGTTAGAGCCGGAAACTAAGGGATATTTTAACATCCTAATCCCTGCAACCTCTACGTTTCTCGTTCTCTACCCAAGTCCAGATTCTGTGAGCCCAAGTGCAGGAACCCTGAAGCGTCTGCTGAGCAGCTCTCCGAGGTGTCCTGCTCGCGACCAACTCACTGCGGGCATCCTGCACACGCACAGCCCCAGCCTACACGCCGCCCGACACCCGCACCCTGGCCCGCGGCGAATACGCCGGGCACGCACCAGCCCTGCCTCTTACCTTCCCTGGCTTTCAGCAAGACCGTGTTGGCCACGATGTTTTCCAGCTCCATTGACAGTCGGCGGTCAGCGAGGGAGCCTGCCGGCGGGGCTGTCAGCTGCTGGGGGTGCTGCCGCTGCTGCTGCTGCCGCTGCTCGGGCTGCCGCTGCTGCTGCCGGAGCCGGGAGCCGGGAGCCGGGAGCGAGCAGCCCGCCTTGCCTACCGCATTATTCCTGCTCTTATCCCTCGGAGTTTTCCCCCTCTGCAAAGAGGAGCTGCCGCCGCCGCTTCTTCCTCCCTCTGTGTCCCCCCTCCCCCCTCCCTCAACACTCTCCCCCCCACCCCCCACCCTCCGCGTTTCTCTGTCACTCCATTCTCCACCCCTCCGGCTCTCTCGGATGCTTTAATGCCTCGGATGCTTCTGCCTCCCCTCCGTCCCTCCCGGGGGTGTGGTACTAGCAGGCTTGGGCGGCCGCACTGCGCAGGCGCCAGGCGGGCCGCGCCTCCTGTCTCGGCGCTCACTAAGCCAGGCCTGCTGGGACTTGTAGTCCTCCGGCCGCGCCGCGCTGGGGCCAGACTGGCGCGCGGCCGCGGACTCCGAGACCCGTCCCGGGACTCTCGCCCGGAGTCAAGGCGGGTGCGGCCTGGGGAGGCTGGGGGCGCGGGGTTGCGAGGGGCAGCGGGCGAATCGAAGGCGGCCGGGCCGAGCCAGAGCCCACAGTCCCGGGGCCGGGCTCCCTCTGACCCGCCTCCCGCCTTGCCGAGAGCGGGGAAAGCGAAGTCCACAGGCCACGGCGGCGGCGGCGGGCGTAGCGCCGCGTTCCGGCAGGAGCCGGTGCGGGTCCTGGCCACCCCTCCGGGCGTGCTCGGGTGGGAGGAAGGTCAGCCCGGCGGTCTCCGCACTCTGCGCCCGGCCAGTGCGCGCCGTCTCACACGCACACGCGCCGGGACGCTGACAAAGGTGTACTTTGTTTCCTCCAAGGGCGCGAAGTGGTCTGCGAGTCGACCGCGACCCGGCGCTGTTGGCCGCGTGGGTAGCCGCGCGGTCCGAGCGCCCCCTGGTGGCCGCGGAGTGGCGGCGCCGCGGCAGGTCCACGCGGACCGCGCCCCCCAGGGCTCGGCACCGCCTCCGCGCGCCTGGTGGGCACTCGGGGGATCCGAGCGTGGGAAGAGGCTCGGTTCTGCTAATTAAGTGCCTTGCCGCAAGCGGGGCCCGCAAATCCACGGCCCTCATTACAGTCAAACATTCCGATTTATGAAAATGCACACGGAATCGCCCGAGTGGGCTGTGGAGAGCAGTAGTGAGTAACGGCCGGGAGCCTGTGTTGCAAATATGTTTTCAAATTCCAGGCTTATTTATCTTGGGGCTCTGAGCGCCTTTCAGCTGTATTCTCAGTACATCAGCCTTCAGATCGACTCTCAGCCTCTCTTCCTTGCTTCCTTTGAAAGTCCCACTCCTGGGAAATAAGCCCTTGGTCACCCGTGGTCTGCGACGAGCCCCTCCCGGGCTGGGGGAGGGGCGGCTGGCCCCAAGGAACAATGAGGGCTTTGCCTCCTCTGCATCCTGCGGGCCGGATATCCGTTCAGAAACCCGGCTCTGGGCCTTCTCTGCCAAAAAGGAGGAAACCTGTCCCCAGGGCTGCCAGGAAGTGGCAGGGAGGTGCCGGGAGAAACAGAGAACAATTACTACACATTGGAGAATGTACAGGAATTAACAGACTTTCGAAGCCTTGGAAATCAGAATGGTCGCAGATTTTAACAACACAGTATTGTCTTGTTCCTGATGCCATATACCCACCACCACCACTTCCTGGTGTCTGGATTTGGGTCTGTGGGTCTCCCTGGGCCTTGCATATCTTGTCTGCAGAGTGGGGGCAACAACAGTTTGCCTGTCAGAAGACATGGAGCTGAGCAGATAACTTTTTAGGCATTTCCACTGCAGGAATTATTTGTTCTAAGCAACCCAGGCTTGGTCTTGGCTATATATCCACATGCCCAGAGCCGTGACTTATAGTGATAGGGTATTTCTCAGAATCATAGAGCCTGGCATCATCTTAGAGCTCACTCTACAGCCTGAGGCCTGTTGGAACCCAAAGTTTGTGTGGCTGAACATTAAAGCAAAACAAAATAAAACTAAGTAAAGTTGATTGCCTTTAGACGGTTTGTGCTCCTGTGTTCCGAAGCTAACTTCTCAAACTTTTATGTGCATACAGATTACCTAGGGATCTTGTTAAAATGCACATCCTGTTTCACTAGGTCTGAGGTGGGTCCTGAGATTCTGCTGTTTCTAACAAACACCAAGGTTCTGTCAATCCTGCTGGTCAGTGGACCACACTTTGAGTAGCAAGGTTTTATTGTTAGACATAACCTCCACCAACACTCTATTATCTTATACACAGCCCAAGTCCCCAGTGATTGCCTAATTTTACTTAATTGGCCTTTGTAGACATTTGAGTTTGCAACTCTGGAAAATCCTGCCTGTCCCAACTGATTTTACAGATGTGAAACAGACCCAGAGAGAGTAAGTGGGTTCTGCATGGTCATTCAGCAAGCGAAAGCCTAGCTACTCTCTCTGCTGCATGGTAATATATCCTGCCTACAAAATAAATGGTTATACTTCAAGTATCTGTGCCTCTGTGAGGAAATTAGGACATTCCGAAGGGAGAATGGAATGATAATGGCGAAATTTCCTGGATCCAACTGTGGGCCAGGTCCTGTGCTAAGTGCTTTACATGGATTATTTCACTGAACATAACATCCGGATGAGGTAGAGAATATAGCCCGCTTTTATAAAGTCACCAGGTTAGGAGAGGTTTTATAAATTGCCTAAGGTCACACAACTAAGAAGTAGAAGACATGGGATTTGAACCTAGCGGTCTGACTCAGAGTCTATGCATTTAATTTCTGGCTACCTCAGTCTAGCCAGCAAAACTTGGCTGCAATTGACCTGTTTGGCTGCCAGAGTGAACTTAAATTGTATTGTAAGAAAGCAAAGCAGGCAGTTGGCTCAGTAACTAAGACTTAAGGGGGTTTTCCACTCCACCATTATAGCTTCCTATAATTCCACCATTATAGCCTTATTCCTTTCAATTAACTGCATTAACAGCTGCAGTCTTCTAGAGAACTGAGTTTGATTCGAGAAAGAGCAGTCTATTAAAGATCAATAGATCAGTAGAGAATCTTGCTGGCTGAGAGCAAGAATGGAAATCCTAACGGAAAAGTGGGTGAGTTTGAGAGGGATGGGAATATGTCAAATACTGACTTCCAAATCTTCTCAGCATCAGCTGACCCAGAAATGCAAAAGAACCAGTGTCTCGCTTTCCGTGCCGATAGCCTTCTCACAGCCATGGTGAACGTCCCTAAAACCCACCGGACTTTCTGCAAGAAGTGTGGCAAGCACCAACCCCACAAAGTGACACAGTACAAGAAAGGCATAGATTCTCTATATGCCCAGGGAGAGCGGCGTTATGACAGGAAGCAGAGTGGCTATGGTGGGCAAACCAAACCGATTTTCCGGAAAAAGGCTAAAACTACAAAGAAGAATGTGCTGAAGCTTGAATGTGTTGAGCCCAACTGCAGATCTAAGAGAATGCTGGCTATTAAGAGATGCAAGCATTTTGAACTGGGAGGAGATACGAAGAGAAAGGGCCAAGTGATCCAGTTCTAAGCTTCATATTTTGTTACATTATGAAGACAATAAAATCTTGAGGTTACGTTCAAAAAAAAAAGAACCAGAGTGTCTTGCTCTTCCTTTAGCACCTGTATTGCATGGATAAAGCTGCTTGCTGGGTCAGAGTTCTCGTAAATAGAAATCAACTATTCAGGAAAGTCACAAACTTATCTTGGTCCTAAAATATAGAGTGCTTTTGCCAGAGTAATCCAACTGGCTTTGTGAATAGTACTGGGTCTGGAGTTTTCGACCCTTTCCTGGCATCACAGCTTCCGAATCATCAGGAAACAGCTGGGGATAGTGCTTTCATCCTCCCGTTTACTCTTTCCTTCTTCAGAGTTTACCATCATGTGCCAAGCACTGTGGGGAAGGCAGCGGTGATTTCCCAGGAGAACTCTCCACTGGAAAGGAAAGCAAACTGGAAGGCATACTACCGAGATAAAATGGAATAAGGACCATTTTGGACACAAACACTAGGACTTTGGAAACAGAGAGGAAGACTGCTGTCAGGCACATAAGAAGATTCCAAGAGAAGAGAAATGAGAGCTGAAAGTGGGATTGGAAGTGTGACATTTCCAGTTATGTTCCCTCCTCTGAAAAGTCCCTTCATGGACGGTCCCAGGGGTTACCAAATTTGACATCAAAAATTTTGCCATGATCAAAAAGAATGAAATCTTGCCATTTGCAACTGCGTGGATAGAACTAGAGGGCATTATGCTAAGCGAAATTAGTCAGTCAGAGAAAGACAAATATATGACTTCACTCATAGGAGGACTTGAAGATACAAAATAGATGAACATAAGGGAAGGGAAGCAAAAATAATGTAAAAACAGAGAGGGGGAAAAAACATAAAAGACTCTTAAATATGGAGAAAAAACAAAGGGTTACTGGAGAGATTTGGGAGGGGGGATGGGCTAAATGGGTAAGGGGCATGAAGGAATCTACCTCTGAAATTATTGTTGCACTATATGCTAACTAACTTGGATGTAAATTTAAAAAATAAATTAAATAAAAACAGGTATTCAAACAAAAAATAAATAGTTTTGCCATGCCGTAGACCACCGATTTTTCTTCTGTTTACTTAATATTTATCTTTACAGTCAAGTCACTAAAAAACTTTTATTCCTCCTAATCAATAATATTTTTGAAACGGGGGTAGTAGTAGAAACATCACAGTTTGGAAACAAGTGACCTCCAAGCAACACGTGGGGCCTTGACAGCCTTTGGTTTCACGATGAACCAAATGATCTTCGTAAATGTGTTGGGAGGCTTCACCCTGCAGTTGTCAGATGGTTATGAACTTTAGGCATCTAAACACCCACCTTTGGGGTTCTTGTAAGTTCAGAAAAGGGGTTCCTGCCACTCTGCACACGTCTGCTGATGGTCCCAGCCACACGCGGCCTCTGCTCCTGGAACTCCAGCACTTTACCATGGCCTTGTTCAGTGGGCACGAAAGGCCTCCTTCTTGGTGCCATATTCAGTTAGGAATTTCCACAGCAGATCGACCTGTGCCCTAAATAGTTACTAAGTTGTTGCCTCCACTGTGTAGAGAGGAAACTGAGCCTCAGAGATTTAGGTCAGTTGCCCAAGGTCAACCGGTAAGTGAGTGCGGAGGCGTGTTATTTAGGTAAGTGTCTGCCTTCCCACTTGAAGGCCTGAAATGTATCTATGTCATCTTTCAATTCCCTTCTTTAAAGAATCTAGTAAGTGCCTCACACATTGTGAGCATATAGCAATATTTGCTGACTTGGATCAAATACGGCATGATGCAGCCCCATCCAGGCCTCTGGGGTACTGGTTAATCCATTCTAGTTAGCTATCAAAATCCCCCCATCCCAGCCAGATCGGAGATTAAAAAGGAAAAGTAGGAGACTTACCTCTTGGTTTCAGAGGTCAATATCACAGAAAGTTATGGACAATCACAATCCCTGGAACTTCCAGTTCTCTGACTATATTTCCATCCTCACATTCAGCTGTCTCCTGCCATCAGCCCAGTACTTAAACTGATCACACAATTTTTTAAAAAAGAAACCAAGCAGACCAATTTTAATTCACTTTTCAGACAGAGTGACACACAAGATATTCACTCCAAAAATGGTGCCCAGAAAGCTGGACATTTTTTGTTTGGTTCAGCGCTGAGCACTCAGATTTAGATGGTGGAAAATATTTAAATTGGTAAGGAAACTGCATAGCAAAAGCATAAAAATTAATTCAGAGTGGAAGGAGGAAAAACAACCTCTTCTCTAGTAATCTACTTAAAAGCCAATGACTTTCTGTTAATACAGATAAGAAAAGAATCCAAAGCATCATCAAAAAAAGAACAAGAACAAAAAAACCACTTCTGGTCTTTTTATGAGTAGCATCTATCAGGATGAGCAAAGCCAGGTTCATTTGTTGGAGCACGGAAGCCTACAGTGGAACTGTGGGTACCATCATGAGAGCAAAGGTAGAACCGCTTCTTAAAGAGGAGGAGGTAAGATGAATTGAATGCAAAATGTGGAGCCCTTAAAACCAGATGACTCATGCGTGAAAGGGGCTCTCCGGCAGTTTTGACCTTAATGCTGCAATAACATAAACTTTCTCTTACTCCCAAGACTCTGGGCCTAATTATCTCCAGGGCATGAGTAGGAAGCTTCTACTTTCCTAAGATAAGCCACTGCAGATACATGAATATTTGACCCAGTAAAAGGAGGGCATACGTGCTCCCTCCTTGAAGTCCTAGCTAGCCAGTTACATGCTAAATGGAATCTGTCAAATGCTCGGAGTTTAAAAACTGTAATGCTTTGCACAGATCGCTTTTTTTTTTTTGACAATTACGTGAAATGGAATATAATATCTAATTTGGCCCAACTGACTGGGGGCAGCCTGAGCCCCTCCTGTAAAAGCTAGTGTGCCGGAAAAATGAGCTCCTGCGGGAGCTGACAGGTGGAGCTCTCATTCCTTGTAGCTGGTCTCCTCCATCCATGGGGAGAGGATGCCACCTAGCATGAACTCTGCAGAGCTGCAGCCAGCCCCCAAATGGCAGAAGTAAGCTTCAGGTTCCACGTTTTTGTGGCCTAAAATCTGTCCATGAGTGGGCTAAGCCAGGTGGCACACAATGCAAACTGTTCCTACCTACTACAAAGGGAATTCTGCTCCCTAAGGGATTACTGGGTCATGGAATGTTTCCATGACTTACACCCCAAGCTCTACAACCCTCATGTGCTTCAGGATCCAACTAGGATTCCAAGGAATCCCCTCCTCTCCAGGCTGAATCTGGCCTCTCTTTGGGAAGAAGTGGGGGAAAGGTGAGCTTGTTCTTATCAAGGATGAGGGATAGTCATTCCATCGAATGGCTGGACCGTGACTCATTTAACTAGTTGTCCACGGATGAACATATTTATCATTGCCAATCTCGTCCTGTAACAATGAAACAATGATTTTTTAAAGAGTTAGTGAACATATTTTGTCTTCTACCTTTTAAACTTAAAATGAGGGGCACCTGGGTGGCTCAGTCGGTTGAGCGTCCAACTTCGGCTCAGGTCATGATCTCATGGTTCATGGGTCCGAGCCCCGAGTCGGGCTCTGTGCTGACAGCTCAGAGCCTGGAGCCTGCTTTGGATTCTGTCTCCCTCTCTCTCTGCCCCTCCCCCGCTCATGCTCTGTCTCTCTCTGTCTTAAAAATAAACATTAAAAAAAAACTTGAAATGAAATTCACTTTTGTGTGTGTGTTCCGTTCTGAGTTTAGACAAAGGTATATTCTTGTAGAGCCACAAGCACAACCAAGATATAGCATCATTCCATCACCCCCAATTTTGTTAACATTCATTTTTTTCTTCCCTAAAAAAATCTGTATTTCTGAAACATTAAACAGAATTAACACATGGTCCAGCAGTTCCCACTCCCCCGTGTATACCAGAGAGGGAGAAGACACACTTGTACACAAATGTTCACAGCAGCACAATCACAATAGACAAAAGATGGAAACAACCCAAATGTCCACCAGCAGATGCATGGATAAGCGAATTGTGGTGTGTCCATGAAGTGGAATGTTATTTAATCATAAAAAGGAATGAAGTACAAGGGTACAGGTGGATGAACCTCAAAAACATTTTGCTAAGTGAAAGAAGCCAGACACGAAAAGACACATAGTGTCTTACTCCATTCATATGACATTCCAGAAAATTCATAGAGACAGAACGATAGATTGGTGGTTGTCAGGGGCTAGGCTAGGGGGAATAGGAAAACTGCCTAATGGGGACTGGGTTTCGTCGTGGGGTGATAAAAATGTTTGGGAACTAAATAAAGATGGTGGTCCCCCAACACTGTGAATGTACTAAATGCCACCGAACTGTTCGCTTTCGGGGGTGCCCGGGTGGCTCAGTTGGTTGAGTGACCAGCTCTTGATTTCACCTTGGGTCATGATCTCACCATTGGTGGGTTCCAGTTCCACATCGGGCTCTGCATTGACAACGCAGAACCTGTTTGGGGATTCTCTCTCTCTTTCTCTCTCTGCCCCTCCCCCACTTACATGTGCGCACTCTTTTGCTCTCTCTCAAACATTTTTTAAAAATTAAAAAATAGAATGATTAATTTTGGGGGCACCTGCCTACCTCAGTCAGTGGCACATACGACTCTTGATCTCATGGTTGCAAGTTCGAGCCCTGCAAGTGGTGTAAAGATTGTTTAAAATAAAAAAATTTTAGAAAAAAGATGAATTTCGGGGCACCTGGCTCACCTGGTCAGTGGACCCTGCAACTCTTGGTTTCAGGATTGTGAGTTCAAGCCCCACATTGGGTGTAGAGAGCAATTAAAAAATTTAAAAATCTTTAAAAATAAATAAAATGATTACTGTTATTTCGTTAAGGTGAATTTTACCTTAATAAAAAAAATGTTTAGGGGCACCTGGGTGGCTCAGTCAGTTAGGCATCCGACTTCGGCTCAGGTCATGATCTCACAGCTTGTGAGTTCAAGCCTCACATCGGGCTCTGTGCTGACAGCTTCAGATTCTGTGTCTCCCTCTCTGCCCCTCGCTCACTCTCTTTCTGTCTCTCTCTGTCTCTCTGTCTCTCTCTCAAATATAAATAAACATTTAAAAAATTTTTTAATGTTTAATCCAAGTGATAGACGAATACTTGGAGCAGAGCAGGTGATGAACGATATTAATGTGCTGAACAACACGGTACAAACTACCTGAAAAATAGGTAGATAGTATTGGTCCCATTTTAAGTGTAAGGAAATTACAACCCAGAGAAATAAAAGCCCCCTAACCAGAAAGTTGCAGGGTTGGGACTCCAAGACCAGTCCCTGGTTCTATATGCAGCAATGCTCCATTCTACTGTATGGTTTTCTTGAATGATACAAAAATTGCAGCATTTTTACTGAGCATCAGCAATCTTGCAGGAGTCGGGGGGTAGGGATGAACAGAAGGGAGAGGCAGAGGAGAGGAGGAAGAAATAACAAATAGACGACTGAGGTCAGCAAGTTGACCCACTCGGGGAGCGATGAGGGGACAACAGGCAAACAGATTGCTTTGCATGGGAAGGACTCCTCTGAAGGAAAAAGGTTTGAGCCACATTAAGTCCCCCCATTAGGAAACTGCCCCACTGACTGACGTGAGGGTCATTGCTCCATAAGCTCCCCTCCCGCGCCCCTCACACACACACCCCTTCTCTCTGAGATATGTCAGTTTTCCCACTTGAGGGGGAACCAAAGACAGGATAAAACTGAACAGTGTTTTTACTTTCTTCGTGGTCTCCTGTCCCACCTCTGCTCAGCCTGTCACCCTCTGGCCCCAGCATATCAAACCCTTGGGAAAATGAAAAGCAGCTCTTCCTTGTACGTGACTGGGGGCCCCTCACCCAAGTAGCCTTAACAGAGCTGAGAGTAGAGCCCATAATAAGGCTTTGAACCCAGAAAAGTGTGCTGTATGGGCAACATGCTCTGTGACCTGGCACCAGCTTTTCTGAAATGCTGAAGACTAAAAGGAGTCACAAACTATTTGAGCAAACAGTAAATACTTTTGTTGTGTTGTTGTTATGGAAAGGATGGAGGAAAAATTTATCTGAGGGGGAAGAAGGCTCTTTTATTTGGGGAAAATACTTTGAGAGGCTTTTAGTTGTTTGAAAATGAAGCCAACTTCCTACTCTGGAATGGAGAAGTCTGGAAGAGTGAGGATTTAACTGTGCTGCGTAATACTCTAAAGGGATGTCCTCACAGAGGGCAAAGGATGTCCTCACAGAAGCGCAGCTCATCGCTGGGGATCATTCTCTTTCTGGGAGAAGCCCAGAGTGGGGAGAGGGGTGCAGGAGGGCTGAGATGAGGGGAAAGACGCAAGCTCTATGGTGTTCCATAGAGGAGCAGATCCCCGCAATGTGAGGGAAGGAGGGATGTTACAAAGGAGGAAAATGGTCCCTAATGTGTGCCTATGGAGCTAGGAAGATAATAGGATATATGAACAGGTTGGTTTACAGTCCTGCTTTATCTTTGCCTTTGTCTGCATTGTAATTCCCATCTGTTATCCCCACACCTTCATTTAAAATTTTTTTTCTAATGTTTTATTTAGTTTTGAGAGAGAGAGAGAGACAGCATGAACAGAAGAGGGTCAGAGAGAGAGGGAGATACAGAATCCGAAGCAGGCTCCAGACTCTGAGCTAGCTGTCAGCACAGAGCCCAATGCGGGGCTTAAACCCACGAACCGCGAGATCATGACCTGAGCCGAAGCTGGACGCTCAACTGACTGAGCCACCCAGGCGCCCCGCCACACCTTCATTTTAAAACAATCACTTGTCTTAGCTGGCACTAGGGAATTGAGAGAAAGGCACATGACTACACTGAGACCCAGAGCTATGTGCAAGAAGACTGGCAACAGCCCAAAGAAGCTTCTGGAGCAAGGGCAAAAAGGGAGCTGAGAAGCCCAGAGCAGTTGTCTGCCCTGGGGCAGATGCCTGAGGTGAGGAACACGCCTAGGATCAATATGGACAAAATGAAAGATTCTTTAGGGCTCCGGAGAGGCCCAGGAATGGAAACCAGTAAAAGGCTGGATCACTTGCTAGCTCAGTTAATAGGGGCTCTGGTGGTAGGAATTTGGAGTGCCAATGTTGATGCCATTTTTGCCCAGCATGTCAGAGCAGAATCTAATGAACACATATGCCATCATCATTCAATCATTTGTTATTTCCTTCCTTTGACATTCATTGAGTGGTTATTAGGCAGAAAGCCTCATTAGGTACCGTGGGAGACCACAAAGATGAGTAAGACATGCAAGTCCTGCCTTTACACAGCTTCTAGGCTCTTGGGACCAACCAGTCACACATTCAAGAAACCGGAATGGGAGACAGATTGATGTGAGAAGCAGAGGTTGCTGAAAAAGGGGGGTTTTAAACTGTTTGGATCCAGTGTTGGCAAAATCTAGAAGTCACCACTTTCACTGATTGTGGAGGGAGTGTAAACTAGCACAGCCTTTCTGGAAGGCAATTTGACAAAATATACCAAAAATCATAAATACACACATCACACTTAGTCATAGTAGTTTCACTGGTGGAAATATACCCTAAAGATACAGATAAGAATGTGTAGAGGGGCACCTGGGTGGCTCAGTCGGTTAAGCAACCAATTTCGGCTCAGGTCATGATCTCATGGTTTGTAGGTTGGAGCCCCATGTCAGGCTCTATGCTGATGGCTTGGAGCCTGGAGCCTGCTTCGAATTCTGTATCTCCCTCTTCTGCCCCTCCCTCACACACTCTCTCTCTCTCTCAAAAATAAAATAAAATAAAACATTAAAAAAATGTGTGCAAAGAGTGCTTACAAGGATGGATAAAGAACATAATAAAGAGAGAAATTTGAAAGAGCACAATCCTCCACCAATAGCAGATTGGTTAAGTAAACTCTGGAACAACTTCAGTGGTATTCCTGTCAACCCAAATCTTATCATGAGGAAATACCAGACAAGCAAACTGAGGCATATTCTACCAAAGAGCCAGCCTGTGTCCTTCAACACTGTGATGATCAAGGAAGATAAAGAAAGAGTGAGGAGCTGTTCCAGATTAAAGGAAACTTGAAAGACCAGAAAACCAAATGCAAGGTGTGATTTGGGATTGGCTCTCAGAGGGGTGGAGAAGATTGTGTGGCTAGCTGTATAGGACATTTTTAGGACAATTGAAGAAATTGAATATGGTCTGGGGATCATGCAGCAGTGTGTTGATGTTAATATCCTTGATTTTGATCATTATAACATGGTTTTTATGAAAGAGAATGTCCTTGTTTTTAGGAAATACACTCTCAGGCGATGAGGGGCTTCAGAAAAGTGAAGTGAAGGCTCATTCAATCTGCAAACTAAGATAGCCATTGGAAATGATGAAGATACAAAACATGATTCAAAAAATGGCTCAAGGCAATGGTAGAAGGTTTGTGATCAAACACACAGCATTTATCGCCAAAAGAATTAGGTTGATGATAGCTGCATCATTAGGAGAAACAGGTGTCAGCTGGGGAGGTCACAAGTGCCTATGTATGCGAGCTTTTAGCCAGATCTTCAACCAGACCTCATCTAAATGGGCCAGGAGTCTGCCATGTGCCAGGCACTGTGCCAGGTGCTGAGGATAGAGTAATGAACAAGATAGAAGTGGCCCTTGCCCTTACTGGGGCTTCTGTTCCCAGGGGGAGCTGAACAAATACCCAGCAAACAAACACATAAAGTATTTGTAAATGTCAGTTTCTCAACAAAGGGTACAAACAAGGGCCAAGAGAGAAAAACACGCACAGTCTTAAAAAAATTTTTTTAAATGTTTATTTATTTTTGAGAGACAGAGTGTGAGCAGGGGAAGGGCAGAGAGAGAGGGAGGCACAGAATCTGAAGCAGGCTCCAGGCTCCGAGCTGTCAGCACAGAGCCCCATGCAGGGCTCAAACTCACAAACCATGAAATCATGATCTGAGCCGAAGTCAGACACTTAACCGACTGAGCCACCCAGGCGCCCCAACACACACAGTCTTTAAGGAAGTCCTCTTGGTGAGGATGACAGCTAAGCTGTGACCTAAATAAGGAGAAGGAGCTAGCCAGATGTGAGTGGAGACCATTCCCTCCAAACAGCACATCCAATGCTGGGCAGGGCGGGGTGCAGGGTGGCTGTTGGCAAAGTGGGAATAGACCAACATGGCTGAAGCAGGAACAGGGTAGGAGGAATCCAGTGTGTGTTCTGAAAGAAGGCAGAGGCTCAGACTGCGTTGGGCCTTGGACAAATTTGGGTTTTAGTCCAATGCACTGGGGAGCCATTGGAGATTTCTAAGTAGGAGACTAAATAACCTGCTTGGTGTTTGAAGACGAGCCATTGTTGCTGCTGAATGAAGAATAAATGGGAAGGCGGTCAAGAGTGAAGGCAGAGAGATGGGTTAGGAGGCCTCGGGGAAGGGGAGAGGGAGACGAGAAAGACAGGCCTCAGGCTTAGCCATCTGTAGTGTCTCCAAACTATGGAGTTCCACTTAGCATTACAGAGAGAAGCTGATGGGGCTAAGAAGGGTGGCATTCATCCTCTGCTTTCAACCTGGTTCCCGTGACCAGCACTCCTGGCCCAGAGCATACTACGGATAACTATTTCTACCTAAATCCCATCGCCAGTCTGGGGAGAGCATTTTGTGTTATGATTTTTATAGTGCTGTGTCCTAGTTTGGGTTCTCCTAGACCCAGAGACGAGGATTCAAATGTAAGTAGCTTATGTGGGAGGTGCAGGAAAGGTAGGTGAGGGAGGGGGAATGGTACAGGGAAACAGCCGGTGAGGGTGTGTTAAGTAACTTCTGTGGTGACGAGAACTTAATCCCTGCGGACACTCCGGGAAACACAGCTCAGCTCACCCACCCAGGCGGCGGGGGAGCTGCGGTATTTCTAGAGCAAATCCGTTCACCGGGCCATGGCAGGCTGGCTGCCGGGAAGGGGGTGAAGTCTCTCTCATTTCTGCCTTTCTGGAGGAATGGGGGCATGCCCTTCCCCAGTGCTGAAGAAAGCCCTCAGCACAGAGATGCAGGTGTTGGTGGTTGGTAACCTCCGAAGCCCAGAGAAGTGGCAGGGTCTGAGGGACTCCAGGGACACACAACAGAGTGGCCTGGACGCTATGTTGTGTTTTCTTTCACTTTTGAAATAGAGCACAGATGATGAATGTGACTGAGCCTCTTTGACCCCCAGGAGACCCTGAGAAGCTAGGACAGGATTCCAGGGAGAAAGGATGGTGGCTTGGACTGAGGAGGAGACCATGGAGCTAGAGAGAAATCGGTGTACAATCGGATCGCTGCTTGGGGGTGAAGACGGCAGCAAGGAATAGATTTGAGGAGAGAAAACAAGAGTTTGGTATTGTGTCTGTTAAGTTTTCGGTGTGTAAGGAACATCCAAGGGGAGATGTTGGCAGGCAGGACTGGAGGCGCAGCTCCACAAAGGGGACGGGGGTGGGGCGCCTGGGTGGCTCAGTCAGTCAAGCATCTGTGGGGAGCCTGGTTTCGGCTCAGGTCATGATCTCATGGTTTGTGGGTTCGAGCCCCACATCGGGCTCTGACTGACAGCACGGAGCCTGCTTGGGAGTCTCTCTCTCCTTCTCTCTCTCTTCCCCTTCCCTGCTCACTTACATGTGCTCTCTCTCAAAATAAATAAACTTAAAAATCAATCAATCAATCAATCGGGGTGCCTGGGTGATTCAGTTGGTTAAGAGTCTCACTCTTGGTTTCAGCCCAGGGCATGATCTCGTGGTTCGTGAGTTCGAGCCCCATGTAGGGCTCCACACACTGACAGGGTGGAGCCTGCTTGGGATTCTCTCTCCGCCCCTCCTTGCTCGTGTGCTCTCTCTCTCTCAAAATAAATAAATAAAAATTTAAATTAATAACTAAAAAATAAAAAGGGGAGGGGCACCTGGGTGGCTCAGTCGGTTAAGCGTCAGTCTGCGGCTCAGGTCATGATCTCGAGGCTTCGAGTCCCGTGTCAGGCTCTGAAGCCTGCTTCAGATTCTGTGTCTCCATCCCTCTCTACTCCTCCCCTGCTTGTGCTCTCTCTCTCTCTCTCTCTCTCTCTCAAAAATAAATAAACATTTAAAAAAGGGGGGGATGGGTGGCCAGAGGTTAGCGGGGAAGGAAGGAAGAATTGAGGGAGCACAGAGGATGTTTGGGGAAGTAAAATTATTCCACATTAATGGAAATGTATCCTTACATATTTGTCCAGACCCATAGGATGTACAACACCAAGAATGCAACTCAATGTAAACTACAGCCTTTGGTGATGACCTGTCCACGCAGCTTCATGTCCTATGACAAACGTACCACCCTGGTGTGGGCTGTCGGTGGTGGTAGGCTGTGCAGGTGTGCGGTCAGGGAGTCGATGAATACTCTCTGAAAGTTCATTCAGGGTTGCCGTGAACCTAAAACTGCTCTGGAAAATAAAATCTATTTTCACAAAGTTGGGGGTGGGGGACAGGTTAAGGATAGGAAACAAAGACAAGGAGGGGTTTCAGAAGAAACTGAAGGTGTGCCAGGGGCTGAGCAGAGGAGGGACCGGCACAGGGCGAGCAAACAGGAACTAACCACAGGCCTACTGGGTGCAGGCACCCCCTTCCTGCAGCTTCCAGGGAGGTGGGTGTCCTGGAATGGGGACCCTCAGACTCTGAAAGGTGAAATAACCCAAGGGGGTTTAAACTGAGGACAACAGGCTTCCTCCATCACTCTGCCACCTGCCATACAGAGGCCAATCTGGAATAGCATAAGGCAATGCAGGGGGCTGCTGGGGGATAAGACTCAAAGAAGAAGCCTTTGCTAGGAGCTACGTCTCTGCTTTGAGGCTTCATCTCCCCTGAACCCAGGAGAGAGTTGAATTTGGGGCTCCTCATCAATGAGAAAAGGAGAGAAAAAGAAGAATGTTTTTTTGCCATAGAAAGAGGAAGAACTAAGCAAAACCCAGAGTAATGCTGGCCGTCTCTAATTGCAGCCCCAGCTCCCAGAATGTGACTTGTGGTTCCAGGGAGGTATTTTCTTAATCATCATAAAAAACAGCATATATCTTTTCATTTGCCTTTCCCTCAAAGAGGTCCAAAAATTCTCCCCAACTCAGAAGGGAGGAATTTAGTTATTTTCTACTCTTTTGGTAATGTGCACAAGGTCAGTTTGTCTTTTTCCTTTAGCAGAACAATTTGTGTCCTTGTGTGACAGTGAGAGAAAGCTGAAGAAAAAAGATGTTTTTTCCAGGGCAAGTGTGGGAAGAACGTTTTGGCCACCAAGTTGCCCACTGCTTATTCATTCATTTGACAAACTTTTTTTTTTCTTTTATAGTTTATTGTCAAGTTGGTTTCCATGTAACACCCAGTGCTCTTCCCCACAAGTGCCCTCCTCCATGCCCATCACTCCCTTCCCCTCTCCCCCTCCCCCATCAGCCCTCAGTTTGTTCTCAGTATTCAAGAGTCTCTCATGGTTTGCCTTCCTTCCTCTCCCCAACTATTTTCCCCCTTCCCCTCCCCCATAGTCCTCTGCTAAGTTTTGCCTGTTCCACTTATGAGTGAAAACATATGGTATCTGTCCTTCTCTGCCTGACTTATTTCACTTAGCCTAACACCCTCGAATTCCATCTATGTTGCTAAGAATGGCCAGATTTCATTCTTTCTCATTGCCGTGTAGTATTCCATTGTATAGATAAACCACATCTTCTTGATCCATCCATCACTTGATGGACATTTAGGCTCTTTCCATGATTTGGCTATTGTTGAAAGTGCTGCTATGAACATTGGGGTACATGTGCCCCTATGCATCAGCACTTCTGTATCCCTTGGGTAAATCCCCAGCAGTGCTATTGCTGGGTCATAGGGGAGTTCTACTGATAGTTTTTTGAGGAGCCTCCACACTGTTTTCCAGAGTGGCTGCACCAGTTTACATTCCCACCAAGACAAACTTTTTTTTGAGTGGTTGCTATGAGCCAGGCACCAGCCCAGCCATGAGGACCACAAAGATGAGTAGGACAGGAGCTCTATCCCCAAGAAGTTCACAGTATGGTTAAGACCCACACAAGGCAATAGAAAATGCCACTGTGATATGACTGGAGTGAGAGAACGAGAAAGGCACGTGCACAGTGCTTTCTAGGCACCTGGAAGACGGATGGGAGAGGTGGGCAGGGAAGGCTTGGCAGAACAGTGCCGAGATGGTGATTAAACACTAGTCGTGGTTACGTTTTTCGCAGAATGAACGACTGAAAGATTCTGCTTACTGTTCCAGGGAAAGTCTCCAGCTGCGGCCTGGGATGAGCTGAAGGCCACTCACTTTGCAGTTCGGAACAGACCATAGGAAGGCTTTTGCGTTAAACTCCTTCTGGGCCTCTGGACCTGAGATTCTAGGGCATTTTATTCCCTTTAGGATAAGAGAAATCAGGCTTTGGACAGAGATCAGCAGAGCAGGACACCAGCAATGTCCACTGGAGGGTTCTTGGTTCTAATGGTCCCCAAGCCAATGAATCCTTGTGTAACCTGAGGAAATCTCCTTAACCACAGGCAGCTGCCTCAGCTTCCTGTTTGGAAAAGAAGTGATAAGCAGTGAGACTTCCTCTCCTATGGCCAAAGGACTTGAAAATTGGGCTGCTGTGTTGGGCCTCTGCTTGATGTGAGGAAAACAGTAATGCTTTGTGGAGCGTGCTTAAAATGCCAGTGTGAAGAATGACTTTGGAATGATTGAGATTTATGGAGATAAAAATTACAAAATGTCCTAGCCTGATTTACACTGGGGAAAAAGGCAAAAAGCTGCCTAGAAGGCAATACTTTCAAAAGCTGAAAATTAAACCGTATATTAAGAACATAACAAATTTAGATATATATATATACACACACAAAAAAATGTAGACACAAGTTAATAGAGTAGAAATTAATTCCTTCCATCTGACAAAGAGAACTTTCAAAATTCTACCAAGTTATTGGATACTCAACAAGTAAGAAACAGAAATCTGCATCAATCCTAGATATGGTCAAGATTTCTTTCTAATCAGAGCTAAAACTCATCTCAGGGTAGATGGGGGTCTGATAAGTGCCTTACCATTATGGTCACCCTTATTCCTCAGAGTTAGAGTTAAAAGAAAAAAATTCTAGGTTTTTTGAGTAAGAACATAGTCCAGGGGAAGGGCTGTGTCAGACAGAGAATATTCTCCGGCAGTGAGCTGGTACATTACTCCACTTCTTCCTTTCCCTGACTTCATGTCCCTCTCATCACATCCAGAAGAGCCTAATTTGAGACACTGGGAGATCAGAGCTTAAGCAAAAGCCTCATTCTTCATTCCTGAATGAAAGAAGGGAGAGGAACTTCATTACTTTGAGAAAAACAAAATGTATTCAAAGTCTGTGCCCGCTGTTTGAAAATGCAGCATGTCTGCTCATGGGCAAAATGATAACTGACATCTATTTAACCCTACTCCATGCCAAGTATTCCCCTAAACATTCTGTATGCCTTGTCTCTCTCTCTCTGCACAGTTAATGATTTAAGGCCGATGTGGTAGTTATTCTCATTTTACAGATGCAGAAACTGCGGTATAGAAAAGCAACTAATCTAGCCACAAGGGATGCTTGATGCCCAACACACAAACCTGCCTTCTAAGACCATAAATGACAAAAGAAGAATTTGATCCCGTGTTCTGGTGACTCTAGAGCCTGTGCCATTAACCATTGGAGCAGTGGGTTTTCTAATGGAGATGATTTTGTCTCCTGGGGGATATCTGGAAATGACTGGAGACATTTTTGGTTGTCACATCTAAGTGGGTGCCTTTCTCTCACAAGCTCTGCAGGAAGGCAGGAGCAGAAGAACCTAGAAAAGAAAAAAAAGGGCTGAGAGAAAAGAAAGGAAAGGAAAGGAAAGAAAAAACAAAAGAAAAGAAAAGAAAAGAAAAGAAAAAAGAAAAGAAAAGGCTGAGAATAGAGTGGATAACACCAGGCAATTCTCCACACTGGTGAACATCAACTGCAAGGGGTAGAATGAACTAGAATTGCTCAGACAGAAGAACAGAGAGTACAGAACACATAAAGGAGAGCCCATTAGGCTCAGGAACAGAGTATTTGGGGACATTTCACTGAAGGACAGATGGCCAGTACTCCCCCAGGCTCAAATTCAGACCACCTTTTTACAAGCACTTCCTATTAAGCCCCATTAAGCACCTTATGCTTCAACAAATACTGCAGAAGACAGCATTGTGTTAAGAAGAGTTTCTGCAGTCAGCTCTTGGAGTTTAAATCCTGGCTCCTTCCCTTTCCACTTGTGAGAATTTGGGCAAATTACTAAACCTCCCTAAGCCTCAGTATCCCCACCTAATGAAATGGGGATGGTGAATTAAAAACAGTACCAATCTTACAGAGTTGTGTGAAGATCATAGAAACTACTGTGTTCAGCCAGATCTTGGCCCTGTAAGTTCTCAGTAAATGTTGGCAGACACTGATAAAAAACCAAAGGGACAAAGGTCACCATTTTTTTTTTGAGGGGGGGGGGAGAGGGGGGGAGAGAGAGGGCACAAGTGGGCAAGGGGCCAGAGAGAAACAATCCCATGAGGAGTAGATAGATAGACAGATAGATAGAGAGAAAGAGAGAGAGACAGACAGACAGACAGACAGAACACAGAAGACTCTACCTGGGACCTAAGTAAGAAAGGAAATGCAGTATTTCCAAAGGCTAAAGTGGCCTTGGAGCAGGGAGAACGCAGGAACCACACTCAGATGAATGGCAGCAGGAGGTGGACGGGTGAAATGGACAGGAGGTAATGTTATCTTTAAGCCCAAACAGGCCCCACCCAAAGAGATAGTACTGACTAAAGCTTCTAAATTTTAAAACTGAAACCAAGATGAATAAGCCTAATCATGAGGGAACTCCACTCTGCTCTGTTGTTTTGTTTGCATCACAGTGACGTTTAGTTATGAACCAAACTGCCCAAGTGTGGAAACTAAACTACATGTGCATAAAATAGGAGAGAGACGTGTCCTTCCAGAGGCTGGAGAAAAGGAGAGGGGGACAGCGAAGGACTGTGGGTCTAAGGAACATGGAAAGCGAATGCTACCCCTTGCCTTGTCTTTGCCTCCTCGCACCCCCCCAGCTTTGCCAGCTCACATACTGGCTGGTCAGATGTGAGGATGTTCTGGGTTCTGGTCTCACCTCTGCTTCCAAGCAGCTGCGTGACTTTGGGAAGGTCTCTCCATCTCTAAAAGTCTCAGTTTTCCTGCCTACAAGACCAGTGCTCTAACCTCTGAGCTATGGAGCCTGTTTTTACAGTGTCTACAAAATCATGGGGCTAGACCATAGCATCATTTCTGTATTTGTTGTTAGTCCCTATTTCTTCTTCTTCTTTTTTTAGATTGAGGTAGGGGTGCCTGGGTGGCTCAGTCGGTTAAGCTTCAGTCCAACTTCGGCTCAGGTAATGGTCTCACCAGTTTGTGGGTTCAAGCCCCACGTCAGGCTCTGTGCTGACAGTAGAGAGCCTGCTTGGGATTCTCTCTCTCTCCGCTGTCCCTACCCCCAACTCGAATGCTCACGCTCTCTCTAAATAAATAAATAAATAAAACTTAAATAAATTGAGGTAAAATTCACATGATATAGAATTAAGCACTTTAAAGTGTACAATCCAATGATACTAAGGACACTCACTATGATTGTGCAATCACGTCTATGTAATTCCAAAACATTTTCATCACCCCAAAAGAAAATTCTGTTCCCATTAGCAGTCAGTCCCCTTGCCTCCTCCTCCCAGCACTTGGCAATTGCCAATTTGCTTTCAGTTTCTATGGGTTTACTTTTGTAAATATAAATATGTATATTTACAATTTTGTAATTGTAAATATGTATATTTATATTTTGTAAAAAATATGTTTGTTTTACATATTTCATATGAAAGGAATCATATATCTAGCCTTTTGGATCTGGCTTCTTTTATTCAGCATAATGCTTTTTTGCATTCATCCATATTACAGTAGGTATCAATCCTTCATTCCTTTGTATGGATGAATAATATCCCATTACAGACTACAGTATGATTTTGAGCTCCAACAGTTTGATCCCCTTTCCTTTTCAAACATCTGTTCATAAACACATTATGAGCGCCAATTAAAGAGAAGGCAGGTACTAAGGGGAAATACTTGGGGGCGCCTGGGTGGATCAGTCAGTTAAGCATCCAACTCTTGGTTTCAGCTCAGGTCATGATCTCATGGTTCATGGGTTCGAGCCTGACATTGGGCTCTGTGTTGGCAGTATGGAGCTTGCTTGGGATTCTCTCTCTCCCTCTCACTCTGCCTCTCCCCTGCTCACTCTATCTCTCTCTCAGAATAAGTAAGTAAACATTTTTTAAAAATAAGGGGAAATGGTTGAGAAATTTGTAGCCCCTTGCTTTATATATATATATATATATAATTTTTTTAATTGAGTATGACATTTAAAAGTGCCCATTTAAAGTATCCAAGCGTACAGCTTCCTGAATGCTCGCAAAGTAAACATAACTATTAACTTTAAGCTGGGTCAACAGGTAACATATTAGTCACACCCCATTCTTGTCTTCTCATTACCCTCCCCCAATTCTCTTTTTCTCAAGGTACCACCATTCTTTTTTTTAAAACATCTTTATTTTTTAATTTTTTTAACATTTATTTTTGAGAGACACAGACGGAGCATGAGCAGGGGAGGGGCAGAGAGAGAGGGAGGGAAACAAAGTATCTGAAGCAGGCTGCAGGCTCTGAGCTGTCAGCACAGAGCCCGATGTGTGGCTCGAACTCATGGACCCCGAGATCATGACCTGAGCCGAAGTCGGATGCTTAACCAACTGAGCCACCCAGGCGCCCCAAGGTACCACCATTCTGACTTCAAACACTATACATTAGTTTTTTCCTGTTTTTGAACTTCATGTAAAGGGAACCACAGCTTGTCAATTTTTTTTTTTTTTTTTTTTTTTTTTTTTTTTTTTTTTACATCTGGCTTCTTTCACTCACTATTTTGTTTGTGAGACTCTTGCACTCTGTTGCAGGTCATCGCAGTGCATTCATTCTTGTGGTTGTACAGCGTTAATAATATCACAGTCTACTTATCCATTCTATGCTTCATGGACACTTGTGTAGTTTTATCTCTGTGCCATTATAATAGTGTTGCTATGAACATTCTAGCCTATGTGTTTTGATAAACTGATGTTCAGACATCTTTGGGCGTATGCCTAGGACTGAAATTATTTGAGTCATATATTCAGCTTTACTAACTACTGACACAGAAATTTCCAAAATGGTCAGACCATTTTTGATTCTCATCTCTTGCTTCTAAGATAATCCTTTCCAAAGCATGGGGCTGGTACCCGCTGCTGTAGTAGTGTTGTATAAAAGAATTTATGTGAGGAGCAAACTAAATAACATCGAGTTCCAAAGTGTGAAAGTTACTGCCCATTTAATGTTCTTTCAGTCCTTCCGATTTCACAAAGAGAATCCCATGTGATGCCAGGATGTTGCTAGCCACCTCTCTGTATCTGTTTTTACAAAAAGTCTCAGACTCTCAGCAGGCAACTGTATCTACTCGAGACTTAATAACATTTTGTTTTAATGTATTCATTTTAATTACTTTCTACTTATAGCAAGTGATAAAGTTTTCTCATTTTAGTTATTTAACATTTTCTTTCAAATAAATTCATTTAAGGGGTCCTGGGTGGCCCAGCTGGTTAAGCATCTGACGCTTGACCTCAGGTCAGGTCCTGATCACAGTCATGAGTTCAAGCCCCGTGTTGAGCTCTGAGCTTGGCGTGAAGCCTACTTTAAAATAATAATAATAATAATAATAATAATAAATTCAGGTAAGTTTTTCAAAAGTGACTCAACTTAAAGAAAATAGTAAATGATATGCAGATGATATGCAGTTTCAAGAAACTAAATTGGTAGTGGAATGACTCCTGTTTGGAAAATACCCACTGAGAGTCTGCATTTACCAGAAGGCCTCTGTGTGATTTTTATCGGCATTTGATGGGCTTGCTTCAAAGTAGCACGCTCACCACTGAGCACTTGGCTTTGCTAATCAACAGAAGACAAATTTTAAATTTGTTCTAATTCTGATTTGGGGAAGAGAGGCCAAAATGGAAGTCCATACACCACCGCAAAGGTCTTCAGAATACCAAAAACTTGATGTGTCTGACCCGCTTGGCTTATTAATGGACAAAAATTGCATAGAAATCATTTCATTTCATGCATAAGTCAGAAGACTCTACCTGATGTCTAAACAGGAAGAAGGACCTTTTACAGAACCGGTAGAAACAGTCATCCACACAGGTTAATAATAAAAATCAGTAGCAAATATGAAACTAAATATCTGGTTCCCCACCTGGATTAGTCCTTTTTAGGTTGGGGCCACGATTAGAGACAGAGTGTTGCTTTCCCAAGCATTCAGCTACTCAGAAGCCACAACGGGATTCTTCTCAGAACTACGGCGGAGACGCCCAACAGGTAAGCTGATGCAAGGAAGCAAAAGGCTGGGAGAACTTCTTTCAGCCCCAGCTCCAGCCCAGGCCCCGCCCCGCCGCCGAGGCCCCGCCCCGCCGCCGAGGCCCCGCCCCGCCGCCGAGGCCCCGCCCCGCCGCCGAGGCCCCGCCCCGCCGCCGAGGCCCCGCCCCGCCGCCGAGGCCCCGCCCCGCCCTCCTCTGCTTCCCAGTCTGCTCCGCGAGTCCCGCGCGCACTGGAGATGGCGGCCGCGGTGGGAAGATTTCTCCGGGCTTCGGTGAGTGGCTGCAGACAGGGGACAGGCGCGGAGGCACTGCAGTGGCACCGAGAACGTACTACCCAGGCAGGATCCTGCTCCCTGGTCGGGGGGGCCTTTCGGCCTTCTTGGAGGGCACCAGCGGGTAACGGACCCCAGAGGCCTCTTCTGGAGGGAATACGCCTGCGCAGAATCGCCCGCCCCCCCCCCCCCCGCCTCCTCCTACCTGTCCCGTCTTCTAATCTCCCATAGGAGTCGCGGGTCCCCCAGCCTGAGCACCTGGTCCTGGAGGCAAGCAACCTGGGCTCTGTTCCCTATTCTGTAGCCTACTCTATGACCTTGGACTAACTTTCCGAACCTCAGTTTACTACCCTTACCTTAAGATAGAGAGTGATGCCTACATCAGGGAGCTGCTGGGAGCATCTACTAAATGCTGGGTGGTAACGAGAGTGGTAAAGTACCAAGGGCTAAAGTGCAAAAGGCACTTCCTTCCTCCCAACCCAGGGCTGTCTCCAGGCTTTCCAGGCAAAGCATCTTGGTACCCACCGTCCGCTTTCTCCTGGTGGGGTTCAACGCATTCTCTTTCTTCTTCCTGAGTCATGCTAGACTCTGTAGTTGAGCACGCAGTTCCCTTGAGCCCTGCACAAACTTTCCCGTAGGCTGAACTTTGCTTGTTTGCTTATCTGTGAGGCCTTGTCTTTTCTTGGAAAACCTTGACATGGTGGAACTTGCTTAGCAGATTGTGCTGGTAAAAGGCATAAATACACGGGATGGCCAAGTCCCCTTTGCTTTTGAACGCTCTATGTTATTCTTAAGAGCTTGGAGTCTTTACGGTCTTATAATTTCCCTGTGCCATGCAGGGTTTTAAACAAATTATTCATATACTTTTAAAATAAAAGTCATATCTATTTAAGATGTACAACATGATGATTTGATATACATAATGAAATGATTACTACAGTCAAACTAACATCTCCCTTCACATAATTCCCTTTTCTGTGTGTGATGAAATCTACTGAAATCTACTCTCTTAGCAAATTCCCAGTGTTCAATATACTATTATTAAGTAAAGTCATTATACCCCTACATTAGATCTCTAGACTTATTCGTGCTGCGTAACTGCAACTTTGTTCCCTTTTACCAACGTCTCCCCATTCTCCTCTTGCAGTCTTGAAGGAGAAGGAAGCAGAAGGGAATGTTAAGAACATGGAGATTCAGGAGCGCCTGGGTGGCTCAGTCGGTTAAACATCCAACTCTTGGTTTCAGCTCAGGTTGTGATCTCACAGTTCTTGAGTTACAGCCCCGCATCGGGCTCTGCACTGACAGTGTGGAGCCTGCTTGGGATTCTCTCTCACTCCCTCTCTCTCTCTGCCCCTCTGCTGCTCACTCTCACTCTGTCTTGAAATTAAAAAAAGAACATGGAGATTCAATCTATGCTCTTCGAGTTTTGGGTTTGGTATTTGGTTCACAGGAACAAGGATAGCTGAGCCACCAATGGCCTGATGCCCTTTCAGCAGGGCCAGCTTTAAGCCACCATTCTAGGGCTACGTCCTAATATAAAGTGTTTCTCTTTCCAGGTTGCTCGACATGTGAGGGCTATTCCTTGGGGCATCTCTGCCTCTGCAGCCCTTCGACCAGCTGCTTCCCGAAGAACATGCTTGACAAACGTGTTGTGGTCTGGTTCTGCTCAAGCAAAATTCGCTTTTAGCACCAGTAAGTGTTTGCACCTGTAAGTGCCTTGGTTTGACCCAGGAATGAAAACAGGAATCCGCATCTCAGGACAGGCGCTCTGAACCCTGGCTATGCGTTAGGCTCACTTGGGGAGCTTTTGAAAACCTACGACTGCCCCAGTACCACTACAGACAAATTAAGTCAATCTCTGAGATGTGAGACTGGGACATCATTTTTTTTTTTAATGGAAATATAGTTGATATAACAGCATTATTAGTGTCAGGTGTACAATGTAGTGATTCAAGATTTATATACATTAGGTGGTGATCACCATGATAAATCTAGCTACCGTCTGTCACCAAAGTTGTTACGGATTATTAACTGTATTCACTGTGCCGTGCATTGCACCCCACCCCCGTCTGTCTGTTTGTAACTGGAAATTCCTACCTTTTAATCCCCTTATCAGTATATTTTAAAAACTCACCAAGTGATTCTAATGTCAAGATTGAGAATTACTGAGGCAGACAGCCCTTGTGTCACATTACCGTTTCAGTCATCAGAGGTTTTAATCCTCTGTTGAGGAACATGGGGGCTGGGACTCAGATACCTCTGGGCCTTACTGTATGTCAGGGGATGTGAGGTAACTGGAAGCGGCCAGTGCCTGTCGGAACCGAGGCTTTTGGATCCAGACCTGTGTGCTGGTCCCAGTTGGCCACATTAGAGCATGGACTCCCCCAGGACCTGAATGAAACATGGCTACTTCTTGAGATTTATGCTCCCGTTTTCTAGAATGTGGGCTTTGCTAAGATAAGCCTCAGATAATGAGTGGTATTTGAAAATAACCTCCTTTAAATTTGTCCCGCCTTTTAAAAAGCAAGCGCAACATGTAATAGTTTGAGAGATGTTCTTTGGCAAAGCTTTTGCTAATTTTACTACCCTGGAGCTTTAGAAAAAATTTCTAGTAATTTGATGCCGCGCATATAAAACTGTCCTTGTTCCCCATCCCAAACCCACTCCAGCGGCTCCCACTGTTTCTGGAGCCCAGGTATTTTGACACTTTGCCCCAGGTTGCCACAGGAAGCAAGTCCTCTCTAGTTCTGACACATCTCTTGCACGCTTTCCTTCTTTCCTATCCTCTCAGGCACACCCCTCCTGTCCATACCGCTCACTTAGATAACTGAAACCCCCCTCCTACTGTCAGTCTCCCTTCCCCCTGCTCCCCTTACCCTCCCCTGCCAGACTAACCCGCCCAAGAACAGCTGACTCATCTTCCATCTCCTGCGTGTAAACCTCCAGTGAGGACTCTCTCTCTTCTTTTTTAAGAACAAACTCTAGCCTGATATTTCGGGGCCATCACAGCCTGGCCTTCAGCCGTTCTTGCTTTGTCTCTCACACTTCCTTCCACACACACCTGCTCTCTCTTCTTTTTTTTTTTTTTTTTTTTAATTTTGTTTAATGTTTTTTATTTTTGAGAGAGAGAGTGAGCACAAATGGGGGAGGGGCAGAGAGAGGGAGACAGAATCTAAAGCAGGCTCCAGGCTCTGAGCTGTCCACACAGCCCGACACGGGGCTCCAACCCACAAACCACGAGATCATGACCTGAGCTGAAGTTGGACGCTTAACCAGCTAAGCCACCCAGGTGCCCCTGCTCTCTCTATTCTAAGCAAACTGTGCCCCAGGCTGTTCCCCACACTTGCCCTGTTCCTTCCATGCCATTTGCCCTGTCCCACGTGGCTTTGGCAAAATCCAGACCATATTTAGAATCCATGTCTAGGCTCCTGTCTTCCTGAATTCTACACGCCATCCCTACCATCTTCTGGCATCATCTTTTTAATCTTTTTAGTTCCATAGTACTTTGAATTGAATTTGTGTACAATCTACGCTGCGGAAGGTGGGGAGGTATTACCTAAGATGTACAGTTGAACTGAACCTTTTAATTTATACTACTAATTGATTACCATGAGAGATTTGAATAAAGTCAAACAGGTGTGTGACTTAGCAGATGATGAACTGTACGCGAATGTGGGCTTCCTTCAGGTTCCTCATACCACGCTCCTGCCGTCACCCAGCACGCACCCTATTTTAAGGGCACCGCCGTTGTCAACGGAGAGTTCAAAGACCTAAGCCTTGATGACTTTAAGGGGAAATATTTGGTGCTTTTCTTCTATCCTTTGGACTTGTAAGTGTAATTTCTGTGATGCCTTAATGTCGTTCTGAGAGCATGCAAAGGTCCCAGCTTCCCCCTGACATTTCCCATCTCTGGTTGCTCTTCTGATTAAGGGAAGGGTTCTTCGGGCCGTTGGTCAATGACGACCTTGCTGAGCACAGCTTGCAGCTGCAGCTGATCTGATACACGTAAGGACGAGGCGGCATTCTTGTTAGTAGGGACGGGTTTTGATAGGACTGTTTCATGTACTCGGAGCAGTGGTTTCTGTAAGCCAGGCTGTCTAGAAGGAAGCTTTCATAGCCTGAAGGAAAATGAGAAAAGTAAAGATAATAATAAAATTGAGTTTTCTCATAAAGTTATTTATTTAATTTTTTCTTTATTCTTAGAATATGCCTCTTTTGCCCTGCCCACCCTCATTCTTTGATATGATTCTTTTTTTAGTTTATTTATTATTGAGACAGAAACAGAGTATGAGTGGGGGAGGGGCAGAGAGAGAGGGAGACACAGAATCTGAAGACAGGCTCCAGGCTCTGAGCTGTCAGCACAGTGCCCGACTCGGGGCTCGAAACCACGAACCGTGAGATCATGACCTGAGCCGAAGTCAGAGGCTTAAACGACTGAGCCACCCAGGCGCCCCATTTGATAATGATTCTTAACTAGCAAGGGGAGTCCATTGAAGGGGGTTAACCATTTTTGCCGTTTTCACCTTTAAGCAAGTTGAACTAGTCTTTAGACTACCTATCGTTTAAATTTTAAAGCCTTGTTTTTAAATTCTCTGATGGCAATTTCTGCCCTTTTTTCCTAGCACTTTTGTGTGTCCTACAGAAATTATTGCTTTTAGCGACAAAGCCAATGAGTTTCACGATGTGAACTGTGAAGTTGTCGCGGTTTCGGTGGATTCCCACTTCACCCATCTCGCCTGGATAAACACACCGAGGAAGGTACAGACCTCCCTTACCCGACCTTTGCTGTTAGGATCCTGAAAAATGAAGAGATCCCACGAAAGACTAACCTAGAAGTTGTTAGAGTGTGATTAGTCTGAAAGGGGCATTTGTCGGTCCTAAGCTACTGGCAAATTTTGTTAAACTCTGTCCCCATCTCCCTCCACATTGCCTGGGTTTACTGCCCACCGCACGTGTGTTTTCCAGAGGACAAACAGTAACGGAGAACATTCGCAGCAGGGTGGGGGCGGGGCCAGTTGGGCTTGGCTGCCTCCTCTCTGACTGGTACCTTGTTTATCCCACATACCCTGCCTGGCTTGTGAGACAGTGGTCAGTAATTTCACCCTTTTGCATGATTGTTGTTCCTGCCTAAAAACTTGCTTGGGAGAAACAAAATTTCTAGCTATGTTCCCGGACTCGATACCAAATTATTCAAAAAGTCTTTTTATTACTCTTCCATTTTTATGCTACAGAAGTTAATCTTCAAGTAAGAGAATACTTCAAGAATTAGAAAAAGAAAGGTTTACGGTATTAGCTGGGTTTCAGTCGTGCCTCTGTCCCTTTCTAGCTGTGACCTGGAACAAGTTACTTAACCTTTGTGCACCTCAAATTTCCTCCCCTGTAAAAAGGAAAGAGCTTAGAGCAGCACCCGGCCCGCTGTCGGTGCTCAGTTGCCGCTCCCTGCTGCCATTCTTGTCGGCCCCAGACATCACGTTACCTGGCTGGGGACAGTGTGACCGTGTCACATCCAATCGTGTTTGCATTTTTATTAGAATGGCGGTTTGGGCCACATGAACATCGCGCTCTTGTCAGATTTGACTAAACAGATTTCCCGAGACTACGGCGTGCTGCTAGAAGGCCCTGGTCTTGCTCTAAGGTAAGATCCTGTTCCTTCTGAACTTATACCTGTTTTTCGTGTTTAGCGTCATCTCACTTCTTGGGGAATTTGTAGAGACCTCGGTAAAGCATTTTGAAGACCAGAAAGGCTTCATTCACCTTAGCCTTCAGTGAGTGCCGATGAGTGCCTGCTGCGAGGGTTGGCAGAGGCCTTCAGAGTGGTCCCCCTGCGCACTTGCCCTAACCACCTGGGAGCCGCTCTCATGGGGGGTGCACTCCTGGTGTGTTTGGGGAAGGGGAGACCAGCAGCCCGTAGGAGTCAGGAAGCTGGCGCGGGTGAGGTCTTGTTCACACCCCGGAGTCAGACCAGAATTTGAATTTTGTTTTTTAACTCAGCCACTTGTTTCACAGCTGTAGGACTTTGGGCAAGTTAATGTCCCCTCTCTGAGTCCCACTTTTCCTAGCACTGTACTGAAAACTTTAGTACCTCCTAGGTTGGGGAGGACTAAATAAGGGGAGGCAGCCAGAGTTTGTAGCACAGGTTCTGGCATCTGTGAAGACCAGACCCCTGTCCCAGAATGTCATTTCTGTCCTCATTCACTCAGTGGTTAGAGCTTTATTCCTCTGAGTGTTGAAGCTTTCCGTCTAACAGTCCTGTATTCAAACTCAGCCTTCCTAGTGGGGGATAAGAACTTAGGCTTTAGAATGACATCTTGATGGCCACTGAGTGAAGGGGGTGTTGGGCAGAACTTTACCTCCAGGAAGCAGATGAGGACCCCACTGGGATGCACCTTGTGGTTTCCCTGGGGCTGGTTTGAACCTGCTCACCTGCTCTATCTTGTCACCTCACTCTTCTCTGGCCCACCTTCCTTTTGGGTTATACCTGGAATTTTAGTTCTCCACCTTGGAGTTTGGGCCTTTTTTATACTCCAGGCAGAGTCTCTCTTTCTTTAATAAACTAAAGCCTGGCTTTGGCAAAGTTGGCAAGGGAGAAGAAAAAGAGCGGTGGCTTTTTCCTCCCAGGATCCCTGTTGCTGTAGGTCTTGCTAGTTTTCCTGTTACTTCCCTACTGGTTTCACCATTAGGATTGACAAGGGAGGGTAACCGAGTCTGGTTTTTAAGATGAGGCTTTCTTTCTGGAGTCTGGAGTCCTGCTTTGTCCTCACTCTGCATCTACACCATGGACTCCAGCTTGGCTCCTCTCTCCTGGAGCATGCATCAGGGTCCCTTAAAGCCTCAGAGCCTAGACCCCCCAAGAGCTGGGCCCAGGGAGGAAAAAGCACCATTTTACCTTGCTTTTTTCTCTTATTTGCTTTTTCCCTGCATGATTAACACTTGGAATGCCACACCGTTTTAAGATGGACTGGTTTAAACATACCTGCATATGTCATAGTAATGCCAACACTTGTACAGAAGATGAACAAGGACCTTGGTGTTTCCTTTAGATTTCTGCCCTGCCTAGACTTAAGGCCAGTAAATTCTTTCTGCAAAGATTTCCCCTGGGATTTTCCACCATTTACCCAAGAATTCACTCATTTTATAAGTATTTAGTGAACATAGATAAAATACATCTCTGTCTTTTCCCTTTTGCCTATGGTTTCTTGCCAGGGTTTGATACAGCAGCTCAAACAACACCTCCTGTATCACTAATAAGCGAAAGAAGTCTTTGCTCTCTGGGACTTGTTGACTCTGTGTGACAGTCCCGTCACATTTGTAAATGTGACTACCTGCTTTCCATGTTGTCCTGGTCTAGTCGTACCTTTGTTAAAGCATCTCATCAATAAGAGATGATCGCTTTTTATATAACAATGAAAACATGTTTAAGCATATGGTTAAATTTAATAAATGCTTTATGGATGACAATTAAAGACAAAAGCGGGTAGAAGTTAGACTTTCTAGTTCTCTCTAGCACATTCTGCTGAAGTACTAATGAGGATAAATTCCGATGCAGAGGTCTCTTCATAATTGACCCCAATGGAATCATCAAGCATTTGAGTGTCAATGATCTCCCCGTGGGCCGCAGCGTGGAGGAGACCCTCCGCTTGGTGAAGGCATTCCAGTTTGTGGAAACCCATGGAGAAGTCTGCCCAGCAAACTGGACCCCGGATTCTCCTACAGTAGGTTTCTTTTCCAGAAGCAGTGAGACCCCAGCCTAGGGGTCCCAGGTCCTCACTGCCTCAAAAGTTGCTGACCTGGAATGTCCACTAAGGAGCCCACCCTTGGCACAGGGTGTGCAAGTGTGCAAATGGGTGAGGCTCCCGAGGGGTGGGATCAGGGATCAGGCAGGCTGTTAATGCAGCCTTCATCCATGCATTTTAAAGGAAACAGACCACATTTTAAACAGTTAAAGAAATTTGGGTTAAAAACTGAGAGCTTTTAACTCACTTTTGAGACTTATCTTAAAGCCAGTTACCTGATTAAATGTTTTCGTACTTTCAGATCAAGCCACATCCAACTGCTTCCAGAGAATACTTTGAGAAGGTAAATCAGTAGATCTCCATCCCCTGTGTACCTGCAGCTCCTCCCATCAGAAAAGAATCACAGTTGGAACTCACCTATTAGCATTTCAAAGATGATTATTTATAAAAGACAAAAAAACCAATTATGTTTGTATTCATAAATATTACTCAGTGTTTTCTTTTGGTAACACTGGCTAAGGCTTTTAAATGTACTCACACAAAGCGTCCTTTATTGGTAACCTCTTGGTGGCTAGTTTATAGAATTTGCTAGTTCACCTATTCCTAGGATTGTGTCTTCAATGGGAAGAGCAAACTCTTCTTTCTCAGCCTTACTTGAATCTTTATGTGCAGCAGAGAAAGCGAACAAGCTCCAAAAGCTTCTGATCAAGGGTCCTGAAATTTTCTTGGATTTCTTTGTACTAAACTGAATTTTCTTTTCAGGTAACAAAGATCATAGTTTGAAGGTGTTAACATCAGCAGACTGCTTTAACTCTTGCAGTGGATGTGTATGTACTTAAACAAATCTGAATCATGTTTTTAAAAAAACACGGTGACAAACGACTTAAGTGATCATGCATGTTTCTCATCCCTGCGATTAAAATAGTTATTTTACTTATTTGTTAGCTGACATAGTGTCCACAAATATTTTAGATATTGATTGGGCGTAATTATAAAGGCTATTTATTGAATCCAGGAATTGCATTTGAAATCATTGTTATCCTTTTCTGAAGTGCTCAATGTAAAGTGCATAATAAACATATTTTAAAATATTTTCATGTTTAACACCATTAATTGTTGGTTTAGCTTATGTTGTGAGGCTCTAGGTTTCCTTCTGATTAGATCAGCAAACATTTTTGGAGCATTTAGCTCAGAGCCTCCAAATATGAATAAGATGCTGGCTCTGTACCCAAGGAACCAAAGTTAGGGCAAGAGAGATATGGAAGCATCTGTTCATTATTTCAGTAAATCCTGGGTGCTGTTTCGGAGGCACAAGGGTGAACAAAAATAAACAACCCCCTTCCTTCATGCAGTTACATTTCAGAGAGGGAAAACCAATAAATAGAATAAAAATACATAGAATGTTTGAAAGGGAAATAAAGTGGAGCAGAGGGCTAGAGCAGAGAATTGAGATGTTCTAAATGGGGTTGTCAGGAAGGCCTTCAGGCCTTAAAGTCAATGTCCAGGTCTATTTTCTCATCTGTAAAATGAGGGCAATAATTGTCCCATCAGGGTTTTAAAGTGAGATAAAACATGTAGAAAAAAAGGTAGTTAGGGGGAAAAGAAGGTGCTAGGCAAAGGGTTTGACAAGTGCAAAGGGCCTGAGGCAAGAGAGGTGTGGAGTGGATAAAGAATTGAAGGGGCCATGAGACTGCAGTCGTGAAGGAAGAGAATGGTCACGGGGAGCCCAGAGTGCCTTATGAACAAACTAAGGACTTTGCATTCTCTTCTAAGAATTTAGAAGGTTTAGAATTGAGAAGGTTTTGACTGACAAGATGCACATCAAGTTCTAGGAGGATCACTCTGGTTCCTTTGTTAAGTCTAAACTGTAAGGGTCCAGAGAAGAGAAGCTGAGAGCTAACAGAATAATACAGGTGTGCTGAATACTAAGGCACAACACGCAGCACGTGCGTTCCTGGGGCACAAGGGGAGCCCTGAGGAGGGGACCTTCCCCAGCCATGGGTGTGGGGGTGAACTTCTTGGAAAACGAGATGAACTCGAGGTTATTGAAAAGTGAGCCAGGTGAGCTGAGCAAAAGGTGCCGCAAATTGACATCAGCCTGCAGAAAACCTTAAGCTATCATGGCCCTAGAGGGAAAGGTGAGACAAGGCAGGGGACAGAAGAGGCCAGCTGGCTGTTAAAGGCCCAAACAGTTGGGTCCAATGGACCCGGTATCATATTAGGGCTTTTACATGTTTCGTCCCATTTGATCCACAACAAAACCTTAAAATGGGTACGATTATTGTCCTCATTTTACAGATGAGTAAATAGACCCATTTATATTGACATCACCAATGCCATCCAACTAAGTAATTGGTGGTCCTCCACCCAAGACCCCTGAAGACCCCCGAACTCCCTAAACATCCAGGAACACACATTCAACAAACACAGGGAACCCCCACGGCACCCCAGTGCAGAGCCAGAGTCCTAGGGGAGGCAGCAGCAGGAGGAAGGCAGGTGCATTTCTTCCCTACAACCAGACCCTACTCGATCTGGTATTCAAAGGAAGGATTGGATCTGCCCCAGCGCTAGAGAAAAACTTAGGAGATGGCACTGTTCGCGGTGCCCCCTTCACCGGCAGGGGCAGGGCCCCACACTTAGAAGGGCCCCGGGCCTGGTTTAATGCTCAGGATGTTGACTTTTTGAAACTCTCAATCTTTTTTAAATGCGGGTGCCACAGTTTCAAATTTCACCTTGAAAATTAAGTAGCCGACCCCGACTATCCCCAATGCCCTGTGCGCTGGACGTTTAAGGGCAATCGAAGATTTTCCACAGTAAGGTCCAAAAGTTGGCGCACCTGTCATCCGGGTAAGATTCAGGTTCCTCTCAGTGGGTACTGTGATGGAGGGGATTTCCATAGGTGATCCCTCCAACTTGGAAGCGGTCCAGCTACCCTAAAGGGAGGATAAGGTTGGGAAGACTTGGTCTGTGGGAGGATGGGCATGTGCACGGGGACAGAAGGCTCACGGGGACGCGGGGTGCGGTGGAGGCGTGGAATCTGGGACGCTGGCGCGTGGTGACAGCGAGCAGCGGGAGTTCGGGGACGCGGCAGCGGGAACACCGGGCGCACCTGGCTCCGGCGGCTGGCGCGCGGCGACACAGAGCAGCGGGCAAGCCCGGAAGCCGGCAGCGGGCACAGGGGAGGCGCGCGCGCCTGGGGCGGGGCACGCCGCCTGGCTCCTCCTCCGCGCCTGGCCGGGTGGCGGCGGCCTCTCCCTCCACTACAAAGGTCCCAGGAAGAGGAGCCGGAGGAGGAGGAGGAAACGTGGGGGCCGGGCGGCGCCCTGGTTGCAGCGGCGCGGCCCCCGCATGGAGCCCAACGTGCGCTTCTGGATCACCGAACGCCAAGTACGGCCCGGGCCCGGCGCGGCTGGGGGCGGGGAGGCCCTGGGCCGCGTGAAGTCGCCGGCTGGAGTCGCCGGCTGGCCCGGGTGACCTTGGGCAGGCCACGTGGTCGCACCACCCACCTTCCCATCTCAGACCCTGGGAGGGGACGAAGGGGGAACCCAAGCTTGCGGGTAGCCGGGGCTGCTACCGCGCGTGTCACCGCTACCCCAGGCCTGGCTAGCGAGGGTCGCCACAAGGTCACCCGTCGCCCTGGGGAGTCAGGCCCCGCCTCGCAGGGGTCTGCCCTCTGCTTCCTAAGCTGTTGGTGAGCATCAGCTTGGAGAGGAACAGGTGCTCCCAGGAGCCCCCAGCCTCCTGACCTCCCTAGGCCCAGCCACTCCGATGACATACGGGCCGTGGGCAGCGGTGGGCAGGGAGTAGCCGGGCCCGGCCTCCAGCCGGTGACTGAGCAGCGCTGCCCAATAGAAATACGATGGGAGCCACACAGGTCATTAAAAATGTTCTGGTAGCCATATTCAAAAGGGTAAAAAGGAACAACAAATTAATTTTAACAGTATACGGTATTTAGCCCAACAACTATAAAATATTACCATTTCAACACAGAATCAACGTAAAAATTATTAATGAGATACTTACGTCCTTTTTTTTTTTTACATCTTTAAATCTGGTGTATATTTTATACACACAGCATATCTCAGTTTGGCCTGGCCATATTTCAAGGGCTACATAGCCACATGGGGCTAACTGGACAGTACCATTCTAGGGTGTTCTCTTTCAGCCTTACCTAAAGGAGGGCCTAGCCCGTTTTCTTAAGTGGGGAAGTTGAAGAGGGACAGGGAACTGGAGCTTTCTGGGCAGAGCCAGGACTGGAAGCCAAAACCATTCTAAAGTTGGGGGGGGGGGGGAGTTTTTGGAAACCAACCAGGCTTCCTCTGTCCACATGTGAACTGAGCTGCCTTTATTGAGGCCTGGCTGGGGTGATGAGTTCTTTAGGACTCAAGTTAAGTCTTAGAACAATGATAGGAGAGTAAAGAAAAAGCTGAGAACTTTCTAGGTAGTTGGTTTGAGGTCATTTGTGTGATGTAAACACACATTTGGCCCATTTGACGCCAGAGTCTGAGCTTTTAACCCTCGAGGGTAAATTGATATTGGAGTAGTTAAGAGCACATGCTGCTGGGTTTGGTCCTGGCCAGGTTTTCTTTTTTTAATTTTATTTATTTTTGGGGGAGACGGAGGGGGAGAGAGAGAGAGAGAGAGAGAGAGAAAGAATGAGTGGGGGAGGGCCAGAGAGAGAGGGAGACACAGAATCTGGAGCAGGCTCCAGGCTCTGAGCTGTCAGCACAGAGCACGATGCAGGGCTTGAACTCACAAACCGTGAGGTCATGACCTGAGCTGAAGTCAGACGCTTAACCGACTGAGCCACTCAGGCGCCCTCCTGGCTGGGTTTTCATGAGTACGCTCATGAGCTTTACCTCACCTGGAAAATGGGGATGTTGAAGGACCTGCAGTTGGAGGCCCTGTTAGGGTCTCAAAAATTATGTTCACCATTATGATTATCATATATCTTTTTTTTTTTCCTGCCACCATTAACCTCTCTGGTGCTCCTCTCCCTCTCCAGTCTTTTATTCAGAGATTTGTTCAGTGGACAGAATTATTGGATCCTACAAATTTGGTCGTTTCAATTGTGAGTATTTCCTTGTTTTCCGAGATAACACATTTCACATCTTATTCTGAAATGGGAAGACTGTGTGTCCCTTTTGAAAGCAGTGGAAACAGAATCCATGTATATTATCATGTGTTTATTCCTTCAGAACGAGCTTGTTAGATTGGAAGGTGGGTAAGCAAATGCTGACAGGTAATTCCAAGCTCTGGGCCAGGTGCTGGCGGTTCAAAAGGGATCAAAACAATCATCTCTGGTCATGGAGGACAGACTGGCAGAGGTGGTCACAGACCTTGACCTAGGGTTTTAAGGGAGGGGGAAGGCCAGAGGGAGGAGGCAAACAGGAAAGGTCAGATAGAAGAGACTGTAGTCCAGGGCAGGGAGCAGGTAGTCCAGTCAGTGCTGCTGCTTAACCTGGCAGTTCCTGAAGGGCCTTGTGTGTCATTCAGATGAGAAGGGTTTGCATTTAGCCTGCAGGGCGAGGTGGTGAGGTTTGTGTTTCAGAGGGTCTCTTTGGTCACCATGTGGCAAGGGGTCAGAGGGATCAGAGGGACCAGACTGTAGGTGAGGTGAGCTGTTCAGGGAATGGCTCAGCTGTCCGAGTGAAAGACCAGGGTCTGAACCGTGTGTGGCTGAGGGCTAAAGAGATGTCCTGTCACCAGCAATAACCCTCAGGCCCAGACCCACAGGGACACTCCCATCCTTGTGCTCAAGGTCTCCCAAGCAGCCTTGTTTATTTATTTTTATTATTTTAATTTTTTTAATGTTTGTTTATTTTTGAGGGAGACAGAGTGTGAGTGGGGGAGGGGCAGAGAGCGAGGGAGACACAGAATCCAAAGCAGGCTCCAGGCTCTGAGCTGTTAGCACAGAGCCTGACGCAAGGTTCGTAAGATCAGGACCTGAGCCTAAGTCAAACGCTTAACCAACTGAGCCACCCAGGCGCCCACAGCCTTGTTTATAATAGAGAAAAACAACCTGATTGCTCATCAGTAGGGAGACAGAGAAATATAATGTGGTCTATTCATACGGTGGAATGCTAATAAAAGTTGAAAGTGATGATCTAGTTATCGATCTTATGGGGAAACACAATGTATATGATGTTAAATGGAAGACATCTACAGTGTTAAGTGGGGAAAGCAAGATGCATAAAGTACAACATTTATGCAGATTATAATATAAAGAACCAATACTACATCTTTGTTTATGGATACATGTGTTCATATTCATAGAGGTATAAAAAAGTGGACTGGAAATAAATACCTTGAACTCATAATAGTGGTTCTCTCTGAGAGAATAGGGAGACATGAGACTGCGGTGATGGCTTTTTGGGGAAAAAGAAAAAACAAGAAAAATTGGAAGCAAATATAACTGAAAGTTTACAGTTGTTAATTCTGGGGGAGGGGACTGGGAGTATGGATTCATTCTTGGTATTTTCTGTATTTAATTCTTTTTTTCCTCAAATTAAGAAGAAATGAAGAGAGGAAGTAAGTCTGAATGGATCAGATGTGGGGGTGAGAGAGAGAAGGGATCTCCAGGTTTCTAACTCTCAAAGCCAGGCAGATGGTGGTGGCACTCACGGAGACAGCTGACATCAGAGAATGGGGGGGGAGGTGGCAGCACCGGTGGCTTGAGCTGTCTGGGAAGCTGGGACCTCTGGATCTGAGTGACACATGGGACTATCCTCAGGGAAACTCCAAGGGAGTAGAGAACCTCGTCAGTGTGTTGCACTGAAATCAGATGTGAAGGAGCCTGTCTATCTATTGTTAGATAAATCTAAACAATGCTGAGGTCACTGCTTGATTTTCTTCTCTCTCTGGTTATAGGAAAAAATAGAAAAATCAAGGCAACTATTGTTAACAAATGAAGATGCGTCCTTACGTGACTTGGAGGACCGAAGGGTATGTCTCCCGTGCCTGGTTCAAGGTTGGATGTGGTTGTCTTCAAGAGATTCTGCTTCCGTGGTCTGAAATCAGATGGAATCTTGTCATAGTAAATACTTCCCAGGGGATACGCTTTTTAAAACTGGATTAGTTTTTTTTTTTAATGTAGTTAGGATTCATTCTCATAAACCAGATTACGAGCAGAAGGAACTAGTATTAAGGAGAAAAAAGTATAGGGTTCCTCCTATGCTCTGACATTAGTGGGGATTCTTTATGGCTGATCCCTGGAGCCCTATGGCAAACTCCAGAATTCAGGCAGGCCTCTGAAGTTAGAATCTATTTCCCAGTAGAGGCAGTGGTCCAGGTCAGGATTATGCTCCTGCCCAAAGACTTAAACCAAGCATTTGTTATCTACCTTGCAGCGGATGGAGCTTTCCAGAGCCCACAGATATCAGTCCTGTGAGGCAGCCTGTGAAAAGCTCACATCTTTAGTTTGGGGTGGGGGTGGAGGTGGCTTTTTGGTTTTTTCTTTTTTTTTTTTTTTTTTAAATGAACTTGATAGGGCCTTTGGGCCCTATCTAATGGCATGGTGTGTCACCTTGCCTGCTCTTCTCTGGGCCGTGGCAGGCTAGATTCAGGGACTCACCTGAAGGATAAGGTGTTGGCCTTGAGTCCTCTCCAAGGTATGAGATTTAGGACTTTTTAATGTTCTGGCTGTTTTCTTTCTGTGTATCATCTCGTTGCTTGTTGTTAGTTCATTTGGTTGTTTGATTCATTTATTTTGGTTTTTTTTTAATTAATTTATTTTTTAATGTTTATTTTTGAGAGAGAAAGAGATATAGAGAGACAGAGTGTGAGAGGGGGAAGAACAGAGAGAGAGGGAGACACAGAATCTGAAGCAGGCTCCAGGCTCCGAGTCAGCACAGAGCCTGATGCGGGGCTCAAACTCACAAACCGCGAGATCATGGCCCGAGCCGAAGTCGGATGCTTAACCAACTGAGCCACCCAGGCACCCCTGATTCATTTATTTTGATTTATTCTGTCCATGTGGTATTGAACAGTTTTGGCCTTCACTCCCTGAAAGGCAGAGTAAAGGTGGCATCAGAAATGAGGCTGGAGAGAAGATTTTTTTCTTTTTTGCTGCCAATTCACCTTTAAAAGCTATTGCTTGTTTTTTTCTCTTTTTAGGTGCAAGAAGCTTGGAAGAGAAGTCTTGTAAGTTTCAGCCCCTTGCTAATTTTTAGCCTGCTACAGTAACGAAACCAAGCATCAGACTGACCCTTGTGTTTGCTCTTGTGAAGTCAACAGTGCATCCTGACACCAGCAAACTGATCCCCTTTCCTTTTCGACCTGCAGGTGAGCAGATTCAAATTTTTAAAAGTGGGTTGAGAAAACATGGTTTGAAACAGTTAAAAAAAAAAAAACAACTCTGTCTGCCTTATTTTTTTCTTTCCTAGAAGGATTTCCAAAGGATTTCTGGAAACCACAGCTTAAAAAGGATGTTTGAAGGGTCTAGGGGTTGATAGTGGAGAAGAGCAGGTTCGGGGCCCAGAGCTGCGTCCATTGCTGTGGAAAGATCTGGAAGGTTGGGGGTGAGGGCACAGGCCTGGGTCTGAAACCTGCTTTGCTCTGTCATCTGCTAAGAAACAAAGCCGATCATTTCATTGATGATGGTTCTAGAACTGGTAACTCATAAGCATTTTGGATTCCATGTAGTATCTATCCTCTCTCTCATAACTATGATGAGGGGAATAAAACCCATGATACAGGGCCCCTTTAACTATAAATTCTCTCTGTTATAAACAAAAAACTGGAAACACCCTAAAGATCCAACAATTCAGGCTATAGTTAAATGATTCATTAAAATGAATGAGGTAAATCCTATGTGCTAATGTGGAAGAGTGGATCTACAGGAACTAGTATTAAGAGGAAAAAAGGCAAAATATAAAACAGTGTATAGTCATCCTGTTTGTATGCATAAGTGTTGTGAGCCTGAGAGAGCACGAGAGAGTGTGGGAGTTTCCATCTCGCGAAGGAACAACATTCTGGTCCCTTCTTTTAATGCTTCGCTTCTGACACTAGATATATGGGCTTTTCCCACACCCTTCAATTCTGTGACACCAGCCAGGGGGCCTACAGTTTTGTGTGTGTGTGTGTGTGTGTGTGTGTGTGTGTTTTAATGTTTATTTAGTTTTGAGAGAGAGAACGAGCAGGGGAAGGGCAGAGAGAGAGAATCCCAAGCAGTGGGACCTTGTTACGACTTGTCTCCTCCTGTGTTTTTTTAATAATTTGAATAGGTCGTCCGTGTTGTCAGTGCAGAGCCTGACATGAGGCTCAGACTCACTAACTGTGAGATCCTGACTTGAGCCAAAATCAAGAGTCAGACACTCAACGTACTGAGCCACCCAGCTGCCTCTGTCCTACAGTTTTAAGTCAGTTCTGACACTGTCGACCTGGAGATGGCGACAGACCCCACAGGTTAAGGGCTCAGGCCCATGAGACCACCCCCACTTCGGAGGCCAATTGAAAGGCCAGGTTCTCACCTGTGCTTCTGACCAACCTGCTATAAACTGGAAGTTCCCACACCCCCCTCCCAGGGATTGAAATTGTTGGAATGGCTCACAGAGCTCAGGAAGACCCTTTCCTTACTAGATTAGCAGTTTATCATTAAAGGATACAGCTCCGGGGGGAAGGGGAAGGGGGAAAGGAAAAGGGGGGTGATGGTCTTGGTGGAGGTCACTTGTGGGGAAGAGCACTGGGTGTTATATGGAAACCAACCTGACAATAAACTATAAAGGTTAAAAAAAAAAAAAAAAAAAAAAAAGGATACAGCTCGGGAACAGATGGAAGAGATGCTCCAGGCAAGGTGGGCTGGGGAGGAGAGAGCTTCCACACCCTCCCCAGGCCTCTCTCTGCCAGCACCCCCTCGGCCTCGGCAACTCAAACACTGTAAACCTGTAAACCGCAGGCTGCTTCGTCACTAAGGTTGAGTAGACCATTGGCCCTTGTGACTAGCCCCGCCTCCAGGCCCTTTCCCCTCCCCGGAAGTGGAGGTAGGGGGTGGGGTTAAAAGGCCCAACCCCTCTACACGCCCGCTGGTTCCCCTGGCAACCAGCCCCTCCGTAGGGGCGTTCCAGAGTCTCGGGCGAGCTGGACAGGGGCTCCTTTGGAGTAAAAGAGACACTCATTTCTCCTTCACCGCTGTTCTCACTGAAGAAATCCCAAGGGCGTTGGGGTCTCTGTGCTCGGAACAGGGACGAAGAGCAAATCCGGATTTCTTATTATAAATGACCGTATCACAGATGTGCTAAATTCACAGCGCTTGCCCTGAGTGAGAGGGACTGGGAAGGCCGGAGGTGGGGGGCGCCTCGTTAGGTGTTTCCGTGCTGTGCTGATTGAAATGCTCGCCATATGCCCAGAGTTGTTATTAGGAAAAATGGAAGATTTAGCGAAGACTGTGCTTGGGCATCTGTGCCTTCAGGGCGCCTGAGAGGAGGTGCTTGGGTGGGCGGCGCCCCTTCCTGGCCTGCGGTCTCCGCCTGCCTCGGCGGCTGCAGTCACTGACCCCCTTCTCTTCTTTGCCAGCTCTCCTACCTTTCACGGCACCCATGGTGAGTCAGCTGGGACCCCGGGTGTAGAAAGATGTCCACTCACCTAACCTCAGCGGTTTGTGTCCTTGAGCTCCGGAGCCCTGTCCCGCCACTGCCTGGTCCGTGGTTGTGGATCGCCCGCTTCTGCCCCTTGTCTGCTGTTCTTGTATTTTCACCCCGCCCCCCACACATATCCAGTCGGCCATCTGGGCCTCCTGCAGGTCCCCCGTGTCACAAGGTAGTCCTTTCTTTGGATGCCTACTGTGCTCAGAGCACTACAAGGTGGATGACATGCCCCCTGCTGCAAGCACACATGAGTGTCCATGACCTTCTCTCCCTTAACCCCCCCCCAACACACAGGGCCTGGGATTGCCCCCCACCCCCCAGCGAGACTGTCCCACCTTGACTCTCACAAGGTGCTTGCTCAAAGTGACAGCACTCCTCTGTCACTTCTCCCACACCTGCCCTGTGTTTTCGCCCATTGGCAAGTGCATACTTCTCAGCTGCCCTGCTGCAATGCACAGGGACCCCTGCGATTCCCGGGTGTCCTCCGTGTCCTGTAGGCTCTGCCTGCCCACCACCCCGTGGCCTCCTGCATCTGCACCTTCTCCTCCTTGTCCCAGCTCCTGGGGGGCTCAGTTCTGCATCCCCCCTGTCCCGGATGTCCTTTGCCCTGGCGGCTCTGCCTCCCCCAAAACGCTTAAAACTTTGCTTTATTTTCTTAAAAGATCTTTTTGTCGATGCTGTCAGTGAAAAGTCTGAAGTCCCTGATTTTACCTCAGGTAACAACCATTTCGATTTCATGATGACTGAATTCTGTTGTGCTGGAAACCAACGTGTGATCGGTTTGCCTCCGTCTCTCTGCAGATTTCCTTCTACACCTACATGACGGCATTCAACATTGTCAATGGAAACGCAAGTTATGTGAGTTTTACGAGACCCAGGGGATATGCAATTCTGTGTTATTTCTTTTGGAGTTTTGTTTGTTTTAATTATCCTTCCGGGGTAAAACTGTGGTATTTGCTAAGTATGTACTTTTGTTTTTTCCTTAGAATCGTCGCCCACATGAGAGTCTATTACTAGGGACAGGAGTAATTGCTTCTTCATCCTTTTTTGGAGTGGGTATTTTAAAAATCTGTCAAATCTTATTTATTCCTCAGGACAAAACAAAATATTCTGAATTACAAATTTATGTTTCAACTCAATTTTTTTTAATTTTAATTGTTTAATTCAAAATAAAATTTTTTTTTAGAGAGAGAGTGCATGCGCGAGCAGGGTAGGGGCAGAGAGAGAGGGAGAGAGAATCCCACGTAGGCTCTGTACTCAACATGGAGCCCAACACGGGGCTCAATCCCACAGCCCTGGGATCATGACCTGAGCTGAAATCAAGAGTCTGACGCCCAACCGACGGAGCCACCCAGGCGCCCCCTCAATTCAAACAACTTAAAAAGTATGACTAAGACGTAAGAAAGGAAATGGTCATCTGTAATCCTGTCACCTCCCCGCCCCCCCCAAAGAAGCATACGAGTATCCCAAGTTTCTAGGCATATACTAAGTACTCTTACCTTTTTAAAAAATTTATTTAGGGTAGATAAACATGTTGTACACATCGAATATTGCTTTGGATGTCAGGGCACTGTGATGGTTAAAAATGCGGATGCTAGAGTCATATAAGCCTGGGTTGGCATTCTGGCTCAAATTCTTAGTAGCTCAGTGACACTGGACAAGTTATGTCACCTCCCTAAGCCTCCATGTGTTCCGCTGATAATCAGGAGAACACCTCAGCGTTGCACAAATTAAAAAATACACGGAGAGCATTTGCAATGGCCTGACCTGTGCCAGGAACTAGGTTGATGCTAGCTCTGGCTATTGAGTATTTCAGCTGATTTTTTGGACCCAGGCAATAATGATTTTTCTCTCTTATTTTTCTAGTTACTCCCTCATTTGTTCCGGTTGCGGCTGAATAACACGTTATTGAAAAAAGCCCTTCCCATCATCATTCTGAGTAAGCAGGAAGTGTGCAGTCTTTGTGGTCTTTTAGCCTTCCTTCATCTTTGGGGACAGCCAGGTCCCTTGGCCACATTGTGACCGATGACAGCTGCTGTTTGTAGCTTTCCGGGGCCCCCAGGGCCAAATTAGGTTCTTGGTTTGAGAGGTGACACTTGCTCTGTGGATATACTCTTCATTGTCAAAGGACGAACACAAATTACATTTTCAAGAGTGTGCAAGCCCTGTGCGTGTATTATTTCATTTAATCCTGACAAAAATGTATGGGTAGCAGTATTGTTAGTCCATTTACAGAAGAGGAGGCTGAGGCAGCCTGACATTAAGTAACTGTCCTAGGGTCACTCAGGGAGTAGGTGGCAGTATAGGGGATCCCAGCCTAGTGGATAGACTCCAGTGGGAGCAATGGAGATGTTAACCATTTTAAGTTTGCCAGCCTACAGGTTCGCTAGTTCACACTCCAGATTTGACTCAGGAAATCATAATAACGGTTTGAAGAGTTGGCAGAATGATGTCAGCAGTAAAATTTGGGAAAATGTCATCAAAACCTCATCAGACCAGCTAAAGCAAAGAAGGGGGGTTGTGTTTCAAGGACCTCGGGGTTTCTCCTGGAATCCTCCCGGGGAGCTGGGCTGGACTTTCAGGGGTGCTGAAACCTGGTGCCAGCTCGTGGTCAAGATCCACGACTGGGAAGCCAGCAGTTCTGACCCAGCTCCAGAGCCCCAGGACAGAGCTCGGTTGGCCAGGTGACCACCTAAGGGCGGGGTGAGCATAGCCATCGGAGAAAGAGGCTTGACACCAGAAAAGGTGTTCCTTCACTGGACCAAACTCATTCTCTGTTGTGCATTATCTTCTCTACTCGCACAGCCCACATCAGTGCCATGAATGTTGTTGCAGTCCGAAGTCTTGAGCCCATTCGAGGGATTGAAGTCATGGACAAGGAAGGCAATGTCATGGGCTATTCCAGAAAAGCCGGCACAAAGGTAAGGGGACACAACGGAGCCTTAGCTGGCTTGCCTCTTGGGTAGAGCATTGAGTTTTCTGTTGGAGAGCTGGTACCCAAGTCCTGTCTCCCTTCCACCTTTCTTTATCCTGTTTTCCCTCTTGCGGACAAAGCGGTTTTCCATTCTGCCCCGTGATGTTTAAAATGATGTTTCCATTTTGCACCACTAATATGCAATTAGTATGGGTTCTCCAGAGAAACAGAACCAGTAGTATGTATGTATGTATGTATGTATGTATGTAGTATGTATGTGTGTGTATGTATTTTAAGTAATAGGCTGATTCAATTGTAGGGCTCATAGGCTGGTCAAGTGTAGGCCAGGTCGGCAGGCTGGAAACTTGGGAGCCGGTACTGCTGTCTTGAGGCAGAATTTCTTCTTTGGGGGGTGCCTGGGTGGCTCAATTGGTTAAGCGTCGGACTTCAGCCTAAGTCATGATCTCACTGTTACGAGTTCAAGCCCCGCATCAGGAGCTGTGCTGATCATTCAGAGCCTGGAGCCTGCTTCAGATTCTGTGTCTCCCTCTCTCTGCCCCTTCCCCACTCGCACCCTGTCTCTCTCTCAAAAATAAATAAACATTAAAAAAAAAAAAAAGAATTTCTTCTTTGGGAACACCTTCTAGATTTTGCTCTCAAGGCTTCCCAACTGATTAAACAAGGCCCATTCACACCATGGAAGGTAATCTTCTTTGCTTAAAGTTAACTGATCGTGGATGGTAACCACATCTACAGCACAGTAGCGCGTCAGTTAGTGTCTGATTAAGTTACTGGGTGCCTTTCCTAGGCAGGTTGACCCATAAGACTGACCGCCGCAGATGGGCTTCCTCCAAATGCTAGGCCGCTCTCTGAGGGGGAGATTTTGTTTTTCCAGCTCAGCATTCCTCCCTGCCCCAAGGCTGCTCTGTACTTGTGGAAGTCAGTGACTCCCAGTCTGGGTTTGAGAGAAGTGTTCGCTGTCCCCCTCACAGCAGATTTTCTTATATAGTCTTTGTCTTTCCGGACCAGTTTGCTGGCAAGGCTGGCCCACGGAAAGCCGGTGCTCTGATCAGAACTCTTCGAAAAGGCCTTTTTAAAATTTTGTTTTAATTATTTTTTAAGTTTATTTATTTATTTTGAGAGAGAGAGAGAGAGAGAGAGAGAGAGAGAGAGAGAGAGAGAGATGCAGGGGAGGCAGAGAGAGAAGAGAGAGAATCCCAAGCAGGTTCCACGCTGTCAGCGCAGAGCCCATGAACCTTGAGATCGTGACCTGAGCCGAAATCAAGTTGGACACTTAGCCAACTGAGCCACCCAGGCACCCCTCAAAGGCCTCAATGATTAAGAAGTTTTATTATTAAATAGTTTAATTCTTTCACTCATTTCAGCCCGGTGGCTTCTGTGTGCATTCAGGTTGAAGAAACTGGACTGGCCTACGGTGGTCTCATTTGGGGTGTGGACTTTTTATAAAAATACTTTTTCAGCAAGTGAGATATTTTTGGGTTTTTTGTCTCTGTGACATTAGCTAAAGAATCGTAGCGTGAGGCAGTTGTGCACAAATAGCATGAACGGCAGCACGGAACAGCCCAATAACAAGTGAAGAGAGTAGCTTCTTACAGTGTCAGCGTTCCAGGGGACTCCTGTTGGGACACCCTTGTGCCCTGTGTGTTGGCAGAAAAGGAGGTCAGAAACGATGGCTGCTTGTTCAGTGGGTGAATAAACCATTGTTCAGCTCACACAGCATATTGCTCTGAACCCTATCCATGATTCACAAAGCTGAATCACAAATCACCGCTAGATACATGTGTGCCGCCAGATTCCTGCCAGAACGTTTAGTAGCATGTCTGAAAAATAGGAGCCACCTTTTCTTTCTTTCATATTTTTTAATGTTTATTTTTGAGGGAGAGGGAGAGAGAGACAGACAGAGTGTGAATAGGGGAGGGGCAGAGAGAGCGAGAGGGAGACACAGAATCCGAAGCAGGCTCCAGGCTCTGGAGCTGTCAGCACATAGCCCGACGCAGGGCTCGAACCCATGAACCTGAGCCGAAGCCAAACGCTCAACCAACTGGGCCACCTTTCTAAATAAATTACAGGTAACAAGGCGAGAAGTGGTTGCCAGAATTACCTCGTTTTCGAAACAAAGGTTTTGTGCCTAAGAACCACCCTAACCAGACATTTTTAATAGCCTTATTGAGACGTAGTTTACATACTATAAAATTCACCCGTTGCGAGAGTATGGCTGGATGAATTTTAGTAAATTTAAGCAGTTATGCGGCTATCAACCACAGTCCCAATCTAGAACATTTTCATCCTAAATCTCCTTTGTGCCCATTGAGTCACTCCCTTCTCCCACTCCTGGCCCCAGAGAAACACTGATCTGCTTTATGTTTTCATAGTTTTGCCTTTCAGAAATCTCATGTAAGTGACTTGTACAAGTGTTTTTTTTGTGTGTCTGACTTCTTTCACTTTTGAGGTTTATCTGCCTGTACTGGGCACCGAGAGGTTGTTGCTTTTCATTGCCCAGCAGAGTCACATCATATGCACGTGCCTACCACGTTTTGCATATCCATTCCCCGGGCAATGGATATTCGGGTTGTGTCCAGTTTGGGGCTCTTACACATAAGGCTGCTCTGAACTTCCGCGCAAGTCTTTATGTGGATGGACGTCTGTCTGCATCTGTCTTCAGCTCCCTTTACCTGCAGGGCGTTAGGGCTGCCGCGAATGGTTCGCATAGCTGAAGAGAAGAATGAGAGCACGTGTCTTCTTTTTTTAAGAGCCACAGTGAGCAAGACTGAGGGAGAGGGGCAGAGACATAGAGGGAGAGAGAGAATCCCAAGCAGGCTACACGCTCAGTCCAGAGCCCGACATGGGGCTCGATCTCACGACCGTGAGATCGTGACCCCAGCTGAAATAGAGAGTCGGATGCCCAACCTACTGAGCCCTCAGGAGCCCCGAGAACAGGTGCTCCGTGAGCTGCTCCTTGACTCCTCATGCCCTCCAGGTGCTGTGTGAGGCTCCGCACACGCCCTTGGCCTTAGGATCCCTTCCCTCCAGGAGCCAGGAGCTCTCAACCTCCCAGGGGAGGCAGCCTCAGGCCCTGCTAGCTGTCAGGATGTCTAGTCCGTCTGTCTAGGAGGAACTTCATTTTTGCATGAAGGCCAATTTAGGGTAAAAGATTGAGGGTCTGCTTTAGAAAAAAAAAAGAAAAAAAATTTACTGGGGCGCCCGGGTGGCTCAGTCGGTTGAGCATCTGAGGCTTGATTTCAGCTCAGTTCATGATCCCAGAAACGTGGGATCAAGCCCACATCAGGCTCTGAGCTGAGCATGGAGCCTGCTTAAGATTCTCTCTCCCTCTCCCTCTCCTACTCTCCCTCTCTCCCTCTGCCCCTCTCCTGCCCCCTTGTGCATGCGTGCTCTCTCTCTGTCACATTTAAAAAAAAAAAAGAATAGTGTCTACAACTGTGCGTAAGCGTAAGCATTCTTTCAACATTTCTCTGTCACCAAAAGGTTTATTTTCTTTGGCTAAAATTTCAGAAACTACGCAACCAGCAATATCTGATCGTAACAGGGCACCTTTGATCAGGTTTCAGGGGCCAGTCTGCATTGTTTGCCCTTGACTGGCCTTGGAAGGCCCTCAGCTGCCAAGTGTAACACGTCTGCCAGCGCCCCCCCCCCCATTATGGGCGTCTGGTCTGCAGTGTCCTCCCCTCGCACACACATGGAGAGAGGCTGCCCTCGCCCCACTGATGTCGAAACACACCACACTCGGCAGCCGCTTTTCTCTTCCTGAAGTCGAGCAGTTTTATTTTATTTTCCCGAAAGTTTATTTTAAGTGCCACCCCTCCTTGGCCCCCCTCTGTCCCTGTGGGGGAAAGGCGGTCCCTGCAAAGGAATCAGAGGAGATGGGCATCCATGTGGGAAGCGGAGAGCATGGCTGCCGGGCTCGGGAGGGGAGCCCGGAAGGCAGGGTGCAGGCACGTCCTGGGAAGCCGGGTTGGGAGGGGACAGTGGCGTGCGTGCCTGGTCATCTTGTGCAGAGCAGTGCTGTCCGTGGAGTTGTGCCTTACCTGGGGCTGGGGTTCTGAAGTTAACATGGGAGTGTCATCTATAGTCAGAATTTCCCTGGAAAGTCTCTTACATGGCCCTTGAGTCCACGTGACTTTGTGCGGATATAACCCATATGGTAAATACCCTGTTTAAATGTTCGACATACAGAGTGGTGTATATTATAGCAAAGATGACAAAATGTTATCAACTCTACATACGTGTTTGTGCACACCTAATTACACAAGCAAAAGGTGGGTGCATGCAGGAGGATCCATGCCTGGCACGTGTGCGTGTGATGCCACACCGTGCCCTCGAGCTGGACTTCTGGAAGGTTTCTCCACTCAAAGGGGTAGGGATGTCTGGTCTGCTGCTCAGATCGGGAGACCTGTGGATTGTTCTGGATTGCGAGGAAATCATGCAGCGGTCCTCGGGGGCAAATCCAGCATTTCCGCCAAGGGGCCTGCCCTTTGGTTCTAGGTGACAGTTTTTCTGTAAGCTGCCTTTGCTTGTACTTTGGGTGTTTGGCGGATGGATGGAGACCACGGTGGAGTCAGCGGAGGTAAATCCCATCTCCAGTAGCTCCTGCACCCACCCCAGCAGTCCTCCCGCTGCACGACGTGGGGCTGCCTCCACCTCTCTCCCTCCGCCTGAGCGAGAAAGGAGAGCTGCTGAAGGGTCCCCTGAAATGGCCTCACGCCATGTGCTAAGATGCTTCCTTTCCATTTCCACTAGGCCGTTAGAGATACAGCGACGTCCAGAATGGTGCTGTTTGGGACCTCCGCCTTTATCCCTGAAGTCTTCTCCCACTTTTTTGCAAGGTAAGAGGCACACTCCCCTCCCCACGTAGGAACAGACATTCGGCACTCAAAATCCTTACAGAACTCGTCAAACTCCGAGCCTGGTGGGAGGGATGGGAAGAAGTTTCTTTGGTTACCTTCCTGCTACACTCTGTTCATCACAGTTAGGACGGTAGGATTTATTTGGGGCATGCATGGAAATCCAGATTTGCCTGTTCCTTAAGCCTGGAATCTTGCTCAGGCCCTGTCCTCAGCTAGCTGTGTGTTCCTGGGCGTGTCCCAGCACCTGCTGAGGCACGGCCCCTCAGGTCTGCCTCAGTTGAATGCTGAGTTGAAGTGATTGGCAGTTCTCCCAGCTCTGATATGCTGGGAGGGTGGCTCAAGCCTGCCTTTCCCCTTCAATCAAGCATGCGTTAAATTAGCCTAAGTGGCCTCAATTCAGTAGTCCGTCATCCCTTTCAAGAAGCAAGAAATGGCTGATTGGGAGGAAGGCCTGGGGACCTGCCAGGGACAAGCCCAACACGCAGTAACTTAGGCCAGAGGCAGATGCGTTGGTTTAGATACTGGGCACGGGCAGGGAGCATAGCCTGGGGCAGCTGAGCGGACGCCCCACTGCAGGGACAGTCCTATCTTCACGGTGTCAGCCTCCTTCTGTCCTGACCCACACTGGCTTCTTCATGGTGCTGAGGGACATGACTGCCAACACCTCCAGGCTCCTGTCCTCAAAGAGTCCCGAGGAGGGATAGAAACACGGTGAACCCCAGCGGCAGCAGGGAGTGCCTTCCCCTCAGTTCACAAACCCCCAGGGGAGGACTCAGTTGGCCCAGGTGGAGTCACCTGAACCGATCCCCTCTGTCCAGCATGGTGAGTTAGAAAGCCTTCGTTAGGACTGCGTAAGGAGCGTGTTTTCTAGAAGTAGCAGCATGCTGCTTGGAGCCAAGTGTTACTTCCCATGGGCCACCGCTGGATGGCTGTGGAGACTTCTGCCAGCCCAGGCTTTTTGTGGATCAGTCCGGCTGGGTCAGAGCTGGGCTTCCGGTGAAAGCTGGGGCCCTCCAGTCTGTCCCTTGAAGCTCACCTAGTGACAGGAGCGACCTGGGCGCGTTCGTTTCCCAGTGGGCCCTCACAGCCATGGTAATATCCAACCTGGTGTGACCTCGGTGGCTCTTCTGACTCAGCCCTTTTATTCTGCATGTGAATGAACCCAGGCTCAGACAGGGAAGGTGACTTGACCGAGACCATGCGGTCTATCAGTGACAGGACCGCAGCCGGACCCAGGCCCCTGGATCTCTGACTCCCAGGCCGGGTCAGAATGTCACATGCATGCCAGGAAAGCCCAGCATCTAGAATCTGGCTTCTCACTTTGGAGTGTGGGATTTTGGACAACGACTTAACCGGTCGGTGGCTGCATCCTTGTTTGTGTGAAAGGGGGTGATGATAACACAAACTTCAAAGGGTTGTTGGGGATCAGATGGGCAAAGGCCTGGGAAGTGCTGAACCCCAGGCCTGAAGCACAGCGAGCACTCCGTCCGTGCAGCTGCTGGTATCACTTGTTTGCTGGTGAGTGGGAACCATGCCATGGGCCTGGCCAGCTGCACGCAAGACCATTAGAGCGGGGGCGGGGGGCAGCGTCTAAAAAAAGCCCAGTAACCTTGTCTCTTACAGGACCCAGTTTTTCCGGCAATATCCATGGTCACTATGGACCTTCAAGTTGTCTTGTACTGTCTTAGTAATGGGACTGATGGTGCCAATTTCTTTTAGTATGTACCCACAAATTGGACGGGTAAGTGCCCCCTATTCAAATTTCTCTAAAAAAAAAAAGCCAAAAAACAAAAAACCAAACCTTTTTCTTCTCCTTGTCATAAGAGAAAGATGAATAATTCTAAGAAATCTGCAAAGTTTACAAAAGTATAAAAATAACAATCCCACCCTCCCACCCTCCCTCCCGATCACTTGTGCAATTTTGGATTCTGTTTTTCTTAGTGGTATATCGAAGCATTTTTCTGGGACGTTTAAAAACTCTTTGAGATTTGTCAAGTACCTCATAATATGTCACAGTGAATCCTCATCCAATGGGACTTTCTGCGGTGATGGAAATGTGTAATATGTGTGCTCATACGCCACCGCTAGCTGGATGGCTAGCAGTGTGGCTAATGTGACCGAGGGACTGAATTTTTTTTTTCAACTTTTACTTATTTTTGAGAGAGAGAGAGAGACAGAGTGTGAGTGGGCAAGGGGCAGAGAGGGAGACACAGAATCGGAAGCAGGCTCCAGGCTCTGAGCGCTCAGCACAGAGCCCAATGCGAGGTTCGAACTCATGAGTTGTGAGATCATGACCTGAGCCACATTCAGACCCTTAACCGACTGAGACACCCAGGTGCCCCTGAATTTTTAATTTAAGTACTCACATGCAGCCAGTGGCTTCTGTATTAGACAGTGTAGTTCTATAGACTAGGATATATTACAATTCATGATGAGTCAGACTACCTGGATTCAAGTTCCCAGCTCCTCCATGACCTTGGTCAGTTTGCTTAAGTTCTGTGAGATTCAGTTTCCATATCCGTTGAAGAGAATCAAAGATAGCAGTATGTCCACAAAGGGCTATTGCTGCTGTCAAGGACATTGTTGATCTCACAGCTGTTGGCGATTCCTGGCATTTCTTAGCCGAAAATTTCAAATGTTTGTTTCTGTCACTGAAGTTAAAAATCAGTGATGTCTTCAAAAACATTTAAATTTATGGAATGAGCTTGTTCAAAACCCAAATTTAGGTTCAGAGAATCATTAATTCAGGCAACTTTGCCATCACATAACATAGAGACTTTAAATTCTCTTAGTCGCTATACTCACTACCAGGGTGGTGAGGGGCGGGGTGGGGCAGGCAGCTTTTCATGAAAATCAAATGCTAGAAAATTTTTTTAATCCCCACAGGCCCACCTAAGAACATGATTTATTGTAATAAGATTGTAATAAAAGTGACCCCTTTTGCAAATAATTACTTTGATTGCACCAGTACTCGGAGTGAAGGAGACGGCCTGTCTACAGGTTGGGTCATTCACAAAAGTCCCTCCATCTTGCGAGGGGTTCCCCCTCCTGCTGCCGTGCTGTGGTTTCCTCCTGGGCTCTTGTAGTCATTCCACAAACAGTGATGGGGGGGCCTCTCCTGCCAGACCAGCTGGGTGCTGGGGTCAGCGGTGAGTAAACAGAGTCTTGCCCTCCAGCAGCTATGAAAAAGCAATGCCATGTGGCCACCTGGGCCTTTGATGGGGAAAATAGGAGAAGGGGGAGCCACAGAACCCAGGAATCCTGAGTGGCCGAGGGTGGGGGTATCGTGCTTGAAGAGGTCCAAGGGAAGGAGTTTTGCAGAGCTCCCTTCGCCAACACGGGGGAGTCAAACTCTGGAATCAGCAAGGTGTTAGGTAATCAGGTCTCTTCCCAGTCTGTCTTGGACACATCATTGTGGGTCATGGGATTCATTTTTCCAATGTTAGGAGTAACTAGGTTCTTCACTCTGTGATACCATTTTGGTCCTCAGCTAGTGGCTACTTTTCTAGGGCTGAGGCCCTCCAGGGCACGAGGTCACCCTTCTTATGGGAAGGCTGGGTCCAGGACAGCCTGTCAGAGGTCAGGACCAGAGGCGATCCTCTCCCCCTTCTCTGTCACCATTCTCACTGGCCTTCTTTATGTTTTTTTAAAAAAATTTTTTAATGTTTTATTTATTTTTGAGAGAGAGACAGCATGAGCAGGAGAGGGTCAGAGAGACAGGGAGGCACAGAATCCAAAGACAGGCTCCAGGCTCTGAGCTAGCTGTCAGCACAGAGCCCGACGTGGGGCTCGAACCCACGAACTGTGAGATCATGACCTGAGCCGAAGCCGGATGTTTAACCAACTGAGCCACCCAGGCGCCCCTCTCACTGGCCTTCTGAGGCGGGCGGCCACTAGACTTAAAGTTACAGGGCCGAATGGATGTGTTTGGGGCCTCGGGCCGGTGAGAGGGAGACTCCCACACGCAGGTAACTGGAGACACAGGGGGACCACGGTGGAACGTGGTCACACATAGGGACGGTGTGGGCACAACAGAGGCAGCGTCAGTGCAGCCAGGGGCTGGGGGCAGTGGCGGGAAAAGCAGCCTGGGCCAAGGGCACAGCTTGTACACAGGCTTGGAGGCGTGCCCTGGTGTGGGCCACCCCGGGCCCACATGACTAGAGTGTGAGGGAAGAGGCTACAGGGTGATCTGCACCTAATAAGTGTGGCTCCTGTTTATCCAGTGCCTTCTGCGTCCTGGGGACTGTGCCAGGCAGTTAGTCTCTTGGCTTTAAGACAGCTTTTCAAGGCAGCTTGTGTTCCCACTTTACAGACAGGAGCCTGGGGGTCCCGGGAAATAGGAAATCCCCCTGTAGGTTCTTCGGCTCTGGAGAGGCGGAGCCGGGGTTGGGGGGGAAGGACCTCACCAGCCCCTCATGGTGATAGAACTTTGTACGGAGGCAATGAGGGGGATGTTTCAAGGGGGGAGTGGCTTAGTCAGGCTGCATTATAGAAATACCACTCTTTGGATGCCACAGTGTAGGTGGGGGCGGTCCTGGAGGCTGGGAGGACAGCTGGGGGGCTGTGGAAGCATTCTGGCTGGAGGTGACGGGGGGCTTGGAGTAGGTCCATGGTAGTAGGTTAGAGAGAAATACTTTTTTTTTTAATGTTTTATTTTTATTTTTGAGAGAGAGAGAGACAGCATGAGCGGGGGAGGGTCAGAGAGAGAGGGAAACACAGAATCTGAAGACAGGCTCCAGGCTCTGAGCTGGCAGTACAGAGCCCGACGCGGGGCTCGAACCCACGAACCGTGAGATCATGACCTGAGCTGAAGTCAGACGCTTAACCGACTGAGCCACCCAGGCGCCCCTAGAGAGAAATACTTGAATTGGACAGGTTAGAACTTGTGAGCATTCAGATTGGGGGTGAAAGTAAAGAGAAAGGGATCCAAGGGGACACCCAGATTTCTGGCTTAGGTGTGACGCCAATAGGACAGAGGGAAGGAAGGGCTCTGTGTCAACCAGGATTGCGTCGGGGGCGCCTGGGTGGCTCAGTCGGTTGACCGTCTGACTCTTAGTTTCAGCTCAGGTCATGATCACTCAGGTTCGTGAGATAGAACCCTGGAGCGGGCGGGGGGTGGGGTGGGGGGCTCTGTGCTGGCAGCGTGGAGCCTGCTTGGGGTTCTCTCTCTCTCCCTCTCTCTCTGCTCCTTCCCTGCTCGTGCTGTCTCAAAATAAATAAACTTTGAAAAAATTTAAAAAAGAAATTAGAATTACATTCGGTTGTAAATGAGATCCAGAATAACAGCCTGAACAAGGTAGAAGTTTGTTTCTCATTCACATAAAATGTGCCATGAGCACGCTAGGAAGGCGCCCCCGAGTTGTGTCTTTCCAGTGTCTTTTCCAATAAAGGATCAGCTTTATTCAGTCTTAACGCAAAGTGAATCACGATTTTATATAAAAGCAGGTTCAAGGTTCCAAACCCGGTGACAATTCCCCATGTCATTCAACTCGGCTTCTTACACAGCACAGGGAGCAGAGCATGGGACAAGCCACACAACGAACAAGGAAACAGAAAGGTGCAGGAGTTAATGAACCAAACGCGAAGTCAGTCCGTGGGCACGCCGTTGAGATAAGGCCGGGGTCCAGTCCGGGTCCGCCCTTGGCACTTACCGCTTATTATGTTCAAGCCGTGAAGGACCTCAGTCGTGTTCCGAGATCAGTCGGGCAGTGCCTTCGGCGGCAGCCGCTTTTTAAGTGGTCACAGAGGGGTCACATCAGAAGACCCCGATGCTTTGCTGCAAAAATCCGCCCTTTCTAGAGGGCCCCTGCGGACCTCCACTGGTGTGGCACGTTGCCAGTGCTGGGGTATCCGCTGACGCTGGTCCCGGCAATAATCTCGTAGCTGCAGTAGCTCCGACTACTTGTGTCATCGCTTGACACAGGCCCCTGCTTGACATGAGAGGCTCCAGTTTGCTCTCTACTGCGAGGCGGCCAGCCCACTAGGGCAGCTGTGTGTCATCCAGTGCTCAGGGATCTAATTCCTTCCGGCTCAGCCTGCCACCATGCCAAGGGTTTGGCCCCATCTTCAAGTTACCAGACGGTACCTTTCTCGTCCCACTGGCCACGTGCCACTTTCACGTCCACCACATTGGCCAGAACTTAGTCATGCGGCCAAGCCTTACTGCAAGGGAAGCCGGGAAATGAGGTCTTCGTTCTGGACTTGTCTCAAATTCTGCTGCCGTGGAAGAAAAGAACTGATGGGGCAGATGGCAGGAAGGGTAATGGGTCCCGTATGGGAACAACTGTTATAACCTGCTGGGAAGTAAATATGACCAAAAGGCTATGGGGAGATTAGGGAAAGAAGAGAATTGCCAGCTGATCCAGGAAGGCTGCATAGAAGAGGGAGGCTTTGAACATGGATGGATTTGAACAGGCAGAGATGGGGGAGGGAAGAGGGCATTCCAAACCGGGGGTATAGGAGAGCTAGGGTCCAGTGTAGCTGGCCACAGGTCCCTGAGTGTGACTGGCAAGATGCTTGGGGCCACAGAGCAGGGCCTGTGTGGCCAGGCCGAGGAAGCCGGCTCTACTCTGAAGGCATTAGGTGGGTCATGCAAGGCTTGAAGGGGCAGGGCCCTCAGAGGCCAGAGGAGAGGCAGGAAATGGAGTCCATCTCCCCTCCTGAGCCTCTCCCCACCGACTCCCAAGTAATTCTTGGCATTTGCTAGACCGTGAAAATACCTTGTTGGTCCAAGATGGGCACAGAGGTGGCGGAATGGCAGTCCCCAGCCAGTGGGTGCCCTGCCTCCTTGTCGGGCCCCTGCCCAGGACCAAGACATCTTCTAGACATACCACAGGCTGCAGCAGCCTTCAGGTCTGGAAACTCCTTGACCTTGACAGGGAGGCTTGTGCCCTGCAAAGCTCCTTCTCCACTGAGCTACTGCTGGCACCTTGTCAGACTAGAACCGTGGCTGGTATTGGGGGGTTGTTGTTCATTTTGTTAGGTGTGATGACAGCAGAGTAGTTATGTAACAGTCGTTATCCTTTGGAATTTCATACCGATGTATCCGTAGGTAAATTTGACAGATCTGAGAATTGCCTTCCAGTGCTCCGGAAAATACCCCCAAATGGGGTATCGGAGATGCTGGATGAAAGATTGGTGGGTTGTTACTAATGCTGAGTGATGATGGGAGTTCATTATATTCTTTCTGCATGTGTTTATATTTGAAATTCCCCATGACAAAGTATTCAAGAAGTTCTGGGGTTTTTGTTTTTGTTTTTCTGTCGATCAGACATCACTGAAAAAGTTGGACTGGGAGGGGCACCTGGGTGGCTCAGTCGGTTGGGTGTCCGACTTCGGCTCAGGTCATGATCTCACGGTTCATGGGTTTGGGCCCCGCGTCGGGCTCTGTGCTGACAGCTCAGAGCCTGGAGCCTGTCTTCTGATTCTGTGTCTCCGTCTCTCTCTGACCCTCCCCTGCTCACGCTGTCTCTCTGTCTCGCTCAAAAATAAATAAAACATTAAAAATTTAAAAAAAAAGTTGGACTGGGAAATAGATGCTTTCTTCAATATATATATATATTTTTTAAACTTGGCTCTTAAGAAAAGTTCTAAATATAAATCTTAAGAATTTAACTTTGTTTTTCAGATACAGTGCAGTAATCTTGAAAAGGAAATTCAGTCTGCAACAGAAGAAACAGAGCTCTTCTATAACAGGGGGATATAGGGATGAGTTTTTGGTGAATTTCTTCCGTTCCTGCTTGGACATCTTCCTCTCTGCTCAAGGTGTCAGTTCGAGAACGCTGCCAGAGATCTGGAGCCCGAGGTGTCTGTGCCCTGGGATGGCTTACAATTACCCATGCCAACACCCTTTCCAGACTGGTGCCCACGGTTTCCAGCCTGGATGAGAGAAGAGAAACAAGAAGCTGTCCTGTCTGTCCACCCCCATGGGGTTGCTGAGGGGATGGGTGATAGAAGATTCGATTTTCTAGGTGTTTGTTGATCGGCCCCTGAAGGGATACGGTGAAATAAACTTACTGAAAGTTGAGTATTTGAAAAAATAAAGGAAAAGGGTGTCCCGTGCCCGGGGCCCACCTCAAGGTAAATGGGAGCCTCTGGGGGGCACTGAAGGCCTCCAACCCCCAGAGCAATCCTCTTTCCCTACTCAGCTTTTTACTCCCATTTCCGACGGGCTGGAGCTCTTTGCCCCCGGGCCTTCCACCTCCTCTCCTTGCAGGCGAATGACCCTGCCTCCTCCCTCCCAGTGAAAACGAGGCTGTGGACCAGCAATGGAACCTCCTGGCATCAACTCCGCAGACCTCCTTCCACCCATGCCCAGCCTTCCTGCCTCCTCACAAGGTCAGCTGTTGGGCAAGGTCAGCCGTGGGCGGGCTCGGGCCCCTCCCGTCTGATTTCCTCAGGGCCTTCCTGGCTCCTGCTCCAGACTCCTCCCTCCTTCCCAGAAGCCTGGGGACTCCTGGAGCCACCAGCCTCGATAGAATAGCTAACCTCAGTCCAGAGCCACATATTTTCAAGGATTGTCTCCCCTCCCTGTGCCCAGCACCTTCCACTCTGCGAGAACTGCTCCCCACCCCGCACCCCACCCCAACGCTGACTGCCACTCTGCCGGGCGCTCAGACTCAGCGCAGGGCTTGCTCCCCTGAGCTGTAGGCCCCCATCCTGCTGCCCCCTGTACCCCACCACTCAGAGACCCACTTGAGACCATCTTTTCCATTCCCGTCTCAGGAAAATGGCACCGCCACTGACACAGTCCCATCACCCAAGATCACTGGCGTCACCCGCTCTTCTCCCTCCCATCAACCCCATTCAACAGCTGAGCCTAAAGGGGACAAGTGCCCCCACCTGCCCAGTCCAACAGCATCCCCTGCTGGCATTCCTCTCTCTCTGCTGGCTCCTCTGATCCCGGCCTCAGCCTGCTCTGGTAAACACCTGCGTAAAAAGCCTTCGATGGCTTCCCGGTGCATCCATCAGGTTCAAGTCCAAATTCCTTACCAAGCAGGCAAGAGCCTTTACCTTATTCATCTCTTGCCACTCCTTTTCTTCACTTTGGACCATACCCTGTTCCTCCTATGGGCTGCAGTCTTTCCTTCCTGGACCTTCATATCAGCTGTTCCCTGCTCCAGATTAACTCTTGCTTATGCATCAGGCCTGACTTGGACATCAATCACTCCCTCCGGGAAGCCCTCCAGGATACACAGTACTGAATTAGGTGCCCCTTCTAGGTGTTCCCATAGCACTTTTACTGTATCTAGCGCTGGCCACACGACAGTGGAATAGCCTGTTTGCCAACCCTGAGCCCCCATAGACCGTAGGCCTCGAGAGCAAGAAGTGTGTGCTGTGCGTCAAGGAAAGCCTCAGGATATAACCCAGTGCAGGCTGGACGAATGTTTCCAACACACCCTGCCCCAAATCATCAAAGAAGCTATCTGTGGCTTTCAGTGTTCCCTGGGTCAGAATGATGGTTATCTTCCAATTTGGTTAAAAGAGTTTCACAACAGCCTACGAGAACAAAAGTCAGTTTAAGACGCCTCCCAGATGGCTCGGTATAGCCACGGGCATACACGAGACAAAATTAAAGAGCAAAACATAGAAAGGGCCCAGGTGGGGGCTTAGCCACTAACAGATGACAGAGTAGAAAAGATGCGAGGGCATCTTTTCAAAGGAGAAGACACAAGTACCAGCTCTAGAAGTGGAGGATGGGGAAGGGCAAGGGCAGGGAGAGCAGAGGGCGAGCCCGGGGTGGAGGCCAGAAGCTGAACCCCTGAACTTTCAAATAGGTCTTGTGATAACTCCCCAGCAGATCTGCGTTGACAAAAGGGTTTTATCTTTTGTTTCGAGTGGGAAGCATTACAGAAAGAGGGCACAATTCTCCATCTGCCTAAAACCTTGTTGGGTATCAAAGTATTTTCCTTTTATTTCTGCATCCTAAATCTCTAATTTTAACAAATTTGACCATCAGCTGATATAGTAATACCAAAAAAATGGAGATCAAGACATTCATGTTCATTTTCCTAAAGTGCAGCTTTAATTTTCAATTGTTTGCCTTAGTAAACGTCATCGCATTCCAGATCCTCCCCTGCCCCCACCCAAGGAGGGAGGGAGGGGAAAAGGCTATTTTTTATTTCTACTCAACAAATGTCTAACACAAAGAATAAACGATCTAATAAAGGCCAAGATTTTTTTGCCAACATTTTTCTGGGTAAGATTTCTAAGGACAACAGTAGTGAGTGTAAAATAACTTTTCATAATTAATATGAATGCTATATAATAAAATAACAAACACATAATTTAGACCTCCATGCTTATTTTGCAACTTTTAGGTCTCCAATTATGAAAAAGGTACATAAGCTGAACAAGAATACCTCCCAGTGTGGCCAAATTACTTTCACTGAGGTCTGAAGACACTCTCCGGACTTAGCATTTGTAATTACGTGAAGTTGCTATTTCACTCATACTGACATTTATATCCAAAATGGGTTTATTTTGCTCTGTCATAGAAGGACTGGCCTCTTTTTCGAAAGAACATTGCTAGCAACAGGGTTAATAACGAGTACTGATGGCTTAAGTTTGCCAAGTGCTTGCTTCTGCGACAATATAAATATGGATTATTAAAGTTGTCTACGCAAGTATAAAAGCTATGCAAAATCCTCATAATATAGGCAAAAATGTTCAAAGGCCAAGAGAAAGAATTCTTTTCTTTTACAAGAAAGTGCAACTGCAGGCTCTTTTTTGAATGATCTTCTAGACGGTTCTGCAAAAAACTTAGTAGTTTGGCTCAGAAAGTAGGGTTCCTCACGAGGAATAAAAGTTCTTCCTAGAAGAATACAAAGCAAAATTTCAGGCAGCTTTCTGAAAGTAAACCAGTCGCTTGTGGCTACGCGATGGGACAAGTGGAACTGATAACAATGAAGGCTTTCGGGTTTGCTGGGATTTGCACTAGAACTTGGCAGAGCTTTCGTTCTCTTACTCCGGGACACCACGCCGTTGCTAATGCCATAGACGGTAGTGACGGCGCTTGGTCCGACCCTGACAGCAGGCATGACTCTGACCAGGAGGACATAGGAAGTGTTTTCATACGTGTTTTAGGGCTTTTTCAGGTCAAATCTCAATACTTTCACATAAATCATTAAAAATAGATCATTTTCTTCGCTATTTGCAGGATTTTACACAGTTAGTGGATACTCATGGTGAGAGAGCTTTCTATCATTCATCAGGGATACGCTGTCACACAGTCAGATTTTCAACATTTGCTCGGCTGCTGCTAGGTGGTAAAGGAAGTTTTCCGTTGCTGGTGGAAATCGTCTTTGCTTTAGTGCCTCAAAATTGAGAACTAGCTTTTCTCCATCACCAGAAACTTCTGAAAATGGTTCCAGGTGGGTGAAGATTTCTCTTGTTTTTAGAGAAATATCCTTTAATGGAACAAGAAAATATGCTGCAAGTTAGCATCAAAAAATATGAATTTTTGTTGCATTTGGAGAGAATTCTTCCTGCTATTTTTTAAGTTTATCAAACTATTTATACATTAGGAAAAATGAAACAAACTTAAAACAACCTAGAAAAACCAACATCGTGTTTTTGCCATTTTAGCCACGTCCAAGTGTACGATTCAGCGGCATCAAGTACATTGTTTTGTGACTACCACCCATTTCCAGAACTTTTCCTTTGTCCCAAACTGAAATCTTGTACCCATTAAACAGCAACTCCTCATCCCCATCTCCAACGCCTGGTAAACGCCAGTCTACCCTTGCTTCTCTGAATTTGCCTACATTCTAGGTACCTCATATAAGTGACATCACACTGGGGCGCCTGGTGGCTCAGTCGGTGAAGCGTCCGACTTCGGCTCAGGTCATGATCTTGCAGTTTGTGGGTTCGAGCCGCGCGTCGGGCTCTGTGCTGACAGCTCAGAGCCTGGAGCTTGCTACTGATTCTGTGTCTCCCTCTCTCTCTGCCCCTCCCCTGCTCATGCTCTGTCTCTTTTTCTCAATAATAAATAAATGTTTAAAAAAAATTTTTTAATAAAAATAAAAAAAATAAGTGAAATCACACAGTGTTTGTCCTTTTGTCTGGCTTATTTCACTTAGCATAATGTTTTCAAGGTTCATCCATGTCGTAGCACATGTTAGAACTTCATGGTCTTTTAAGGCTCAATAATATTCCACCATCTGTATATAACACGTTTTGTTTATCCATTCTTCTACTGATGGACATTTGGGTCATTTTTACCTTTTGGCTGTTACGAATAGAGAGCTGCTGTGAACCTGAGTGCACAATTGCTTATCTGAGTCCCTGCTTTCAACTCTTTCTGAAATACAGCCAGTAGACTTGCTGGATCTATGGTGATCCTATATTGAATTTTTAAGGAACCCTGCTACTGTTTTTAGAACGAATCTCCCCTCAAAGTCCTCTTTAGACCCAGCATCTGCCACATGGGCTTTATTCCTCTTTCCTGACAGACCTTTGCATGGCTGACGACTCACCAGAGCCACATTAGAGTCATGTCTCTTTCCTGGTTTGCTGACATCATTAATTCAAATATTTTCAAACCCCTACAATACGCCAGGCACTTTCATCATACGTTATACCGAGTCACCTGTGTATTAATCACTTTTAGTCCAGGAAAACACAGTGACACAAAACTCATATTTAGAGTTAACAAACATGGTCAACAGCCAACATTTTTCCTCGAATGTTGATGGAGGGATGGATGGGCAGTGATGACCCACAGGGTAGAGAGTCTCAGCTCTTGGGGCAAGCCCCGCCCACTCTTCCTGGCCTGAGCTGATGGGCCACCAGCACTGAACAGAAAAGACAGCGCTGCTGGTGGGTCCCTGTCAAACCTGTGGCTCCTTTCAGCCTTTAGCTCACGTGTCACCTCAGAGATCTGTCTAACCTCTTCTCTAATATTCTCTTGACCTTTTGTTTCCATCACAGCATTCATTTCTCAGGGCTCACAACGATCTGGCATTTACTTTTTTTTTTTTTTTTTTACTTAGAGAAACAGAGAGAGAGAGCATGAGCTGAGGAGGGGCAGAGAGAGGGGGAGAGAGAATCCCAAGCAGATCCTGCGCCATCAGCACAGTGTCCAACGTGAGGCTCGAACTCACAAACCATGAGACCGTGACCTGAACTGAAATCAAGAGTCAGACGTTTAACTGACTGAGCCACCCGGGCGCCCTTATTTTCTATTCATCTACTCCAATATAGGCCATGAAGGCAGGGGACTCTGCTCCCCACTGCAACTCCAGCGCCCCCCGCCTCACATATAGTCAGTGCCTAATAAACACTTTCCGGGTAAATGAATAAAAAATGGAGAAAAGAACCAGGTCCCACCAGGTGAGTAGGGCCTGCTTATCTGAGTGCTCCACCCCCCCGACGAGGTGGCACAGGTACAGACAGTGGGAGACAATCCTTCCAGGCCTCTGGCCCCCATGGGATGACGCAAAGGTCTAGATGAGTCAGGGCCTGGGAGAGGCCAGCATGGAAGTGCATCCCGAGAGAAGAGTAAGGAGCTGGGAACAGGGGCAATGCAAACAGGCAGCGGACAGGAAAGGAGACTGCGGTGCAGAGGAGGGGCTTTGTCACCGCATGGAGAGGCTTGAATAAACTCTTTGGCCATCCCAGTGTGTGGCAAGGGGAGGGAGGAGGGTCCACACGGACGCTATGGTCCGCTTGCCAGGCAGACCCCGCAGGGGCGCTAGCTGTGCAGGGTGTGATCCCGGAGTCTGCTAACTTTGGCGGAGATCTGATTAATGCTTGCTTACTCATGTTCTGGACACAGAACATCAAAGTGAGGGGGCACCTGGGTGGCTCAGTCGGTTGAGCGTCCGACTTTGGTTCAGGTCATGATCTCACGGTTTGTGGGTTCGAGCCCCGCATCAGGCTCTGTGCTGACAGCTCAGAGCCTGGAGCCCTGCTTCGGATTCACAGCTCAGAGCCTGGAGCCTGCTTGGGATTCTGTGTTTCCTTCTCTCTCTGCCCTTCCCCCGCTCGTGCTGTCTCTCTCCCTCTCAAAAAATAAGGAAACATTAAAAAAAAAAAAAAAAAAAGAACATCAAAATGAGATGAAGACGCTCTCTCTAGGTTCCCCTGCTCAGCAGTGACTGTCTCTTTAAAATTTGTTCCTCCATGAAAATTCTGCTGGGAGCACAGATTGCGTTCGCTCAGAAAAGCATTCTAGATCACCTTGGGGGGGGGGGGTCACACTTGTCACCAGCCCCCTGCGTATAGTGGTCCTCAGACCTGACAACTATTTGGCTATGGTGGGCCCCCACCCACTCCTCTGACCAGGGCCATCCTGCAGACCCTCCTGAGAGCATCTGCCCACCGGCTTCTCACGGCCCCTGTGCTCCGGGCAGCTCTGCCACTGGCTGCCCAGCGCCGCGACAGCAGGGCCCTCAGAAAGTCAGGACACTGAGGAGTTACCTGTATAACTTGGCTGTCTGATTTCTCCGGGTCTTCTGCAGACTGAACAATTAGTTGACCAATTTCTTTGTGCAGTTTGCCCATTGTCATGGCCTCTGGTGAGATCAAGCAGATGTGACGTGAATATTTAGAAGTTTACATAATAGAAACCACGCCACCTATTTGAAAATGTAAACCATCTTACAGAGGGAATTTTCAAAACAACCAGCACACCCCCACATTTCCCCCTTAGTATTGAACACAGGTATGATGACGTGCTAGGAGGTACCGAATAATCACGCAGTATGTGGTCAGAATAAAAACATGCCAATGCCAAACCACGTTTCTCCTTCGCACCTGCCTTGTAAGAATTTTTGTTTTTCTTCCTAGACAAAACCTAATGAAAACTACTGACTACAAGTTGTGATTTTAAGCCAAGAGCCTGACTTTCCTACGTAGGTCTAAACAGTTAAGAATTCAAGTGTAACTCGGGCGCCTGGGGGGCTCAGTTGGTTAAGAGTCTGACTTCGGCTCAGGTCATGATCTCATGTTCATGAGTTCGAGTCCTGTGTCGGGCTCTGCGCTGACAGCTCAGAACCTGGAGCCTGCTTCAGATTCTGAGTCTCCCTCTCTCTCTGCCCCTCCCCTGCTCACACTCTCTCTCTCTCTCTCTCTCTCAAAAATAAACAAACATTAAACATTAAAAAAAATTCAAGTGGAACTCTCTGGTGGAATCTTGTGGAAGCAGAGCTCCCTGTCGGTTCTGCAGAAGCTGGCTGAACATTCAAGTGTATGAAGACCCGCAGAATGAGCAAAGGAAGCAGCCTAAGTCACATGAATTACACACATTGCTATTTTCCTGCAGCAAGATGACGAACAGTAATTCCATTTAAATGGTGCTGATTGAGACGAGCTCATCTGATAGACTCGCAGCAACAGAAGGCAGCAGGAGATGGCCCCCCTTTCTGGTCCTAATGGTTCAGCGATATAAATGGCCCTGGCCACAGCTAGCATCCCACCACTCTGGCTTTACAAAAGGCAATACTCACCTCCATTCCCTTCTGCTCACTGACACATCATTCGAAAAGATTTTCCATACAGGCGTCATGTTCAGTTCTTGTGCAATGATAAATTTCTACACCTTTTATCATTCGCTGTCCTTTAAGAGGTGGAGCCTACTTCCTCTCTCTTAAGTGTGGACTGGACTTAACGACTTCCTTCGAACAAACAGAATTTGGAGGAACTGGTATATGCCTTCTGAGACCGGGTCATAAAAGCCACTGTGGTCTTTCTGTCTCTTGGATCACTCACTCTTGGGGAAGCCAGCTGTCATGTCCTGAGACTACTCAAGCTGGTGAGGCCTCCTGCTAAAAGTTAACTTAGAAGTTGAGCCTTTGGATGACTGTAGCCTTGGCAAGATCCCTTTTTTTTTTTTTTTAATGTCTATTTATTTTTGAGAGAGACAGAGAGCGTGAGCAGGAGAGAGGCAGAGAGAGAGGGAGACAGAATCACAAGCAGGCTCCAGGCTCTGAGCTGTCAGCACAGAGCCCAATGGGCTTGAACCTACAAACCATGAGATTATGACCTGAGCTGAAGTCGGACGCTTAACCGACTGAGCCACCCAGGCGCCCCTGCCCTGGCAATACCTTGATTGAAACTTTGTGAGAGACCCAGAGCCAGAACCTCTCAGCTAAGTCAGTCCTGAAACTGTGAAATAATAAATATTTGCTGTTTTATTTATTTATTATATTATTATTATTTTAATGTTTGTTATTTTTGAGAGAGAGAGAGAGAGACAGAATGTGAGCAGGGGAGGGGTAAAGAAAAGGGAGACACAGAATCCAAAGCAGGCTCCAGGCTCTGAGCTGTCAACACAGAGCCCAGCTTAGGGGCTCGAACCCACGAGCTGTGAGATCACTACCTGAGCCGGAGTCGGATGCTCAACTGACTGAGCCACCCAGGCGCCCCAAGATTTCCTGTTTTAAACTACTAGGGTTAGAAGTGATTTGTTGTGCAGCAATAGATAACTAATACAGCTTGTTTAAAGAGAAAAATTGAGAAAAAAGATAGAGACACTATCTTATTGGGGCACCTGGTGGCTCGGTTGGTTAAGTGTCCACTCTTGTTCTCAGTTCAGGTCATATCTCCAAGGTTCATATGCTGGAGCCCTGCCTCGGGCTCTGCGCTGCCTGCACGAGACTGCTTGGGATTCTTTCTCTCCTTCTCTCTGCCCCACCCCCGCTCACGCCTGCTCTCTCTCACAATAAATAAATAAACATTAAAAAAAAAGATACTATCTTATTAACAAATACTGCACAGCATAAGCACCCAGAATGTACTACTACCACGGCTGGAGCGGTAAGAATCAACGCTGTGTCCCAGACACAGAAAATCCCTCTGGTTCCAGCACAGCAGGCTAAGCGGCCCTTGAACACCACTGTTAGGGCATCAGCCTGAAAATACACCTGCTTCGGGTGGGCGGGAGGATGGGTGAGCCAGGTCCAGGGGGGTTATGAGTACACCTGTCTTGATGAGCACTGAGTAACTTGTGAACGCTGTACTGAACACCTGAAACATAACCCTGTATGTTAACTACACTGGAATTGAAATGTTTTAAAGAAATTAATTTTAGAAAGTACAACTCCTTGGCTTACATTTTGCATCAACGACAGAAGAGAGAACTAACCTTTCGCAAGGGGAGCAATGGTAATCTCACGATCTGCCAGATTCACAAACACATCGTAGAGGTCTGATCTGTTGCTCACCTCCAAGTCCACAAACCCGGCGATGTAACCTGTGTGACACAGAGGACCGACATTACTGGAATGGGAACAAATCCTATTGTGAACGGATCAAAAGAGAATTGACTCGAAAAGCTCACCAGTTGCTTTTCTTCACTGCTTTATCCAGGGGACATCAGCTGTACCCTCTGGCATTTCTTAGCACTGCACTATTGTCAGTTGCCTGAAGAAACGCTTACAACTCAAATTGTCCCAAAAACTAGATTTTAGGGTCAAGGAAGAAGGCATTTACTTTTCAGTTACCGCTATCCAGGTCAAGAATGACAGCTAAGGCAGAGGTAGCAAGGATTCCCTTGACCAGTGCTCCCCCTTTAGGTCTCTGTCTCTAAGAAACCAGAGCCAGGCAGCCGGCTTTCTCGGGGACAGCGTGCTGGGAACGGCGCCATCTTTCGCCAGTTGCACATCTGATACAATAAATGCTAAAGGAATCCGGGCAACTCAAGAACTAACAGAACTTTGGAACTGATGTTAAGAAAACAGCTACCAGACTTTTCACATTTCACGGAGCAATACAATTAAAAACAAATTTTAAAAAGTGAGGATCAATTTACCATTGCTAAAGTTTTGCTTTACCAAGGGACATTATTTTAAAAACAACAATGACAAAAACAAAAATTCAATCACAGAGCACCCAGACAGACTCATTCACAGGAGAAGATGTGATATATGACAGGAATGATACTGATTACTGGAGAAAAGAGGACCCCATACATGAAGTAGTCCTGGGCCAAGTGGCTTTTCAAATGGAAAAAAAAAAATCCCAAACTCACTACAAAGTAGTCCTGGGTACATTAAAGACTTAAATGGGGAAGAAAAAAACTTTGAGATACAGAATCTGAAGCAGGCTTCAGGCTCCAAGCTGTCAGCATAGAGCCCAACATGGGGCTCGAACTCACGAACTACAAGATCATGACCTAAGCTGAAGTTGGATGCTCAACCAACTAAGCCACCCAGGCGCCCTCGGATAAAGATTTTCTTGAACAGAATATAAAACACTAAAATTGTAAAAGAAAAGTCCAACAAATTCCAACACATTAAAATTAGGATTTCTAGAGTTGGGGGTTGGTGGGTGAAATGGGTGAAGGAAATTAAGAGGTGCAAACTTTGAGTTGTGAAACAAATAAGTCACAAGGACAAAAAGCACAACATAGACAATACAGTTAATAATGTAATAACTTCATAGGGTGACAGATGGTGAGTAAATTTATTATGGTGAATGTTTCATAATGTATGTAATTACTGAACATTACATTGTACACTTGAAATATAATATTGTATATCAGCTACATGTCAATTAAAAAAAAAAAAAACGGGGGGCGCCGGGGTGGTTCATTCGGTTAAGTGTCTGTCTGACTCTTGATTTCGGCTCAGGTCATGATCTCCCAATTTGTGAGTTCAAGCCCTGCATCAGGCTCCGTGCTGTCAGAGCTGAGCCTGCTTGGGATTCTTTCTGTCTCCCTCCCTCACAGGCCCTCCCCCGTTTGTACTCTCTCTCTCTCCCTCAAAATAAACAAACTTAAAAAAAAAAAAAAACCTATAAAAAATACAGGAAAAAAAAAGCACGAAGGATACGAGGTAAAAATAAGATCGTAAAATGTTCACAAATGTTGAAGTTGGGTGACAAGCACACCAGGCATATTATACTTTTCTCTCTACTTCTATGTAAGTTTGAAAATATTAATTAAAAAATCTAAAAAAAGATAAGATTTCTATTCATTATAAGATACCATGAGGAGAATAAAAAAACAAACCCACAAATTCAGATTTTTTGAAGCATACATAACCAACAACGGGTTCATATTCTGAATATAAAAAGTATTTCTACGAATCAAAGAGAAAAAACAACCCAATGGAAAAATATGTAAAAGATAGTTACTTTGCAGAAGAGAAAACACAAATGGCAAGAACAGAAGTATGTTTAACCCCATTAAGAATCGAGAAAATGCAAATTAAAAGCACATGCAGTATCACCGTACGGCCACCACATTGGCAACATTTTAAAAGCTGGACAGTAACCAAGTGCTGCTGAGGACGGGAAGCAATGGGAACCCCTGGACACTGGTAGGAGGGTAAACCGTTACAATCTCTGAGGAAAACAGCATTTTCCAGCCGCTTGAGGATCTGCATGCCTTATAACACAGAAACTCTACTTCCCGATGTATAACCTAGAGAAAGCCTTGCATGTGTGCATCAAGAGGCCCATAATAGGAATGGTTGTAGCAGCACTGATTTAAAAGTAAATAATCAGAAAGTCCAAATGAATAGACTATGGTATATCACTTAACGGAATCCTAGACTGCAGTGAAAATGAATGAGACTACAAATATCCACGTGAAAATAGATAAATCCTACAAAAATACTGTCAAGCAGAAACAAAACAAAACAAAAAAAACAAACCAAAACAAAACCCAAAAAGACAGGCCACAGAAGAATTCATCCATCAGGTTCTTTTAATTTTTTTATAACTTGCGTCAAGATTATATGTTATTTTATATGTAAGAAATTTTTCCTAACTGAAAGAGCAGCAACAAAAGCCCTCAGCATCTATCATCATCATCAGTTTATGAAAAAATCTTTTAAGACCATAAGAGTATAAAGGGCATAATAAGAGGCGTCTGGGTGGCTCAGTTGGTTAAGTGTCTGACTTCAGCTCAGGTCATGATAGTGAACTCAAGCCCCATATCAGGTTCTTTGCTCTCAGCACAGAGTCTGCTTCAGATCCTCTGTCCTCCCCGAGCCCCCGTCTCTCTCTCAAAAAGAAATAAATGTTAATAAAATAAAAAGGGAATAATAACCTTAAATTTAAAGAAACGAGGACAAAAGACTACGTCACTACACCATGATTCCTACAGACATAATAATGTATTATTAAATTCTTAGAATCTTATTAAACATTCTTTTACAGGTGTAACATCATTTAAAAAGAATTTCATTTTTCCCTTTGAGAATAGGAAAAGGCTCAAAATAAAGTCTAAAATCAAATCACTGATAGAGAAATTTTTTAAATGAGAACTTTACAAATCAAAAAGACATTGTAGGGCGCCTGGGTGGCTCAGTCCGTTGAGCAACCGACTCTTAATCTCAGCTCGGGTCATGATCTCACGGTTCATGCGATTGAGCCGTGTCGGCCTCTGCACTGACAGCGTGGAGCCTGCGTGGGATCTTCTCTCTCCCCTTCTCTCTCTGCCCCTGCCCCAGTCACACTCTCTTTCTCTCTCAAATGAACTTAAAAATAAAATAAAATAATAAATTGTAATTGGTGATGGTTGTACAACAAAGTGAATGCCCTTAATGTCACCGAACTATACACTTAAAGACAAGATAGTAAATTTTATATGATGCGTATTTTACCACAATTTTTTAAAATTAAAAATAAAATTTTTAAGGAAAAAAAATTGGTTGCATTTACCAAAGAAATAATAAATCATCAGCATTCCCTTTAGGAATGCCAAGAGAGGGGTGCCTGGGTGGCTCAGGCAGTTAAGGGCCGACTTTGGCTCAGGTCAGGATCTCGCAGTTCGGGAGTTCGAGCCCCGCGTCGGGCTCTGTGCTGACAGCTCAGAGCCTGGAGCCTGCTTCCGATTCTGTCTCCCTCGCTCTCTGCCCCTCCCCCACTCATGCTCTGTCTCTAAAAATAAACGTTAAAAAAAAAAATGAAGAAAGAAAAAAAAAAAGGAATGCCAAGAGAATCCTCCCCCAAACCAGCCAGAGCCCTGGGAAAAGCCTCTTCTCTCCTCCCGAGAGCCCACTGTCTACCTGGGCACGTCTGCAGGCCTTCCAGCTCATCGGCACTGAGGTGCACGTAGGAATGCAGTATGGTCCAGTCCTGTCGATGCCACACCAGGGCAGGCAGCGTCCTGGGGAAGGAGGGCAAGAACTCGAGTGGCTGCTGGCCCGCACCCGCGCCCTCCTCCCCCTTCTTCCCGAGGACAGAGCTGGCCGTCGGAGGCGGAGGGGAGAAACGCTACAGGTGCCTGGGCCTCCATGCTTCAAGTTAAAGCAATGCCATGTTTTCAACTCGGGCTTTTTGGGTCAGATTAGCTACCAAAAGCTCAAGGTGAAGTTTCAAAAAGATCTCCGCGGTGGCGAGGAGTAACACTTCTAAAGGTTTCTTCCAAACGCCTCGCTCTGCAAACTGCCACGGAGGGAGGCAGAGGGTAAAACCCATAGTGGGGCCCTGCAAGCAGCACATCTTTTTGAAGTCTCTCATTTCTATACTTAACATTCCAATCAAACTTGCAAAGCACTTAGTGTTTGTTTTTATACAAAATAAGTTTCCTAAAAAAAACTAGTGAAACAGCTGCTGCAGAAAGAGGTGACGAATTTAACTGCGGTTTGGTGAGCCCGCTGGTGCCTGCTGTGTGTTTCAGAAGCGGTGGGCATCCCAGTTGCGGAAGCATAAATGAAGTGGGCATTATTATCTTCATTTTACAGATAAAGAAACAGAGGCTTAGAAAGTTTAAGGGTCGGGGTGCCTGGGTGGCTCAGGCAGTTAAGCATCCGACTTCGGCTGAGGTCGTGATCTCACCGTCTGTGAGTTCGAGCCCCGCGTCGGGCTCTGTGCTGACAGCTCGGACCCTGGAGCTTCTTCAGATTCTGTGTCTCCCTCTCTCTCTGCCCCTCCCCCACTCATGCTCTGTTTCTGTCTGTCTCAATAATAAATAAACATAAAAAAATTTAAAAAACAAAAGAAAGAAAATTTAAGGATCCTGGATGTGGTCACAGACCTGGTAAAGTGTCCTCCCAGGATCTGAATCCAGGTTCTTCTGACTACCAAGCCTTCTTTTTCTCATTTTCCAACCAGTTAGCCTCCCAGAGGCTCAATTTTCTCATCCATAAGATAGGGCAATAATACTTCCTTGCAAACTTTGTGTCGTGAGTAAATGTAATAACCGAGGTGACTTATACAACAGCTGGCGTACAGTAACCATAAAAGCCAGGTCCTCTTGTTTTTTAAAAAAGAATCTACAAACAAGTTAGACTTGGTAAAGAAACAAACTTTTAAAAAATCTTTATTATAAAAATAAGAGAGTCTGTGGTAAAAGTGAAAAAACAAGAAATAACTTACTTAAAACGGGTCAGGAAACCATGGCCATGGAGCGGCTGTCTGTCTTTGCACATAAAGTTTTATTGGAACACAGCCATGCTCATTCATTTGCATGTGCACTGACTCTGGCGGCTGGGTGGTTGGGACAGAGACGTTCTGGCCTACAAGCCTGAAATCTTTACGGTCTGGCAAGGAAAAGTTCCTCCCTGCTCTGAAGTATTTGTATTTCTAAATTTAAAGAAGAATCTGCCCAAATTCAGTGACCTTGAACTACTAAAGCTCACCTAAAACATTAGACCAAGATAGCATTTCACCCACAGGCTACCACATTCTATTTATAGCAAATGTGTAACAGAACAGAGCACCTAGGAACACAGACTGCCCCAAACCGGCTGCCAACGCAGCCTCTACTTTTAATGACCAGAGACAATACCTGGTGAACTCCTGGACGGCTTCTATTTTGGGGTGATAGACGACAATTCTTTTCTTTAGCATCAGTGCTGTGTGTAAGATAATGGTTTCCATTCCAAACTGAGATACAATGTCTTAAAACACAAGAAATGATAATGTTACTGCATTAAGTAACATGTAAGGGAATAACATTTTTATTGGAAGGAGTTCTTCCCCATAAATGCAGAGATTATTTTCTGTATACAGAACTGTTTTCAATACAGAGAATAAAAATGCACCTCGTGCAGCGGAGGAGCAGAGAAATCCGGACACCTGCTCCCTAGGAGAGGTGCTATGGCAGCCTCAACCTGCCCCCAAGGGACACTGTGCTGGATGCCTAGATGAAGCCAGAGCCCAAAGAAAGTGGAATAAATGATACCAAGGAAACCAGGATCTTTCTGTGGCATGAGAGACCCTTAGGTTTAAAAAAAAAAAAAAAAAAAAAAAAAAAGTTCACTCTGGGGCACCTGGTGGCTGGCAACTGACTCTTGATTTCAGCTCAGTTCCTGATCTCACAGTTTGTGGGTTCAAGCCCCGCACAGGGCTCCTTTTCAGACAGCTGGACAAACCCACCATTTCAACAGGGTTGCTTAGAAACTACAGAGCACAGCACGTACAGGAGCTGAGACAGGAGCTGTGGGAAGACCCGAGTAAAGGCTGGCATGTCCCTCACAGTCCCCCTCTCCTCCCTTTTAAGGACCCTGAAGTCTGTGGCTTCGCCCTGCACTGCCGTTTTGGATTTCCCAGCTGGGAGAGGAAGGCGGCGAGTTAGAAGAGGAACTCTGAGTCAGGGGCCGGAGCGCTCCACATGGAAGAAGTAACTGCTAAAATGTAAGGAAAGAAAAACTATGGACGTCAGTGGAGACTGAAGCTGTGAAATTCAGCCTACCCACAAAAGAACATCTGTGTTATTAACAGTCAGAACCGCGTGGAAAGGATCACCACAAAAATTTGCTTTCCTACGACAGAATTCTAATCAAATGAGGCAATGTAGAGGTTGAACTACCCTCCTGTATAGCAAATAAGTACGACACAGATGAACGTATACAGAAAGATGGGATGTTAGAGTCTAACGAGGATTGCCCCTGGCTTGGAAATCTTGTTGTTGTTGGAATGGAACAATCTGGGATGGGTTTTGTTTTGTGGTGTGTGTGTGTGTGTGTGTGTGTGTGTGTGTGTGTATGTGTGTTTACCTTTGATAGAGCCTGCAAGGTAAGCCTTCTGGGCATCAAAATCCTTGCTAAGGAAAGAGCCATTTTCTTCACTCTGGCATATCCCCTTTGTGAGAACTGCAATATAACTCTCCATCATTTTAACTGGGCTCCCATGTTTCAGGTACATTCTGTAAGAAAAGACAAAAAACAACCATGCTTTTATTTAGCATGAACCACACAGAGCAATGAATCCAGGGCTGGGTATGGGTACTTCGTAAAAAATCTAAGTCAACCTGCTGACTGATGCTGGTCAACCAGCTTGATGCTGGGCTTGAACTCACGAACCCATGAGATCATGACCTGAGCTGAGATCAAGAGTCGGATGCTTAACCGACTCTACCACGCAGGTGCCCCTGAGGACCCATTATTCTTAAAAAAAACATATTGCATTCTTATCTCTATGTCTTACATTCACAAATGGTGTTTCTAGCCATATCAACTCTTGTCTTATTGCTGGGATTTCCTTTGGCAAGAAAGGAGTTCTACGCATTGTTCACAGAGAAAGCAGTAATTATAAAACCTATATATATTATCAGAGTTCCCAGAGGTAGCTATATTTAGATAATTAAGAAAACAAACTCCTTTATGTTTCTGGTGGTAAGTACATACCAGATATATTCATCATCAAGTTCCAGAAAGCGCTGACAGGAAACTGCCTACATGTATAGCTCACATGTGAAATCCGTTTCTTCCCTTGAAATCTCTTCCTATGAGTTTAACTTAAATCTAATTTGCTTGAGAAGCAGGACTGGGCCTACTTGAGCCTTTTAGTAGCTAAATGGATTAAAAAACTGGAAAGAAAATAAAATCAATATTTAAAATAGATCATTTGAGGGATACCTGTGTGGTTCAGTCAGTTAAGCATCTGATTCTTAAGTTTCGGCTCAGGTCATGATCCCACAGCTCATGAGTCCCAGCCCCTAGTTAGGCTCTGCAATGACAGCGTGGAGCCTGTTTGGGATTCTCTCTGTCCCTCCCTCTCTTCCCAGACCTCACTCGTGCTCGCTCACTCTCTCTCTCTCTCTCTCTCAAAAATAAACACTAAAAAGATTTAAAAAAATTTTTTTAAATAAAATAGATCACTTGAAACTGTATTTATTGTAGGTTAAGTGAAAAAAAGCAAATGTTGTAACTACTAACCAGTTTTGTGAATCATCGGTGTTTTTAAATTATTTCAACGCACAAATTGAGGAAAAAAGGTAGAGAACAATGAATATGGTAAGCTATGCTACACATAAAATAGTCAAGCCCATGAACTCATACACACGCTCATATAGGGAAAAAATATCTCAGGTATCATATAAAGAAAACAGCCCCAGGAGTGCCCTGGGGTAGGGGGTCAGGAGGCGGATTTGGAGGCTGGGAATAGGGAAAGGAAGGGACCTACTTTTCACTGTACACCCCTCCGTATTGTTTTATTTCTTTACTATGTGCTTACATTACCACCACCAAACAAACGACATGCCATTAAAACTGTAAAATAGAGGGGCACTTGGGTGGCTCAGTCAGTTAAGTGTCTGACTCTTGATTTCCGCTCAGGTCATGATCTCACTATTCGTGAATTTGAGCCCTGGGCCATGTTGTCAGTGTGGAGCCTGCTTGGGAGTCCATCTCTGCCTCTCTCTCTGCCCCTCCCTTGCTTGCGCACACACACTCTCTCTCTCTCTCTCTCGCTCTCAAAATAAATAAATAAACTTAAAAAAAAAAACCTGTAAAATAGAAATAATACACAGTAATGGAAAAGAGAAACATAGGAGGGGTAGTAGGAGAAGATCACTTTTTCCCTAACAAGTCTGGGCCATGAAATACTGAATAGAAGGAAGAACCCCCCAAAATCATTTCATAGGAAAACCAAAGTGCGACCCAGGGGAACTTACTCAGATGGAGCAGCCATCTGTCACACCTGGCCCGGACAACAGGTTCCAAGTGAAACCCCGGTGCTCTACGGAGGCCACGAGCTGGAGGGGCCAGAAGATGAAAGGGGCATGGCCAATGACCTGGATCCCACACAGGGAACGAACCCCTTCACGTGGGCTCCCGCTGCCACCGCGAGCCGCGTGCGGGAGGAGGCATGCCGGCCTGTCCTCTCCCCAGAAACGGAAGGGGGCACCTCCATGGTAATCAGCACATCGAAACGTGTTGGTCTGTGTACTTGTGCACACAGACATGTGTTAGTGGGGAGGGGGAGTGTGCGCACACACGGATGTGAGTGTAGGAGTACGTGGGTACGTACACCTGCAAGGCCAAGTGCAGTAAGGTGTTGGGGGCAGAGGAAGTGGCTGCCAATAGCTTTGAGTCCTCATTTCTCCTATGCTGTGACCGGAGCAAAGAGTCCAGAACACCACGATGCCACGGCACTACAGAAGCTGAGGAACCCTCTGAGCTTCCTTCCCGGCAGGAGGTGGAATGTAAAGCAATCTGAGCCCAAGAATATTTCCCCGGGAACTCACTGGCTAAGCTAAAACCCTGACTCAGTCAAATGCAGTGGGAGTCCGATATTTGTTCAAAAGTGTTTTCAGCTCATGGCTTCTAGATAGCATCTCTTCTCACAGTAACCATCTCCCTTTGTGTCCGTGCCATAGCAGCAGACAACTGTTTATATTCCACAAGGAACCATATACCTGAAACTTAGCCTAAGAGAGCAAGAGGCTTTCTTATCATAGCTGGCTGAAAAACAGTAAAGCGTCATTTTCTCAAAATACAACCTACCTGAAACCCTTAAGTAATTAGAAAGTAATCTGCTATACATAGATATAGATATATAGATATGGATACGGATAGAGATATAGTTATGGATATAGCTGTAGACAGCTATAGATAGATAGCATGTGTGTGTCTACATAAAAATGGCAAAAAAAAAAAAAAAAAAGCAACCATTCCTCAGGCTTATAGTGAGGAACACAAAAACAACCCCCTTTACCTTTCTACCCAAAACTACTTATTGGGCATAAGTCTGAGGGCTGATGCTGTAATATATAACCTCTAGAATTACAATTCTATCTAGTTACAACAATATTAGAAAAAAAAATTTAAAACCCTGTCAAAGCCCTGATTAAGGAAAAAACCAATTTCCCCACCATACCAGAAAGCTTTAATGAACTCCACTACATATATTTACCAAGGCAAGAAAGCAGACTGGTATATTTTACATAAATTTTTTCAACAGCTGGGATGAAACTAGAGAAGTTTACCTGAATCATGATTAGCCAATTAATCAAATGCATTCCAGCTAAGGAATATTTTCCTGTGCTTTAGCATAATTCAAAATGCTCATTAACTTTCCCCAAATGACTCCCCACACAGACCTGGACACGTATGAACCAGCTTACCACTTCACCAGCACTTAACTTAGCCATCCTGCTAAGGAAAGTTCTAGATTGGAAGTGAGCAGAAATGGCTGGCCAAAAGTAGCAAGTGACTCAAATACCCAGGAAATACAGGGTGTGTAAATTGCTTTTTCTCCTCCCTTCTACCATTTTCCCAAATAAGAATAGTGTCATAAAAGCAGAAGAGAAAAGTTCCTCTTATAAAAGTTGTCAGAAGGCCAGTAAAGATGAAGTTGGGGAAGCAGAGGGCTGAAATTTGCTTCCTCAGTGTAGAAATCTGCTATGTAACTACTGAGTAAGATCTTTGTTCTGGGATGATAGCATTTAATACAGTTTTCATACAGACCTACACAATATCCTAGTGAAGGCGGCATATTTCTCTGGGTTAAAATCTTTGGCGGTCAGAACAATAGAAAAATGAGTCACCTGTCCAAAAGAAACAAAAAGTATACGTTTTAAAGACACTTTCACAGATTTAATTTTTATTACTACATTCTAGCAAACCTCTGGTACAAGACATACCGGCAGTAAAAAGAAAAGATCAAAACGTAACCAAGTTCTCACTTTCCTTCTTTATACTTTTATGTTTATATAGACACATATAAAAGATATACTTATATATACCTACATATTTCATTTCCTAGATAAGGATGTAATATTTTTAGAGTTAACATGTTTTCAAAAACACAAATATATTTCAAATATCCAAAATGTGAGTGTTCATTTAAAGTCCTCTAACCTCATCAAAGCAGAATTAGAAATGCTCTAGCAGATCTACCAATGTATCAACTCTTAATTAATGAAAGAGAAGGATAGAAAACAACAAAACTACACACAGTAAAATCACACAGTTCCTGAAATAGTGCTCTACAGAACGCCACATCCTCTCTGTAGAAAGCACACGGTAACAATAAGTTTCATTTATCGATATGCCTCTATTATTAGAAATACAAATTTCTGCTAATCTTAGACCTATCACTCCCATTAATGAGATAAAATTCAGGACTTTATAAAAAGCAAAGCACTTAAGAAATACATTTTCAGAAATCATATTTTTTAGAATAAGAACTACCTCTAAATCTTGTCATTTTTCAAATCTGAAAAGCAGATTTGAAATCGATGTTGCTGTTATTGGCATTTTATGGAGCAAAACACAGGTAAGCCTATTTGAGGAGACATCAAGACTTTTCAGCAAAAACTTAATGAACATAAACCAAAGATTTTATAACACATTGAAAACTATCTTTTTGCAAATTTACATTTTCTAATTATGAATCTGTTTTGTTTTAAACCTCTAACAGTTTTAGACTGTTGCCTTCTTGTTATTTTAAAAGGAATTCCTTACGTTTAAATTGATATCTTGGACATGTTTCATAGTTATTGGCTAGAAAAGTAGCCCTAGGGGCACCTGGGTGACTCAGTCAGTTGAGCGTCCGACTTCATGCCAGGTCATGATCTCACAGTTCGTGGGTTCGAGCCCTGTGTCGGGCTCTGTGCTGGCAGCTCAGAGCCTGGAGCCTGCTTCCGATTCTGTGTGTCCCTCTCTCTCTCTGCCCCTCCCCTGCTCATGATCTGTCTCTCTCTCTCAAAAATAAATAAAAAATGTTAAAATAAAAATTAAAAAAAAAAAGTAGCCCTAGTTGGTAAAAGAAGTCCCCACACAGGAACACGCCAGGAGCTTAGTCGCTTTCCAATATTTCTTTTCTTTGAAAAAAACCCTGCTGGTTGCTTGGGATTAGAAAAGCTCACAATGACCACATACTGGTGTTCAACATGTCACGTTGATACTGTTCCTATCAAATGACACACACAAAAAAGCCTACTGAATACATGTTTCCTTCATTCTCCTTTCTATTCTTAACATATCCTTACCATCCACAAATGAAAGAGGTTTTAATTATAGCAAAGGCAATTTTATCTTTTTAAAATTTAATGTTTATTTTTGAGAGAGAGAGAGAGCGAGAGCGAGTGAGCAAGCAGGGGAGGGGCAGAGAGAGACGGAGAATAGAATCTGAAGCAGGCTCCAAGCTCTGAGCTGTAAGCACAGAGGCCGACGTGGGGCTCGAACCCACAAGCTGTGGGATCGTGACCTGAGCTGAAGTCGGACGCTCAACTGACTAAGCCACCCAGGCACCCTAAGGATAATTTTCTCTTTTAAAATAGTTTTTGGGGCGCCTGGGTGGCTCAGTTGGTTGAGCTTCTGGCTCTTGACTTAGGCTCAGGTCATGATCTCATGGTTCGTAGGTTCCAGCCCCACGTGGGGCTCTGCACTACCAGTGCAGATTCTCTCTCTCCTTCTCTCTCTGCCCCTCCCATGCTCTCTCTCTCTCTCTCTCTCTCTCAAAACAAATAAACTTTAAAAAAAAAAAAAAAACTTAGGGGCACCTGGGTGGCTCAGTTGGTTAAGTGTCTGACTCTTGATCTCAGCTCAGGTCATGATCTCATGGTTGTGAGTTCGAGCCCCGCATTAGGCTCTACGCTGACAGCATGCAGCCTGCATGAGAGTCTCTCTCTGCCCCTCCCCTGCTCAATCTCTCTCAAAAATAAATAAACTTAAAAAAAAAAACTTAAAATGGTTTTTTAATTAGGGACAAATTAAATCAAATGTAGACTTTGTGCATCTACATTTCTACTCCAAATATAACCCGGAAAGGGCTTCACTACACCAGCCACAGGGTCAGTCAATATAATACACACCAACCAATATTTATAGAATGAATAAGAGTGAAATGCGAAAGGGGACATTCCCAGTGAAAATCATTCTTGGTAGTTTTCAAAGTGTATTGTGAACAAGAATGTCTAAAGCTAAGAGTTACTGGAATAATATTACATCACTTTAAATATTTTTGGCTAGGGGCGCCTGGGTGGCTCAGTTGGTTGAGCGTCCGGCTTCAGCTCAGGTCATGATCTCGCAGTTCGTGGGTTCGAGCCCCGCGTCAGGCTCTGTGCTGACAGCTAGCTCAGAGCCTGGAGCCTGTCTTCAGATTGTGTGTCTCCCTCTCTCTCTGACCCTCCCCTGCTCACGCTGTCTCTCTCTCTCTCTCAAAAATAAATAAACAATAAATAAATAGTTTTGATTGTTTGACCTTCATGTAGTCATACCTTTATCAAAACTGAAGAATCTGGAACTTCAACTGTTGTGATATAAAACCATGTTCTTCTGTACTGACCAAAGACGAAGGGATGGAGAAGTTTGTTTTCATCTGTAAGGCAGCATTTTCTCAGCAGTAAATTCCTTAAAGTGGCTGTCGTGGAGGGATAACACCACACCCACAGAACTTCTCCATTTGTGTCCTTTTCTACGGTGGAAAGATGGTCACTGTGAGAATGTCAAACAGCAGCAAGGAAGTGAATTGATTGGTTACTCAGAAGCACTTAGTGGAATCAGTCTTCACATCCCATTTTACAAAGCATCCCGGAGCACATGTGACCCCAAATTCCCATCTACCTCTACTGGTCAAATTATGTAGCTCTCCTGATCTTGAATTTTAGGCCACTTGAGCAAAAAGCTCTTACAACAAATCATGAATGAAAATTTAAGAGGCATCTGAGTGGCTCATTCAGTTAAGCTCAGGGCATGGTCTCCTGGGTTGGTGGGTTCAAGCCCCACGTCGGGCTCTGTGCTGACAGCTCGGAGCCTGGGGCCTGCTTTGGATTCTGTGTCTCCCTCTCTCGCTGCCCCTCCCCGGCTCGTGTTCGGTCTCTCTCTGTCTCTCAGTCTTTCATATCTCCTCCCATATAAATTCTCATAAACTCAGCATTACATTTTTATTAGTTAGAAGGATCTTTAATAAATACATAGGAAAGGTTTGTTAAAAACAAAACTGGAGATGAAGAAAATGGTGAAATCTCTTTGAAATCATCTTATATACTGATTGTATAAATTCTGTATTTAACATTGTAATAGTAATAATAATAATAATAATAATGGTTATCCAGTCACATAGGTAGTTTCCCCATCAAAGCAAACTCTTCAATAACCTGGCCTAAACTTCAGAAAAACAGTTACTGCACATATAGCAGTATGGATGCAGATTTTTATTATGGAAAATATCAAGTTTATAAAAAAAAGTTAAAAAATGAATTCCCTCATCTCCATCACTCAGCTCCAGCAATTATCAACACCTAGTCCCTCCTTGTTTCTAAGGCTTCCCCCCAATTATTTTGAAGCAAATCCCTTTCAAATCTGTGTCCATATGAAAAGTACAAAATCTGAATTGAAAATATGATTATAAGTCATCTTTGTGTTTGCTGTTACCAGATAAAGTCAGAATTTAACCTAACCTTATTCAGAAGTACCTTCAAGCAGGACTAAGATGCCTGAAGTACTTAGGTTTTGTTTTGAAGCAGTTCTAAAATCACATCAGAAATAAATACAGGAAGCCATTCCCAGATAAACGCACTCCTTTGAGACACTGAAAAATAATCAGCACAGTTAGCCACTTTTGCTAAACGCAAGCAACGTTCTTCCACACTAGAGGAACAGAATGTTTAGGTGTTTATACAAATCTCAATAGAATATTATTGCAAAGGACCACGGCACGCTGGGAACGGAGGGACGTTCATTCAAGCAACCCGCTGCCGCCAATGGGATGAATGGGTCCTTGAAACACCCAACCCTGAAACACGGCACACGGCTCGGGCACACCCAAAGATCCCAACGTACTTCCTCAACGACTAATTCCTCGAAACTAGCCGGGATCCCGCCCTATACGATTATGTAGACACTCCAGCTCCAGGCCTGAGCTCTATCACATGACACAGGATTCCTCCGCCGGTAGGAGTCGGGGCCCTGCGGCTAGACCGCAAGGGTCGGAAACCTGGCTCCGCCACTTCCTAGCGTGCGTCCGTGCGCGAAGCACACCCTGGGCCTCCATCTGCTTCTCCGAAACGTGGTCGTCAAACATTACCCACACCCCCTGGAGCCGTGGTAGAAGTTTAACGGGAGATGATCCATGCCTAGTGCTCAGCACTCAGGGCTGGCACAGTTGGTCGTGGGGACTCCAACGGCTCAATCACACAGTCGGGGCCCGCCGGTCGCCGGGCAGGCGGTCACGCGTGGCTCCTGCACGCTCCGAGGTGTGCCCGGCCGTCCCCCCGCCGCGCGGCCCACGACCCGCTCTCGGCCCGGCCCCGGCCCCGCCTGTGCAGCGGCGCCTCGCAGCCGCCGGAGCTCAGTCGCCCTCGACGTCCGGGCTCCCGTGCATCATGGGGCGTCCGGGAGGAGGCCCGGGGTCCCTCCGTCCTGCTGCCCGGCCCGGGCGGGTCCCACGCGAGGCTGCAGGCGGACCGGCCCAGGACTGCTGGCCGGGTTCCCGCGCCCCGAAGCCCCCCGCCCCCGCCCAACAGAGAGGGGGCCGCGACCTCCTCACCGCAGGGGACCGCGGGAGCAGAGGCCACCCCGGGCCCAGGCGGAGGCGGAGGCGGAACCGGGACGCTGGCCTGCGGCGCAGGGCGCCTTCGTCCTCACCGATCAGCCCGACTCCGAGCATCAGCTGAGTGTCCGCCGCCTCCGCAGCAGCCATTTTCCGCCACCGCCGCAGCCGCAGCTCCCAACAACCCGCTCGCAGGCCCCGCCCCTCCTCCGGGACACGCCCACCTCGGCCCCACCCTCGACCAAGCCCACGCCTCTCCCTCGGGCCCCACTCGGATGCGGCTCGCCCTGACTTCCTGCCCCCCCCTCCCCGCCCGATTTCAACCCTTGGCTCTTCACGCTCAGGAAACTCCTCAGCCGTTGGCATCCTTCCTCAATTCCTCTAATCCAGATTTTCATAAACCCTCCCTTCAACCCACTCCGATCTTCCCTCCCCTCCTCAGTCTTTGCTCATTCTACCTCTGCCCTCCAGGCCGGCTAAAAAGAGGAGTCCTGAGTATGCAGGGAGGGTCTCCATTCATTCATTCATTCATTCATTCATCCATCCATCCACCCATCCATCTATTCATCCATCTATCCCTCCCCAAACCAAAAACAAACAAAACACAACAAAAAGATTTGAAAAGGCTTTGGGAATATAGTGTTGAACAAGACGGAGCATTCTAGTGGAGGGAGACAGACAATTACTGAGTAAAATAATACCAAAACAGCCTAGAGTGATAAGCCCATTGCAATAACATAGTGCAGTGGGTTAGAAGGTGGAGGGAGTGTGGCAAGGAAGGCTTCTGTGAGGAAGGGGTATTTAAACAGAGATCAGAATGTTGAGGAGCCAAGCAGTTAGTGTGGCTCCAGGATCCGTCCTCCGGGATCTTCGGTGCCTCCAACCCCAAATCTCACAAAACGAATTAGGGAGGGTCTTTGGTGTCTACAGGAATATCCTCCCACCCCCATCTCATTTGACATACGTATTAAAGTATTTAATATAAAATATTATGTATCTACCAATTCCTATATATATACCAATTGAAGGAAAACGTGGTTATCCCCCAGTTTAAAAAATGAAGTTTTACATGGGGTGCCTGGGTGGCTCAGTCAGTTAAGCCTCTAACTCCTGATTTTGGCTCAGGTCATGATCCCAGTGTTGTGGGACTGAGCCTCACATAGGGCTTCTTGCTGAGTGTGGAGCCTACTTGAGATTCTTTCTCTCCCTCTCCCCAGCTTGTGCACTCTCTACCTTAAAGAAAAAAAAAAGTATTACAAAGTTAAAGCACTTCCCTTCTCTTCTCTAACCTCCTCCTCCTCCCTGTCCCACAGAGGTAACCACTATTCTAAATTTGGTCATTGTCATTTTCCCATTATGCCCTTACTTTCTGGTTTATTTGTATGTTTCACTCAACAAAATACTGCACTCTTTCTTTGTAAAACTTTACACAAAGTGCAACAATAGCTAACATTCACTGAATAGCAGACACTGTTCTAAGTATTTTACTTGTTTTTCTTCCTTAAATGCTCAGAATATCCTTGTGTATAAGTCCTATTATGATCCCCAATTTATAGGTGAGAAAACTGAAAAGTGGCACAATTTGCCTAGGATTACATACATAGATGGCAAGTGGTGGTGCCAGGACATGGACCCAAGCAAGACGACTCCTGCCACACAAGAGATCACTAGGCTACTAAGCCTTCCCTTCTGTGACATATTATTTGTATTCATTTGTAAGTTGCCTTTTTTGCTCAACTTTGTTTTTTTAAAGATTTATCCAAGTTAATACTTATAATACTGGTTCAGTAATTTTGACTGAGTAATACTTTGAGTATGAAAATATGATTAGTCCATCAGCTATTAAAGACAATAAATTTGTTTCCTCCTTTTTACTTTATAATCACAGTGCTGCTATATTTTGAACAAGCCTCCATGTTCTACTTTCTCTTTACCTTGGAAAATTCTACATCTTCAAGGTTCAAATACCATTTCTGCCCTCAGCCCAGGCAAAACTAAGTTCTCCTTCTTCTAAGGTCTAATCGCATTTGGCCATATAACTAGGATTGGAGTATATGATTCTTCTTTAAATTTTTAAAAAATTTTTATTTATTTTGAAGGAGAGCCAGAGCATGAGCGGGAGAGGGCCAGAGAGAGAGGGAGACACAAAATCCAAAGCAGGTTCCAGGCTCTGAGCCGTCAGCACAGAGCCCGACTCGGGGCTGGAACCCATGAACCATGAGATCATGACCTGAGCCAAAATTGCATGCTTAACCAACTGAGCCATTCAGGCTCCCCATATATGGCTCTTCTGTTTCTCATTAGACTGAACTTCTGGAGGGCAGCACCCTGAATTATGCCCCTTGGATTGATTTGTTATGCCTACTATTGTAGTAAATAGTTGCTAATGTTTCTAGATCTCACAGAAAATACAAAGGTGTGAGGGGCTGAGGAGTGGGATGCAGATTTGGAATCAGTTTGGAAACCAAGGTGACACTTGCACTCGTGTTTCATTGGCTTTTGCAATCTCTTGCAAGGTTCTACAGATTAAGTGTTTACAAGAAAATACATCGTCTTGTAGATTCCCTTTAACGTCAACAACACATCAATCTGCACCTTAAATACCTGGTTTTAGTGAAGGTCACTGTCATCCAATCAACTAGGATAATTAATTATATAAAATCCTAACAGGGGCGCCTGGGTGGCTCAGTCGGTTAAGCATCTGACTTCGGCTCAAGTCATGGTCTCAAAGTTTGTGGGTTCGATCCCCGCGTCGGGCTCTGTGCTGACAGCTCAGAGCCTGTAGCCTGTCTTCGGATTCTGTATCTCCCTCTCTCTTCGGCCTTCTCCTGCTCGCTCTGTCTCTGTCTCTCAAAAATAAATAAAAACAAAAAACATCCTAACATATTTCAGCTACTGTTATGGGCTGAGATAACTCCATAGTTATACGGTATAGCGCTAACCCCACTACCTCAAAATGTGATTGTCTGTGGAGATACAGCCTTTAAGGAGGTAATTTAGTTAAAATGAGGTTGTAAGGGTATGTCCTTATCCAATCTGACCTATGTCCTTATATGAAGAGGAAATTTGGACAGAGAGATACCAGAGATGTGGCTGCCCAGAGAAAAGGCATCTGCAAGCCAAGGAGAGAGGCCTCAGAAGAAATCAAACCTGCCAATACCTTGATCTTGGACTTTTTATATCTTGAACTGTGAGAAAATAAATTTCTGTTGTTTAAGCCTCCCAGTCTGTGGTATTTTGTTGTGGTGGCCATAAGAAACTAATATAGCTACTCTTCAGCCATTTGTGTTTTTTAAGTTTATATATTTGAGAGAGAGTGAGAGAGAGCAAGAGAGCACAAGTGGGAGAGGGGCAGAGAGAGAGAGAGAATCCCAAGCACTGGGAGTGCGGAGCCTGATGTGGGGCTCAATACGGGGCTCGAATTCACAAACCTTGAAATCATGACCTGAGCTGAAGTTGGGATGCTTGACAGAGCCATCCAGGAGCCCCACTCTTTGGCCATTTGTATTGGATGTACTTGAAACACCGACTGGAGATTATATTTCTGGGGGTTTTCCCCCCTCTTCTCTGATAAAAGAGCAGCTTGGAAAGATTGCCTTTGAATCACTAAGGGTGACAGCCTCCTCTCTCTGCAGTAAAGATGTGGGCCCCACAAGTTCACTGGCAGTCTTCCTTGGGTGGGCAATTGCTCCTTTATCTGGGGTTAGGACATACTGTCATGTCCTTTTGTGGTTGAAGAGTTTCAGATGCGCCAGACACCTGAGGGAATTCCCACAGCTCAGAGGAGAGAGAGCAGCAAGGGGTCTGTGTTCGTGGAGTAACGGACCGTGGAACAAGCCAGAACCTGCTGCTCCCGAGGCAGCTGGTTCCCCTGAGGGACTGGAGCCAGAGTGAGAGTTCATCAGGGAATCAGGGAGAGCATTCCTTCTCTCCTCAACAGCAGCACTAGAATCCTCACTGAGGAATGTCCCAGGTCCTGTATGGTAACCAGATGCTGCCGGCTCAGTCGTCAAGAGTGATGTTTGAGGCCATAAGAGCCACAGCCAGAAGCGGAGTGCCCAGAACTACTTCACAGTCTCCCTGGATTTGTTTGCTGGCCCAGAGGAAGCCCCTGAGGTCTGGAACAACGGGAAAGAAATCCTGACGAAATACCCAACTTGCTAGTAGTTAGGCACAGTTTTTAATAAGAAAGATAAAAGCAATATGAGCATAATTGCCTATTATGTTTGTGACAGTTTATACTGACTTTACTAGGAATTACCTTGTTTTGTTCAATATGAGTTTAATGTATTTAAAGATGTGTTAATGAATTGAAGCCTTTCTGGAAAGGCAGTTTGGCCGTAACTAACAAAATACAGAAGGGTGTACCCAGCGATTTACTTTTGAAAATACACATGTATCCAAATATGCATGTGTAAGGATGCTCATCTGGTGATGCTAGTAATCACAAAAATGTGAAAATTACCGAAATACTTACTAATGAAGAAACTGAAAAAAAATGAAGGCATATTCCACTATCATAGAGTGCCATGATGCTATTAAGGTGAAGTAGATACATTTGTACAAACTCACTATAATTGCATCTATGTGTAAAACTCCAAGCTGATCTGTATATACATAGAATTGGGAGGATGCACACCCAGATGCCAACAGTCATTACTTCAGGGGAAGGGTGCGGGAATAGGGTGTGAAGGAAGGTATGAACTGTATAATAAAAATGCAATCATAAACATTTGGAAATGCAGATATAAATATTTACATATATTTAATACATAAAGACATTAAATATACTAATATAAGGTCCATAACTGTAAAGATGTCTTAGGACAATATAGAAAAATATTCAAGCGCTAATAACAGTGGTTTTCCCTAGGTGGGTAAGACTTCAGTTATTTTTCTTCCTCCTTTTACTTTCATTTCACAATTTAAAAAATACTGTATTTGTTGCTTGCCGTAGTTCAAATTTAAAAATCTCTGAAATTGGGATGCATCCTACAATTATAATTGAAAATGTTTTTTTCAAATGTATGATACATAAAGCGATGTACTTAATCACTGATGGCATTTCTAGATTTGACGAAAGCCGGTACACAGAAAAACATGAGAAAATACGTTAAGTCCGTAGGCCCCAGATCTCCTGTCCTTCCCACTTCACCAAGGTCATTTGTTGAATCTTACAGGGACACATTTAGCTCAAAATCCACAATATAATATTCTGTGGTATTTGGGCATGAGGAATCATTTTCCATTACACTGGCAGGAGTCTAGGATCAGGAAGATTCAACTTCCCTTGTACAGAGTGCAAACATTTGCAAAGCACACTGTGAAATGGGCCAGAGGCTGGGGAGATGGAGGCACAGATAACCACAGCAGAACTCTTGCCTGTGACCAACTTACACTCAGGCGGGAAAACAGAAAAGGGGAGAGGGAAGACCTCACCAGATCTATTGCTTCTGGGGTTTCAGACCTAGAGATCCAACCCTGAGGAAAGAGAAAAAGGAGAATCTCAGAGGTGGAAGAGCATGAAAGTGTCTTAGGGGTATTGCCTCTCCTTGTTCCTGTGTCTCCTGCGTCCCTGATGTATGCCGGGCACTCTATTTTCTCAGTGAATGAGTTAGGGAGCAGCCCCGTGGTGCCAAAGCCCATAGGTGCCGCCTTTGTCTCTGGCACATAGACAGCATTCAGAAAATAAATGAGGATGATGATGGCGATGGGTAGATAAATACTAAAATGAAGGATCTGAGCCAGATGGCAGTGGATGTAGGGGGGAAGGATAATGAAGGCTGTGGCCAGGCTCAGGACAGGTGGTGAAGTTATCTGTAGGAAGGTGGGGGGAGAATGCATGCCTCCCTCCCTTCCATTTCACTGCTGGGTGCTGTCACAACTGCCAGACAAGTTCACGGAGTTCAGAGAAAAGGACTACAGAGGGCAGAGAAGGGGAGGCATTTCAAGAAAAATCTTTACGTTAATATTATACATAAAGGGGCCCCAGAGATAACTCTCAGCTCCCATGGTTTCTTAGGGGGCCCCACAGGATTCAGCACACAGCCGTGCTCATGGCCAGGATTCATCAGCAAAGGAAAAAAGGCACATGGGGGTGATTTCCAAAGGAAAGCAGGCCCAAACTTCTAAAAGTCCTCTCCTAGTGGAGTCGCACAGGACATGTTTCATTCCTCCAGCAACAAGTTGTAACAACACGAGTGCGATATTATTGAAGAGGGAAGCTCATTAGAGACAGGCAGGTTTTTATTGGGGGACAGTCATGTGGCACCTTCTGCTGAGCACGTACCCAAATTCCAGTCTTTCAGAAGGAAACAGGTATTCAGCATGAGCCCCACTGTTTGTGCAAGGAGGCTAGAGAGTCATTCTTATCAATTCCAGGAATGGGGGGAGCACTCCTGAAATCCAAGTTCACAGATACCCGCCAAGGGCCTACTTTATCAGTAGGCTTTTTGAAGGATAGCTGGCTGAGGCCTGCTGTGTCTTATTTGCACAGCCTGTTGCTCTTTGCTCCCTGGGAAAAGAGTAAGATGTTATTGCCACTAATATGGATTTGGAAAATGCCCCAACTCCCTGGGCACATAGATTAAGGGACCCTAACATCTTCTACAGATGTTCCAATTCCCAGATTGCTGTGAGCCAAATGTGGCTCTTCTTTTTATCATTTCCTTAATTGTATGTAATAAGAGATTAGGCCTGTGTCAGCCAAGAGAACATTGGGATGTCAGCTCTCATCAGGGATTTCACGGTTGCTTGGGGCCCAAGAAGTCACCTCTGAAAGGGGCTTTAGTCAAATGCCTTGACACATGCTGATGGTCAACTGCCTTCCAGATTACGTGAGCTTCCAGAACATTCCCAAGGGAAAGTCATCCTTCTTGGGTTCTCCATAGTTTTAGGGTGCTGATATTGGAGACTGTATAGATCCCAGGCCCCAAGAAGCCCAGCTTTCAAGCTGTGTTGAATTAAAAGAAACAGATCAGAAAGAAAATGTAATTGAGATAAATTCTGATCTGTATTTGCATTTTTCTTTAAAATTTTTAAATGTTTTTATTTATTATTGAGAGACAGAGAGAGACAGAGCATGAGCATGGGCAGAGAGAGGAGACACAGAATCTGAAGGAGGCTCCAGGCTCTGAGCTGTCGGCACAGAGCCCAACGCGAGGCTCGAACTCACCCAACGTGAGGCTTGAACTCACAAACTGTGAGATCATGACCTGAGCCGAAGTTGGACACTTAACCAACTGAACCACCCAGGTGCCCCTGTATTTGCATTTTTCAAAAATATTAAAGATGATAGAACTCGTTACCTACAGTGATTTCCCCTCATATTTTACAAATAGACTTTTTATTTTTCTTTTATCGTTTTTAATTAAAAAAAATTTTTTTTGGTACCAAAGTCTGGAATAAATATTTTATTTTAGAATAGTTTTAGATTTATAGAAAAGTTACAAAGATAGTACCTAGAATTATCTACCATATACCCCTCAAACAGCTTCCCCTTTAACATCTTACATCAATATGATACATTTGTCACAACTAATAAACCAATACTGATACATTGGTAACTAAAGTCCATATTTTTTCCCTTAGCTTTTTACTTAATGTCTTGGGTTCTTTTCCAGGATCCTGTTTAGGATAACACTAGATTTAGTCAACATGTTTACTTAGGTTCCTTTTGGCTGTGACAGTTTCTCAAGATTTCCCGTGCTTTTGATGAACCTGACAGTTTTGAAGAATGCAGGCCAGGACTTCTGTGGACCGTCGTTCAATTTGTTTTTGTCTGATGTTTTGCTCAGGATTAGACTGGGTCATGCGTTGTGGGGAGGAAGACCACAGAAGTGCTGCTATCATCACATCATACCAAGGGTACATTGGTGGGGTGACTGGGTGGCTCAGTTGGTTGAGCGTCCAACTTTGGCTCAGGTCATGATCTCACAGTTCATGAGTTCGAGTCCTGTATCGGGCTCTGTGCTGATAGCTCAGAACCTGAAGCCTGTTTCAGATTCTGTGTCTCCCTCTCTCTCTGCCCTTCCCCTGCTCGTGCTTACTCTGTCTCTCAAAAATAAACGTTAAAAAAAATTTTTTTTTAAAAACAGGGTACATCGAGGTGTTAACCTTGATTACCTGGCTGGGGCTATGTTTGTCAGGTTTCTCTCCTGTAAAGTTACTCTCCTTCCTCCTTTCTGTGCTGTCTGCCTTGGATAGAAGTCACCATGCATGGCCCACGCTGATGGAGTGGGGAGTTATGGTCCACCTCCTCCAAGGCAAAGTATCTACATAAATTATTTGAATTCTTCTTCCTGGGAAATGTGTCTGTTCTCTCCCATTTATTTACTTATTCAATCATTTGTTCATATTGGTGTGGACTCGCTCCGTGTTTTTGTGAACCATTGCTCCCTTTCATCGGCAGGGGTTCTGAAATTTCTCTCCTTCTCTTACAGATAGCTCTTCCTGTTGCCATCTCCTCTCTCCTCTTTCCTTTTCTCCCATTTGCGTTTCCCCCCACCCCTCTATTTTTGTTTCTCTCATCTCGGCCCTTTCCTACTTGAATCTCCTACCCGACTTCTCCAGCTGTCCTCCCAACTGAGTACCTTATGTATTTAAGAAGGTGTAAGTGGAGAATGAGGGAGGACAACAAGGGGGAAATGCCCACTAGTCGGTAGATGATGTTAGCAGTTGAGAGGGCAGAAAGAGGCTGTGAATACTTCATGCATTGATTATGTGGTCTCTCTTACATGCACATAATGTGAAAAAGATTTCTGGAGAGCCTGTATCAGGGACTGTGTGAAGGGTGCTAGGGGTAGTCTCTCTTTCAAACCTCGCACAACTCATCATGCCTATTCCACAGGTGAGTACATGGAAGCTCACAGAGATTACTTGCCCAATATCATAGTGCTAATAAATGGCAAAGCTGGGGTTTGAAGCCATCTGGCTCCAAATCTGGCATGCTTAATGGATGAACTGAGGTGTATTTATAATTCTAAATTCCCTAGGAAATGAAACTTAACCCCTAGTTCTAAAAACATCAGTGTGGAATACTATAACATGTTTATAGCCTCAGATTCCTTCTAAAGGGCTTTTGCTTGAACACTCTGAATTTGTATAGTTAAACCTTACACAGTCTAAGGGCGACTGGGTGGCTCAGTCGGTTAAGTGTCTGACTTCAGCTCAGGTCATGGTCTCATGGTCTGTGAATTCAAGCCCCATGTCAGGCTCTGTGCTGACAGCTCAGAGCCTGGAGCCTGCTTCAGATTCTGTGTCTCCCTCTCTCTCTGCCTCTTCCCTGCTCACACTCTCTCTCAAAATAAATAAAGATTAAAAAAAATTTACACCTTTTACAGTCTTGCCCTTTTCTTCCACTGAGCTATACCTTTGTTTTCATTTTATGCAAAGTCACTTTAGAATTTTAGACTCCATCTGTGTTTCTTTTTCTTTTACTATAAGTTAATATGGAGAAAACTGTTGAGGTCTCTGTATTAGTTTTCTATTGTGGTGTAACAAGTTGCCACAAACTTTCTGGCTTCACACAACATGCATTTATCAGCTTGCAGTTCTACAGACCAGAGGCCCAAGCATGTGATGACTGGGTCTCTGCTCAGGCTCTTGTCAGGCTGAAGTCCCAGGGCGGGGGGCAAGGCTGCACTCCCTTCTGGAGGCTCTGCAGAGGAATTTCCCTACAAGCTCATCCAACTGTTGATGAAATCAGTTCCTTGCAGTCGTGGTAGGAGGCCTCTGTGCACTAGCTGGGTTTTGGCCGGGGGCTGCCTTACCTAGTAGAGGTCGCCTACAGTTTTTTGCTATGCAGCTTCATCCATTTTTCCTCTCAAGCTTAGAATCTCTTACTTCCTCTGCCTGTGATCTATAGACCTGGATTCATAGGGCTCATGTGATTGGTTAGGCCCACCCAGATAATCTCTTCTGAAAGTCAACTGTGATACATACTATAACCTAATCATGGAAGTAACACCCCATCATATTTACAGTCTTGGGCCGTGCTGGAAATCTGTGGGCATCTTATTACCATTCTTCCTACCACAGTCTCCATTCCTATATTTATTCACACACCCCATATTTATACAGTGCCTGCCCTGGGCCAGGCACAGTTCCAGGAGTTGGAGCTACAATGGTTAACATGACAAACTTGGTCCCTTAAAGATTACCATCAAGTGTGGTGAGACAGATGGTAACCAAGGAAACAACGAAAACTATCCATTAGTGATGAATACTCTGCTGAGGATTGAACGAGGGAAACCTAGGTTTCAGTCTGGGTGGTCAGGAGGGGCTCTCTGAGGAGGTGTCACTTTAGCTGCTTCATGAGAAGACAGCACAATGAAAGGTCCATGTAAAGACTGTCTAATATCCACAAGCCCAAGATGAAAGCCCACACCCTGTGGTTCCAGGGTTCCTTCTAATCATACTTAACACATTTAACACAGAAGCCTATTTTCAAACCACACCCTAAACCACTCTGCACAGCGTCTTACTCATTCTGCTCTTGGCCTTGGTTGGTTGGTGTAGCTTTGAGCATAATCTCCTAAGCTCCCAGGTCCCAGGCAGGAGCTGGGCTGTGTGGCATGCAAACAATGGAGAGTGTGTACACCAGTTCCCACCAACATGCTTCTCTTCTTCCCCTCAGACTTCTCCTGGAGTTGGGCAGAGTATTAATGGTGAGGACTCCTGAGTGTAAGATGCATTTCTCCCTGTAAATAACAAATACTGCCAGGACAGGTTTCTGCTAAAAATCTACTCAACTGAATCTCCATTACAATTTCCTGCTTTAAAGTTACACAACCCAAAGGTTCAGTGAGAACTGCCTGGCCCAGGCAAGCACATCCCACATCTGCTCTTTGTACCCCACTGTTGAAAAGATTTCCACCCCTCATTGGACACTTTCATGGTTAAGAATGCAAAGGTGTGAGGTTTTGGACCTTGTTTCTCATCATGCATTTGGAACCATCAAGGTGCTCTGAAATAAACACTGAACAAACACTTTCTGGGTGTTGATCATGTCCCAGGCACTGTCCATACACAAAGATGAACTGTCCCAGTCACTACCTTCAAGGGACTTCCAGTGTCACGGAGGAGACCAATATGCAGATGGACAATGATAATATAGGAGGCTTGCTTTAATCTATTAAGTGATGTTTTCAACAAGTATTTAATGAGTGCTTACTCTGTGCCACGCACTGTTATAGGTGCTAGACTTAGTACAGCAGTTAAATGAAACAGACATTAATCCCTGTCCTCATCATTCTTATTATATTCTAGAGAGGTAGATCATGAAATATACAAGTAAGATGTTGATAGCTAAATAAATGCTGCAGAGGAAAATAAAGAAAAGGGTGCTCAGAAGTATGGGAGGAAGGGGGTGCCTGGGTGGCTCAGTTGGTTAAGCGTCCAACTTCGGCTCAGGTCATGATCTTGTGGTTCATGGGTTTGAGCCCCGGCTCCAGCTTTCTGCTGTCAGCACAGAGACCACTTCGAATCCTCTGCCCTACTATCACTCTCAAAAAATAAACATAAAAAAAGAAAGATGGGAGGAAGGGAGGTTATTATTAAAGAGGTACAGGAAGGGGCACCTGGGTGGTTCAGTCAGTTATGTCTGACTTTGGCTCAGGTTGTGAAATGATCTCACAGTCTGTGAGTTGGAGCCTCATGTCGGGCTTTGTGCTGACAGCTCAGAGCCTGGAGCCTGCTCCAGATTCTGTGTCTCCTTCTCTCTCTACCCCTCCCCTGCTTGCACTCTGTCTCTCTCTCTCTCAAAAATAATTAAAGTTAAAAAAATAAAATAAAAAAAGAGGTGAGAGAAGACAGCACTGAAAAGGTAACACTGGCATGGCATGGGCGGGATGGGAGAGGGAAAGGAGTCATGTAGGGTCTTGCAGGCCATTGTAAGGACATTCACTCTGCACGCTCTGGGTAGCCATAGGAGCGTCTTCATCAGGGGACTGGCATATGTGCCTCCTTATTTCTCCCTTCTTGCCATGGTGGAGAGTTAACAGAAGGGGGTCAAGGGGAAACAGAAGACAGACAAGTGAACATGTTATTACATACTCCAGGTGAGAAATGACGGTGACTTGGACCAGAGTGATAGCTGTGGAGTTGGTAGAAACGAGATTTGCTGATGGATTGGTTGCATGTGGGGCTGTGGCAGAAGAAGTGGAGTCAAGGATGTCTCCAATATTTTTGGTTTGAGCAACTGGAAGAAAGGGGTTGTCATTATTTACGTGGGAAAGATGATGGGAGGAGCTTGCTGGAAGCCTGAGAGACCAAGAGTCTGGTTTGGGGCAGGTTAGGTGTATGTTGTATGTCAAACACTTAATGTGTCAAATAGGAATCTGGGTGTGAGACTGGCTTTCAGGAGAGAGAGCACTGGTGATATAATTTTGTAACTTCTAATCACAGAGTTGATGTCTAAAGCTATGAGTTAGAACCAATAGATGGATACAGTTAGAGAAGGAGAGAAGTCCAGGGCCTGGGCCCTAGGACTTTTCAACCTTAGATGTCTGGGAGATGAAGAGACACCAGTCAAAGAGACTGAGGAAGAATCAGGTAGGAGGAAAATCAGGAGAGGGTGATCCTGGAAGCCAAGTGGGGAAGTATTTCAGGAAGGATGGAGTAAACAACATTCTGTATGAGAGGAGACAGAATCCAGTACACTAGTACAAAGGGCTGGCCTAATTTTTTAAAATTTATTTTATTTATTTTTTTACTATTTTATTATTAAAATTCCTTTAACATTTATTTATTTTTGAGAGAGAGAGAGAGAGAGAGAGAGAGGTAGGGCAGAGAGAGAGGGAGACACAGAATCTGAAGCAGGCTCTAGGCTGTGAGCTGTCAGTACAGAGCCCGACGCGGGGCTCAAACCCACAAACTGCGAGATCATGACCTGAGCTGAAGTCAGACGCTCAACCGAGCCACCCACGTGCCCCAAAAGGCTGGCTTTAGAGAGGAGTACAGACTGCCAGGTAAGAGTAGGGAGGCAGAGTGTCTGAGTACAGAAGTAAGTGGGTGGGTAGATGGCAGAGTGCAGAGGTAGGTTCTCTTCTAACCGCTCCTTTGTTTGCGGTGCTACAGAAAATGAAGCCATCAGCTGAGAGCAGAGGATTGGAGAGAGGAAAAAGTATGAAACAGTCATCGGGGAGAATGGGAATGTGGCCTAGACAAGTGTAGTAGGATGGCTGAACTGCAACACGGTACTTGTCGGGGCTTGTGGTCAGGAATGGAGGGGGGGCTTGTCAACATGGTTGTGCATTTTCCCCCAGTCATACTGGGCTCTAGGCAAAGAGTAGGAAGATGCTTCAACTGGCCAGGGTTGGGGGTCAAATAAAGGGAAAGCGGAGCAAGAAAAGAACTAAATGATGGGATCTAAGTTGGGTGTGGAGGAAGTAGAGGACATGGGGATGAGGAGCAGTGAGAAGGAAGCAGGATTGGTGAATGGGATGCAGGTCCCAGTTAGGCAGCAGGGCCGCTGGGGTTGTGGTTCACTATGAACAAGAAAGTGAGATACTTGAAATCAGGATCTGGGAACTGAGAGAGTTGGTATTATCAGGTTTAGTTAGGGGTCAGCAAACATGCCCTGTGGGCCAAAGTTGGCCTACTGCCTATGTTTACACAGCCTTGAGTTAAAAATCGTCTTTACTTTTTTTTTTAGTCTTTACATTTTTTAAAAAAATTTCTTTTTCTTTTTCTTCCAGTGTAGTTAACATATAGTATTACATTAGTTTCAGGTGTACAATATAGTGATTCATCAATTCTATATATTTCTCATGCTCATCAAGATAGTTTTTGTATCTTATTTTCTTTTTATTTTTTTCTTAATGTTTATTTATTTTGAAAGAGAGAGAGAGTCAGAGTGTGCACACGTCTGTGCAGGGGGGGTGGGGGGGAGAGAAAGAGAATCCCAAGCAGTCTCCTTGCTTTCAGTGCAAAGCCCAATGTGAGGCTCGATCCCACAAACTGCAAGATCATGACCTGGGCTGAAATCAAGTAGGACACTTAACTGACTGAGCCAACTAGGCACCCCAAGACAGTTTTTACATTTTTAAATGTAACATACATACATACATACATACAAGGACAATTATTATTCTGGCAAGAACAATTGCTTCAAGAATTGAAGACATTGCCTCCTGGCCCGCAAAGCCTAGAATATTTACTATCTAGCCCTTTACAGAAAAAGTTTGCAGACTCTTAGTCTAGACTCTAGGGTATCACTCTGTGTGTGAGTGAGTAGCTGAGGTAAAGCAGAGAACACAACTGTGAAGGCCAGGTGGCCAGGATATTGGCAGGAACATCTACACGGGTGTAGAAACCAGTAATAATTATGACAGTGTTGGATAGAGTGGCAGGGAGCTGGAACTAAGAGTTGAGGAATGAGGGGTTGTAACCTGGGATCTGTAGATGCCCACAGAGGACTGCAACATAGAGGAACCACATGTAGTGTAGTCTGATAGCATGAGGTTCAACGTTCAAAGTTTAAGGGAGGAGAGAGAGAATGTTCTAGAAGCAGCTGTGGGAAGAGCTCGTCAGTCATTGATCCACCTCCAGGCACCAGTGGTTCGAGGGACGAACACAGCTACCGCTTGACAGAGCTGCAGGGGCAGCAGGGTGCTCAGAGATGGCCTGGGTCACCAAGTTAATGGTGGCTTGAGGAAAGCGTATAAATGAAGGGGCAGTTAAGTCGGCCCCCACTGGCTGGAAAGACTTTGCAGAGGAAGCCTCTGAGCTGAGGCTTAAAGTATTGGTAGGACTTAGGTAACAATGACTGAGACAGGAAGAAGGGAAGGGATATATAGGCATAGGAAAGTATGACATATTTGAAAACTGACCTCAGAAAGTCACAAATGAACTTTGGTACAGCTGGAGGTTCAAAACCAGTGCAATTAGGAGCTTTGGGAGAAGAGCATTATTGTTTCTTCTTCAGTATTTGCATGCTGGGGCTTAAATAGATTGAGAGCCTCACGTAGATAGGTAGATGCTACATAAATGAAAGAAAACACGCATTGAACTTTCAGACTTCTTACTTCCCCACAGATACAGGTCCAGTAGAAACTGTTTCATATAAATTTATATGGGGAATCATTCATTCATCTCTCAAGCATTTTCTGAGAGCATCTCATCTGCCAACGCTCTGCCAGGCATTGGGGATGTAGTGGTGAACAACACAAAAGCTTCCTTCCACTCTCTGAGCTTATAGTCTGCAAGTATTGAAGTATGATCAGGCTCAGACAGGATGTTATTGGAGTTCACTGCCTTGGCATTTAAACCAATCTGGGTGCCAGGGAAGAATTCTGGAGGAAGTGACGATGTGGAGAAATGGATTGTTGTTAGAACAAGGAATGGGTGGTGGTGGAGAATGTTCCAAGTGAAATAATGCCACTTATTGGGTTGGAGGTGGTGAAAGATATGCCCAGAAAGACAATGGGGGTCTGCACCCTCAAGAAGCCTCTGGCAAAGTCCAAGAAGTCAGGGACCATGCCTGTCCTGTTTGCTGCCTTGCACCTACTATCAGGTGCTTACTTCCTGTACCTGTCACATGGTAAGTATGAGATAACGGTTTGTCCAAGGAATGTGTCACTGTGAACCATAGTCTAACTCTCTGAAAAAATTATCAGGTTATCTGTATAAATACCTCATTACGGTATTCTTGTAAACAAAATGACAAATGTGACAGCATTTTGTAAACTGTCAAACAAGATACTTGATTTAAAGCTATATTATGCTGCAAACATGTGTAATGTACCTCTTTTGTGCTCCTGACAACCGTTTGTTTTTTTGAGAATCTTATTTACTCTACTCAAAACCCCCAAAACATTGTATTAGGGAAATTATCCAGTCATATGTAGTACAAAAGTAGCCTGATGAGGGGAAAAACCTTCATTGGCCTGATTACTTCCTTTTACCACTTCCTAAGGTGGCTTCTAGCATATTCGCATTGCTTGTTTTCTATGAAGTGAGCATTAATCAACAGAAAGTAATTACGCTTTTCTCCTGGTTCAGAATAGATCCTACCTTGTTCCTCGCTGCGTACACATCTATCGTCACCAGAGAATCATCAACTCCTTGCAAACAGGGATCTTGCATCTTTTATGCCCAGCATCCAACATTATAGCTATTAGCTGGTACTTAATACCTACAGGCTACATTTAATACATTTATTCTGGAAGTTGAGACTATTCACAAATACAGTACTCGAGTCTAAATAGTTATATTTAATGTACTTATATGATCATTGGCTGTTACATTACGAAATGCTTCATATACTTAAACTTGAAAGGGAAAAGAATGAAGATGCAGAAATACTGAATTTCATTTTTCTCCAAATTTTCTAGAATTTGTCTTGTTTTAGGCCTACCACACAAAGAGCAATAATCAATGAGATCATTTTACCATCTTCTTCGATATGTAACACAAAGGTAGTAAAGTTGGAAAGCTTTTTCTGATATTTAGGCCAGGCCTCCTTTTATTATATTCTGTCACATCTCTCTATGGCCTACTAAATAGTTTTCTATCTACAGCATTTAAAAGCTATGCTTGCTCTTATGTTAAGCTCTTTAATTTTGACATAATTATTATATACACAAACGAGTCTCTTGATCCTGCCCCATAAAACAGTTCCTATAGCTTCTTAGTACTTATTGCTCAACTCTGGTCTAGCTCTTATTTGGGGGGGGGGGGGGAGTTTAGACATTTAGAGTGGCCCAAGCATTTTGGAGAAAGAACTCTCTAAAGCTAATTTTTAAGTAACCTTTTTTAAAATTTGTGATTTTTTTTTTGGTCTATGTTTGCATTTCCTAAGTTTTCTTTCTTTATAGTGATACATTTAGTTACATAGAAAAATCTCTTTGCTCAGGCAGAAACAATGAGGGGAAAAGGCTTTTTGTGTGTATGTACCGTGGGTTCATTGTTCCTGGATGTGGTACTCTGTCATTCATTCACATGTCCCACCCTAGTACAAAATGCGAAATAAATTTGTAACAACATATTCCACTGCTGCTTTCTGATTTTCTTTTCCTGAACTCGTCTTAAATCCATACCAAGGGCTTGCGTAGTTAGATTCAGTTTAAATGGCTTTCAAGTTCTAGGTAGACCAAGTTACTGATTAAACATTAAAATGGTTGGGGGCGCCTGGGTGGCTCAGGTCATGATCTCACGGTTCGTGGGTTCGAGCCCTTCATCGCCTTCTGTGCTGACAGCTCAGGGCCTGGAGCCTGCTTCGGATTCTGTGTCTCCGTCCCTCTCTGCCCCTCCCCTGCTCGCGCGGTCTCTGTCTCTCAAAAATAAATTAAAAAAAAATTAAAAAAAATTTTAAACATTAAAATGGTTGGTCAAGAGGCACCCGGGTGGCTCAGTCAGGAGAGCACCCAACTCTTGCTCAAGAGGTTAAGTTCAAGCCCCGCGCTGGGTATGGAGCTTCCTTGAAAAAATAAAATATTAAAAAAAAAATTGTTGGTCAATAATAAAAGGCTGTAGCAAAGGGCCTGATAAATTGATTTCTTTTTCCGCTAACACCCATTTTTCTCCTGTTTGTTTGTAAGGTGCGCTCCCGAGTATTTTCAGTGTACAGAATCTGTTCTGCTGCAAAGCTTCTGCCCTCTCGCCACGTTACTCTCTCCAGTCTGTCCCCATCTTTCAGGTCTCAGCTCAAATCTCACCTTCTCTGAGGGCCCCCATTCCCTAATCTTGGTGTCATCAACTTTTTTTACTTTACCGATATGAAATAAGCTTGCTAATTTATTTATTGCGTCCCTCCTCCCCCTGCTAGTCCGTCGAGGGTGGGACCACTAATTACTATTTCCCAGAGGTGAGCGGTGCTGGGCTAGGGATACCTGCTCGATGCGTTGCCGATTAACGGATAAATACGGCATTTCCACTCAACCGAGACAGGCCATTCCCTGGGCGGACGGGACCGGACTTAACTTCGCATGACTCCGCACAAACCAGGTTCAACATGCACCGGTGCAGACGCCGCCTTTCTCGTCAGGCAGAAACTCTGACCCCAATTTCACCTTTCCCACCCCGATTCTCGCTCGAAGAACGAGGGGTCTGTGAACTGACTCCCTAGCGTTTCCCGGGAGAGGCCGGAGGAACCAGCGAGCACGTACCACACCCGCCGCCGCCACGTCAGCCGGCGCGCGCGACGGTAGCGCGCCTGCGCGCAGGACCACCCAGTACATCCGGGGCCTGGGCGTCGGCGGCGCCGCCGGGCGGGGGTCACGTGGCTCCTTCCTTTCCGTCTCTGGCCGGCTGGGCGCGGGCGACTGCTGGCGAGGCGCGTGGAACCTCGCGCTGGTTCCTCTCCGTCTCCTCTCTCGGCCCGGGCCACTAAGGAGTTCGCTGACGCCGGGTGAGCTGAGCCCGCCGCCAAGATGCCGGCCTATTTCCAGAGGCCGGAAAATGCCCTCAAACGCGCCAACGGTGAGTAGGGGATCGGGGCGCGCCGGGCTGGGTCGGCCCGAGGCCTCGGAGGTCGAGGGGCCCGGGCCTCCTCCTCGCTGCTCCGCCGCCCGGCTGCGGCCGGAGAGGTGGTCGATGCGAGCTGCCCGCCGCCGTTCCAGCCTGTGGTCGGGCATGGTTTCCCTTCTCGCTCCTACCGACCGGGGTTGGGGGTGCTGGGAGGTGCGGAGCCGGGAACCGTCGCTCTCGGGGCCTCTTCCTTAACCCGCGCCGCTTCCTGCTGCGTCTCGGGGGCCGCGGCCCCGGAGACAGGTCTGCCGGGGCCCGACCTCCCCCCCCCCACTCCCTCTTGTCCGCCTCCGCCCGGCCCCCCGGGCCGCCGGGCCCTCGGCTGATTAGGCCCCGCGCCCCCAGCCGCCATCTGGGAGTGCCGGGGAGGAAGAAACATGGCTCCCTCCCGGGGACAATGCACGCGAGAACCTCGACTCCACCTCCTGCCGGCGCCGGGAGCCGGCCAGTCCCACCTCCCGCCCTCTCGCAGACACCTCCGCCCCCGAAATCCAGCGCCGGGCTTGGCAGGGTCAGGGTCCACTTAGCCTTTTCCCCAGTCCCCGCTTCGGGGACTCTGACCCATTTAACCTGTTACCTGTTTTTTTTTTGGTCCCCCCCCCCCCCCCGGCATCGATTATTCCCAGCCCCAGAGCCTACTCCAAATCACATGAAGTTGGAACATTGTTAATCCTGTAAGAGAGAGACTTCAAGTTCTTAAAAATAACGATTGAGGCCTAGAGAGAGAGAGAATGTTTACCCAAGGTCACTCCGGGAGTTAGTTGTGGAGCCAGGAGACTAGAACCAAGGTCTCCAGACTTCCGGATCAGTTGTTTCTTTCGCGACAGCGCTGCTGCCTGCGATTTTTACTTCCATGTGTACTTTAGCCACCGGCCCTTTCGGGGAAAGTTGTGCGTGTCCCGCTCTATTCGCGAGGCATATGTTACGTTGGCATCCTGGGGGTGCAGATGTGTTATGCATGGCTCTGGTAAACTTTCTCGTTTAGAGTTTAAGCCTAACGCTTTCTAAGTGTGTAGGTAGTTCATAGCTCTTATTTTCACCCTTCCTGTACCCCAAACAAGTTTTGAGGCTTACACCATTTTGTAGGTGGCTATAATGTGTCTATTACAGTTTTATGTTGGTAGAGCCTATTTTGTTAGCTTGTTTGGAAATTCCTCTTGTGAAAAGGTCAATTTCAGTCGACACATAAAATTATTATTAGTGATAATCTTGCAGGGCTAAGGGTGTTTTTGGCACATGGTTGTTATTTTAAAAGTAACGATTTGGGGGTGGAGTTCAGAGTGTGAGATAGGATAATGCTACATTCTTTGAACTAGAGTAATCATTCTAAAAATCAGTTAAACGAACAACTTAGATCTGAGGACTGCTCATTTTAACCAGTGATCTAATGGTTAGGACAGGCAAGAATCAAGGATGTTGGTTTATAGGAAAGAACATCGGTGGAATTGGAACTTTATCACTAGAAAATGAACTGGGGCAAAGTTAGAATATTTTTATGTTTAGAAACTTAGAAATCTGTTATGGTATACGAAGTGACTTGGATTCAGTTACTACTGTAACTGCTGTTGTAGATCTGTTTTACAGTTGTTTACGGACAGGCATTTTTCCTTCTAATAGACTGAAGCACTAATCCGGATGGCCTAAATATTACACCTTTGATGTGCTCAGGCCTTGTTTCTTTCATCACTCCTTCCTTCTGAATCTTCGTATGAGTTTACTATTTCAGTAATTCTTTTAATTAGAAGGGTTATCTGCTGTGTAACGAATCTTAAATCACTTTTCACATTTTCTGACTTGAAATAGCTTTGACACATGAAGGGCAAGTTAGGGAAATTGTCTGAAATTAAGTAGGCAAGATCAGAAAGGGTGACGGAGTGGGGAGGGCTTTAAGTTTGTGTAGGGTTTGTTTTTTTTTTTTTTTTTAAAGGCTGTATTGACTCCTTGCTGCAGCCCTTTAAAATTGTAAGATGTGTGTTTCTATAGTGGAGAGAGGCCTTAGCTTTCAAGTAGTTAGTTCTGTACTTTTGATCTTGCGAATGGAAGATCGAAAGGGTCAAAGTGAGCTGAATGTGGATGGCACATGGCACCGCTTATAAAACTTTAAATAGGATTGTAAAAGCGCATTTCATTCCATGGAGATAATCTCATTTTATGTAAATGCTTTTATCTAAAACACATTTAGACCTAATCCACTGCATTATCTTAATGTGAGTAAGCTTAAGCAGAATAGTTCTTCAAGTCACTCTGAGTCTGTAATTCAGAACAATACTTTTGGAAGCTGTTACAGTAATCATTCAGGACGATGAGAACTTGGCCTAGCAGTTACAGACAACTTTATACCCCAGAATCATTTGGAAAAAGACCCTTTTCCAGATTACACTTTCAGTAGTGCAGAATTAATTGCTCCTGATCTTGTAACAACCTTTTAATTTAGATTCTACCAGTAACTTATAAAGTTGTTATTAAACCCACAAATTGTGTAACACTATAGCTTATCTACTTGGTCTGTTGCACAAATAAACTAGTAATATTGAAGGGACAACCTAAACTTTTTCTTTTATAAAGAGATACAATTTCTCATTGTGTCTGAAAGGTAAGCTCAGAATGTCCACCCTCTTAGTAACAGTTCATAATTCTAGATTTTTATTTTTATTTCAAGAATATCACTTTGGAAATGAACTTTTTTTTTTTTTTAACATTGCAATAGAGTTTTTAATGTGTGGTATTTCTTTTCTAGCCTCAAAAACTTTTTTTTGTTGTTGTTATTAGAGAATTCACTGAACTAAATTCTCCCTGTATGTAAATTAGGATAAAGACAGGAACTCACCCTCATGGATTATCATATCTCTTCCCATTCTGGCTTTTTCCGTAAAAATGTCCTTGCTTGGTATCATGTGTGCTTTTTTTTCTATGGTAATGGTAGGGGTGTCCTATAAAAATTATTTTTTAGTGAAATTTTTTGTTTGAACCTATTGTTTCAGAGTTTGAAAGAGGAATTTGTAATAATAAATTTTGATTGGCTGTTCAGGAAGTGAAAAAATTATTTTTAGTTCTATCCCTAAACAAGATTTTTTATTTTTTAGAGTGACATTAAGAAACCACCCTCCCCTATTTAAAAATAAGAGATTGGGTAGGTGAATTATTTTTAGGTAGTTTATTATTTTGTCATCACCATGCTGGGGACAGCGCTCAACTTTAACTCTCTTTGTGCCTGTTCTATGTTACAAACATTTGACAGGGTTTATATATGACAATTTAAGATTTAAACCCTCTTTTAAAAAAATTTTTTTAATGTTCTATTTATTTTTGAGACAGAGAGAAACAGAGCATGAGAGGGGGAGGGGCAGAGAAAGAGGGAGACACAGAATCCGAAGCAGGCTCCAGGCTCCGAGCTGTCAGCACAGAGCCCGATGTGGGGCTCAAACCCACGAACTGTGAGATCATGCCCTGAGCCGAAGTGAACGCTCAACCCACTGAACCACCCATGGGAATTGGATACAATAGGTTGTTTTGGTGTTGATGCTGTGTTATTTAATGTGAATGATAAATTTAACTAAAAACATTTATTTCCGGGTTTTTGGCTGATAGAGACTTTTCTGTTCAATCGTTGTTAAAAACACCTAAGGTACTGTTGGATTTTAGAAAATAACCTTGTATGTATGCTCCAGTAGAAAGACAGGTACCTCTTCCCCTCAGAACAGGAAGGCTTAAAAAAAAAACAAAACAAAAACAAACAAACCCCAGGAAAGGCTTCCTATTCTAACAAAGTATCTAGCTGTGTTACATCTTTGTTTCCTCTTGTAGGGTGTTTGGGTTTTTGTTTTTGTGTTTTTTGTTTTTTGTTTTTTTGTGTGTGTGTGTGTGTGGGTAGTAACATTGACTTAAATGAAAATGGACTTTTCCCCATAATGGCACTATTAAGGTTGACATTGACTTGAATTATTGAAGAGGGGTTTGTTTTCACTAGCATATGAAGAATAGGGTTTGATGTAATATGGGATGACATAGGGTATCCTGTAAAGATACAGATTTCAGGATATGTTGTGATAAGTCTTGTTGCAAACTTTTTATTATACCAGAGAGTTGGAATATTGTTTATAGTTTTCCTTAAGGAAGGAATGTTTAAATGCAACATTCCTGAAAGATGTGATAGCTGGGAGAAAAAATAATTACTAAATCTGTAGATCTCCTAAAACTCCCAAGTAAGCAACACTTGTACCTGTTGTTTGCCTAGCACCGAGTTATATGATACGCTGGACGGTGCTTGGTTAACTCTTAAAAATAATTCTTTGTCAAAGACTTTTTTCTTAGGAAAATAAACAGTGATTTTTAACAATGGGAATGTAGTATTTTAACATCTTTTTCTTAAATAGTGTTAATTAGTGTTTCGGTTCCCCAAATTATTTTTCAAATGTTTAGTGGAAAGAGTCTTTGTTTGCGAAATTTGGCAATTACTGTATTTTAGGTTGAACATAACCAAATGACTTAGGTTAAATAACCTCCCCCGGTTTACTAAATTTTGTGCAAAAGGAAATAAAGTAAAAGATGAGAAAAGAGATAAATTTTAACCTTTGTCAGAAGTAATGTAATAGAGGAGTGTTTGCTTTTAGTGAATTTCAAAATGAGCAGTATACATAAAACCTTAGATTGGAACTGGATTTTGAAATATTGCTCATGCAGAATGCCTTCAGGTTTAGGGGGTAGTAAATTCAGAAATGTATACTTTGGTATGCATTCTAAATTTTTTCCTATTTTTAAAAATAGACTTAATTTTAGAAGTTAGAGATTCATAGAACTATTGCAAAGATAGTACAGAGAATTCCCATATACACCATAACCTGTTAATATCTTCTGTCATTTTCGGACATTTGTGACAACTAATGATCCAGTACTGATTCATTATTATTAATGAAAGTCCATAGTTTGCTCACATTTCCCTAGCTTTCCCTAATGTCCTTTTGTGAATTCCAGGATACCACATGACGTTTAGTTGTCCTGTTTCTCAGACACTGCCCCCCCACCCCCGCCCCGTTGGTTAGGACAGTTTCTTAAACTTTACTTGTTGGTAACCTTGACGGGTTTTGAGGAGTACTACGTCAGGTATTTTGTAGAATGTCCCTCAATTGGGGGCATTCTGAATCTTAAGATTTTTCTCATGTTGGGGCGCCTGGGTGGTTCAGTCATTGAGCATCTATCTGACTTTGGCTCAGGTCATGATCTCACAGTTCGTGGGTTCAAGTCTCGCATCAGGCTCTGCTGACAGCTCAGAACCGGAGCCTGCTTTGGATTCTGTGTCTCTTTCTGCCTCTCCCCTGCTCATGCTGTCTCTGTCTCAAAAATAAATATAAACATTAAAAAAATTAAAAAAGAAATAAAGACTTTTCTTATGTTTAGATTGGGATAAATAAATGGAGAGATATTTAATAGATTGGAAGACTACTGTCAATTCTTCCAAATTTTGACACACAGATTGATTAAATCTGAATGAAAATTCCAGTGAGCTATTTTGTAGGTATTTACAAACTAATTGGCGTTTATATGGAAAGGCCGAAGACTCAGAGTGTAAGCCAAACAATACTGAAGAACAAAGTTGGAGTACTCATACTACTTGGTTTGAAGACTTTACTAGAAGTCCCTGGTAATCCAGACAGGGAGGTATTAGCAAAAGACTAGATACGTTGCAGTAGAGAGTCATAAGAATAGAGAGCCCAGAAGTAGACCCACACAAATAGTCAATTGATCTTAAAGGAACAAAATCTAATTGTCTAACTGACAGTCTAATGATTTTTCTTCCTAGAGCAAAAAAATTTATTTGCCAAATCATTGTGACTAGAGTCATACTTGACTTTCCTGTGTTTGCTGGGAGGAAATTTTTTTCCCCTTATAACTTCAATTTCTGGGACTTGACAGTCACTTAGAAGGGTTTGGTACAGTGCAATTGAGTGAAATCCAGTTTTATCCATAGACCATTTTTTGAGAGAGTACCAGTTTTCATTGTATTAAGTTGGGTAATTTGGCATGGCTTTATGTCAAAAATAAATGTGATCTAAAAAGAAATAGTAGTGAGTTTAGAAATTAAAATAGCCAACTTAAGCCAGATTTATACTTTAGTATCGTATACATAACCTATTTTAATTTTCCTGAATTAACTTTTCCAGAATTTCTTGAGGTTGGAAAAAAGCAGCCTGCTTTGGACGTTCTTTATGATGTTATGAAAAGTAAGAAACACAGAACATGGCAGAAAATACACGAGCCGATTATGTTGAAATACTTGGAACTTTGTGTGGATCTTCGCAAGAGCCATTTGGCTAAAGAGGGTTTATACCAGTATAAGAACATCTGTCAGCAGGTACGAAGAGAGCTCGGTTTTGTGTTGTTCATGTTGTGTGTAGTTCATAGTTTATGTTGTTAATATATTGCTAATGGTGCCGTGGTGACTTTCCAAGAGGTTTACCTTTTAAAGGCAATATACTTTGTATCATAAAATTTGCTCTTAAAATATTTTATGGTTTGAGAAGTGTTTTAAGGTTCTCTCTCTCTCTCTCTCTTTCTCTCTCTCTCTTTCGGTTAGGTGAACATCAAATCTCTAGAGGATGTTGTTAGAGCATATTTGAAATTGGCAGAGGAAAAAACTGAAGCTGCTAAAGAAGAATCTCAGCAGATGGTCCTCGACATAGAAGATCTGGATAATATTCAAACTCCTGAGAGGTATGGAGGTTAAACTGCTAATACGTTTTTTCAGTGTTTTTCTTTACATGTGTCTCCATCATTCTCGTTTGGAGCGTAGATGTTTATTAGAAAGAATGCCTACTTGGCATTTTAAGTGTCTAGTAAGAAAACCGTACTACTCAAAATTCATAAAAGTGGAAAATTAACAACCTGCAGATAGGCAGGTACTAACTTAAATGGTCGTAATACGGGTTGGGGCTGCGAATACTTGTACACTTATGACAGCTTTACAGTCTGCCCGAAGTAGTAGGGAGAATTCACACTGTTTTATACTGATATCATTGTTGGTTTTGTTTTTTTAAATTTAGGGTAAAGTAGGAAATAGTGTCTAAAATTGTTTTCAATTTTTAAAATTTGTTTTTTTAGTGTTCTCCTAAGTGCTGTAAGTGGTGAAGACACTCAGGATCGTACTGACAGACTGCTTTTAACTCCATGGGTTAAATTCCTCTGGGAATCGTATAGACAGTGTTTGGACCTTCTTCGAAATAATTCTAGAGTAGAGCGTCTCTACCATGATATTGCCCAACAAGGTAAAACGAGAACTGATTTGAAAAGTTGACTTTTAGGAAAAGGTTTTGCAAAGATTGACAATTAAAGTTAACCTGTTTCTCTCTATAGTATTTATTTTATAGTTTGTATCCTCAGTGAAAGGTGAGGCATTCATTTAAATACTAATTAAGTGACTATAAGAAATTTGTTTTACTAGTTAGGGTAATTCTTTATGAAATCCACTTCATGGATGTCTGAAAGACAAAGTCATTTTGGAATTTCCCAGGTGAAGAAATAAATGGAACTTTTTGATTGCTTTCTGATAAACTTAACTTCTGCTTTTGACTTCACAGCTGCATATACTTAATCATGCCGTGGGCTGATTTTTTTTTTTAATGCTTAATTATTTTGAGAGAGAGAGTGAACAGAAGAGGGGCAGAGAGAGAGAGAGAGAGAGAGAGAGAGAGAGAGAGAATCCTAAGCAGGCTCTGCTCCACCAGCTCAGAGCCTGATGTGGGGCTCGAACTCATAAACCATGAGATGATGACCCGAGCTGAAATCAAAGAGTCAGCTGCTCAACCAACCGAGCCACCCAGGCACTCTGTACATGGGTTTTTAAGGTCTTTTTAAGCTCTGGACTTCTGTGATTCCTTGAAAAATACATATTTTTATTTTTCTTAAACAGTATTACTGAATATAGAAATAAGCCATTTTGATGACTCTAGATCCTCTTAAAAAGTATGCAGTTGTCATAGTGCATATACAGTTGACACTTGAACAGCTCAGGGAGGGGGATTAGAGGTGCAGACTGATACACCCCTTTGACCCCACTCCTATAGTTGATCCACCTAGGACTTGCCTATCCAAAAACTTAACTGTAGCCTACGGTTGACCAGAACCTTACTGGTAACAAATAGTTGATTAGCACATTTTGTACATTATATGTGTTATATACTGTATTCTTAAAATAAGGTAAGTTAGAGTAAAGAAGATGTTAAAATTATCGAAAAAATCCACATGTAAGTGGATCCGCACAGTTCAAACCCTTGTTCAAGGGTCAGTTGAACTTTAAGTCCTGAAGAGCTGCATCACGTCTTTTGTTAAATCTTGTGTCTTGTCTTTACTGTCACTTAGCTTGCTGTTAATGGAGCTTTCTAACTGTATACGAATGTGGTATATGTGACTCGAGAGTAGTTTTTGGCTTTTTCTTACTTTGGCCTTAGTACGACCTTGCGTCGCCACTCTTCTCAATATGGGGGTGATTGGCATTTGTTTAATCAAGTTGTAAGTGACTTTAAGGAATATTTTACAAAAAAAAATACTATAAGGGCACTTGACTGGCTCATTTGGTAGAGTGTGTGACTCTTGATCTCAGGGTTGTGAATTGGAGCCCCATGTTGGGTGTAGAGATTACATTTACTAAATAAATGTTTATAAAAATATTTTACTATAAGTATTACAACTTCTGTTCCATTTTGTTTACTTAGCATATGTAAATTTTCATTTAACACAAGTAAACTTGGGCTTTTCGACAACTACTGATATAAATGTTAACTACTGCATTCCCTTCATTTGGGCCTATTGAAATAGAAATGCTCTTTTTTTTTTTTAGGGCAAAGGAATTCTGAAAAAATTGTTATATTGCATATATGACAGTAGGAAATTATTTTAATGACAGAGCAAGTAGTTAAGATATGCATCTATGTACACAGTGGAAATCAGGTTACCATAAGCACAAATTTTGTTAAATAAGGAGGTCCTTTGTATTTCAGGCTAGAATTTTTTGTTCTTTTAGGATTTTAAGTGGTAGGTGTTTGAAAGGTGAGACCCTCCTACATTTTGATTGAATAGCTTCCCGTTTGTAAACTCTCCCATAATCCCAGAAACAAATTTTAGTCCTAGGCCAGGACTATGTCCCAAAGATAGTCAGGACACAAGTGACTAATGACTTCATTTCTGAAGACTGAATATAAGTTTGGGTAAATCTTGTTAAAATAACTGATTGCAATATTTGAAATAAAACTTCTTCAAATACTTGTTGATGGTGGAAAGTACCTAATATATTTTGTAATTATGCCTATAGCTTTCAAATTCTGCCTCCAATACACCCGTAAGGCTGAATTCCGTAAGCTGTGTGACAATTTGAGAATGCACTTGTCACAGATTCAACGCCACCATAACCAAAGTACAGCAATCAATCTTAATAATCCAGAGAGCCAGTCCATGCATTTGGAGACCAGGCTCGTTCAGTTGGACAGTGCTATCAGCATGGAATTGTGGCAGGTATGTTGTGAACTACTCTCTGTCTTTTGTAGTAGCAATAGCCTATATTATTTTTTTTCCTTTAATGAGTATCTTCCTCTTGATACTTATTGGTTAATTTCAATAGATAATTGAAGAATTTAAGATCACCTGATGGATAACCAAGAGATCTGAGCAAGCCATCTCAGAATATCTTGGTTCTAGTTGCCTGTGTGAAATGTGGGCCAAATCACGTAATATCTTTTGGGCCCAGTGGCTTTCCATATAAAACAATTCATCCTCAGCGGTACTTCAAGTGTGGTGCCTGGTGCCAGTCTGTGAACTAATTATAGAGGAGAATATGCATTTTCAAAGGGTTTTTTAGGGGAGAGGGATAGCGATTTCATGGTAATTGTGTGTGTGTGTTTTACTGTTTAGAAAAACAGCTTGTCTTGTAGTTTATTTTTGTAATAATTTTACTGTATTTTATAAAAGTACTGGTGGCAAGAGGTTGGAAATTAAAAGAAAACAAAACTTGTCCTTTGCTGCAGAGAATTGGAGAAACGCACTGCATCCTCTCCTAAGATTTCTTAGTGTTGCTTTGGCTTAGTACGCATACGTGGGGAATATCCTACATGGGAGATCTCAGTGGTGCTGGGAGTCTGCTCACTACTTGGGCTTTTTACACTAAGAATTCTGCAAAGACCTTTTCATGTGATTTTGTAGTCACAACCTGAGGCTTTTATATATTTGACCAAAAAATAAAGTCTCATTGAAATTACAGAGAAATACTGGTAGTTTTTGAGCCAAGTGAAAATGTGATTTCCTGCTTTCCAAAATATTTTCCTTTTCTGTAGGGACACCCTTATAAAATACTACCTGATGAAGTAAAGAGGAAAAAGAGGTTCTACAGAAGGTAGACCTGCTCCTTATAGAACAGATGGATGAGTAGAAAGAAGAAAGTAGTACTCACATGTTATCACTCAGAAATAACCTCGATGTTTTGTCTTTTGTCCTTCCAGGTTTTTTTCTGTACATCCCAAGTGGTATGATAATCACTTTTAAAAAAGAATTTTAAGTCACATTCATTGACGTGTAATTTGCATCCAGCAAAACTTGCTCTGAAATTTGACAAATGTAGTAACCATCAAAATCAAGATGTAAAACATGTCCTCAAAACTGCCTCATGCCGCTTTGTACCCAACCCCTCCCTGATCCTTAAACTCCATTGATCTGTTTTCCGTCAAAAAGATCAGATTTAATCATTAAAATGATCTATTACGGAACAATTTATAAGCATATAAAATGAAATTTTTGCAAGGATACTTTGAAACCTCTTTAGGACAGTCAATGGGGTTTAAAAATAACCTTTGCAAATTAAAGCATAGTTGGCAAAGTTGTCAGGATAGTCCTAGAATAGCTAATCTGGTTACCATGTCAAGCTTTAGGCTGGGGCTGGTTGGTAGAAAGACTAAGTAAAATTTGAATTCTACAGAATTCTCTATGGGGCAGATACATGTTCTTAGAGATATTTGGCACTTTTCTCAAAATTCACCCTTGCTACTACCATGAAAGAGAACAAGAAACCAAAACCCAGTATTCTATACATGTTAATTGGTACATGTTCAAATACACTTTACTTACTTGAAAAGCTTCTTTTAAGCACCAGCCCTGAAGTTCATCAGCATCTTAATACCTGGACTGAGCAGAGTTGTGCATTGAGGCCTAAAGGGCAGTGTACTTTTTTAAAAAGCTTGTTCTATCTAATTTTAAGAAGTTTAAGGATTTAGTATGTTTGTGATCATGGCAGTTTTCTGAAATATGTCGGATATTAAATTATAGATGGATAAAAGGAAACAGGGATTTTACTTCCCATTTTTATTCTTCAGTGTTTTGTGTTTTAGGTTTCATAAAGAGATTTGGATTAGATTTTGTTTGTTTAGAAGTGACTGTAATTTATACCCCTCATTTTAGGAAGCATTCAAAGCTGTGGAAGATATTCATGGACTATTTACCTTGTCTAAAAAACCACCTAAACCTCAGTTGATGGCAAATTACTATAACAAAGTCTCAACTGTGTTTTGGAAATCTGGAAATGCTCTTTTTCATGCATCTACACTCCATCGTCTTTACCATCTATCCAGAGAAATGAGAAAGAATCTTACACAGGAGGAGATGCAAAGGTAAGAATGTTGAAATCAGATATTACTGAAATCATTCTGCACTGTTGACATTTGGGGCTGGATCATTTACTATTGTAGGGGCTGTGCACTTAGCATGTTTTGGAGTATCCCTAGTTTACCTGATGCCAGTAGCAGTTCTTTCACTTCTGACTATCAGAAATGTCTCCAGACGTTGTTGTTTGGTAGTATCAAAAACCTGATTGAGAAAATTGAGTAATAGGAAAGAGAGTGTTATAGTATGAGCTTTCTGTCCATAAATGGTATTTAGAATCTAGTCTTAGAACAAATAAGAGAATTAAAAAAAATAAGTGCTGCCATCATGTCTTATTATAAGACCATAACTGAGTGTGTGTTTGAATATAAAAAAGGGGTCTATGATGTAGCAATCTGAAGACCACTTTTTTTCTTTTAGCATTACACGTAACATTTTTCTTTCAGTCACATATATGTATTTCTTTAATGTGGTTTGGTTGGACTCAGGCAACACACACACCAGTCTTTTCTCTTATTGGTAGACCATGTTATTTTGGCTTCTAGTAAAATTATGTATACCCAGTTGTTTTTCTTTTACCTTTACAGCAATACATGGAATGAACTAAGTGAAATTTTCTAGTATATTTTTTTTTGAAACTCTTGAGGACAGTGTTCACTGTTGTTCATGTAATCCATGTCTGTTTGAGATATATATAAAAAAAAAAAACCAAAAACTTTATTTCCTTTAAGGTACCTATGTACCATCCCTTTAGGAAGTGCTGTAATAGTATCATAATAGTAAGTATTAGGCTCTTTAGCTCTATGTACTTTATTTTGCTTAATCTTTACAACAGCCTCATGGCTTAGAAAATTACATGGCTTGCCTTAGGTTTCATTCCAGGAAATGGTGAGGCTGAGAGTCTAACGCTTGACCCTTGAGCTCCAGAGCCCACTGTCCTTAATGTAATAACGGTGCTCTGAATTCAACCTGACTTGCCTCTTGTATTTTGAGGAAGCTAAGATTTCGCTTCGCCACGTGTCCTCCCAACACCCTCGTTGTGTTACTTACAATCCTTGTCAATTTTCCCCCTTTCTTAGTGTCAGTTTTTCCATAGTTTTTAAAGATGCCTTTTGTTTTTCTAAGGAAGCATGGGATATACAAACGTATCTGTTTTACATTTTAACTCCTCAGTCTTTTTTTCTGTCACTGGAAAATATTGACTATAGTAAGTGGGTAGATGAAGTTCTGCTTCTCCCAAGTGCTCTTTTTAGCACGATCCATTCTCTTGATCTCCTGTTTTGACGAATAATACGTATGAATACAGTCCACCAAGGTGGTGTGCGTGTTCTGTTACTGGCGTATCTTACGAAACGATTAAAGTGTCTTTTTATCAGGTAACATTTATGAATTTAACAAGTTTGTTATTTTGTTCTCCAGAATGTCTACTAGAGTCCTTTTGGCCACTCTTTCCATCCCTATTACCCCTGAACGTACTGATATTGCTCGACTCCTGGATATGGATGGCATTATAGTTGAAAAACAACGTCGCCTTGCAACGCTGCTAGGTCTTCAAGCCCCACCAACACGAATTGGCCTTATTAACGATATGGTTGGTATAAGTTCGAGCATTCTTACAATTCAGAATAGGAAATTCATGGTCACGTTTTATAATTCATGCCAGTTGGTTCTGATGGATGGTCTGGTTTGAGAACCACTGGTGTAAGTCAGCACAGTGTTCCTTTAAGGTGATTCCTCTGTAGGGGGTGTGGGCTGTTAGTTTTGATGCAGTAGATGAGAGCTGGACTACCTCTGGGGAATAATGCAGACCACTCAGTAAGAGAAAAAGTAATGCTAGGCAAGGTTCATGGCTGATTTCAGAGGGCTGCAGGAAAACTAACCAAGCTGACAGGTGGTAGAAATGGGGTGATGAGTATAGGAAAGAATGTGAAGTTGATTAGGCCTGATTCTGGACAGTGAAAATATTTCCAGTTTTTCTTTCTCTTTTAACGTTTGTTTATTTTGAGAGAGCATGGTCACGAGACCATAAGCAGGGAGGGGGGAAAGAGAGAATCCCAAGCAGGCTCTATGGAGCTCGAATCAAGGCTCCATCCCACAACCATGAGATCATGACCTGAGGCAATATTCAAAAGAGTTGGACGCATAACTAACTGAGTCACCCAGGCACCCCATGAAGTACTTTTTAAAATGGAGGTTTCTAGGATAGCCTGGCTAGCTCAGTCAGAATAGCATGTGACTCTTGATCTTGGGGTTGTAAGTTTAAGCCCCACGTTAGGTGCAGGGATTACTTAAATAAGTAAAACTTTAAAAAATGCAGATTTCTAGGTTGTACCCAGTACTTATACCAATCAATTTCAGAATATGGAGCCTAAGATTGGTGTATCTTTACAATGTTTATGTTGATGGACTCTTGCAGTCAGTGGAAATTTAGTATGTATTACTATTTTTTTTTAATGTTTATTCATTTTGAGAGAGAATGTGCTCCATGGGGGAGGGGCAGAGAGAGGGAGAGAATTCCAAGCAGACCACACTATCCCACAGAGCTTGCTGCGGGGCTTGATCTCACGAACCCCAAAACCATGGCCTGAGCCGAACCCAAGAGTCTGCCGCTTAACTGACTGAGCCACCCAGGCACCCCTTGGAGTGTGTATTCTATGCCAGGAAGTAAGATTTACAAGTTTACGTTTTAGAGAGTCTGACTCAAAATACTCTGACTTAGTTTACTGTAATATAATACCCCCAGTAAATTACTTTGGAACAAGAGAAATAGGAGGGACAGCTGCTAAGAGAAAAGGCCTTGCTTTTCTGGCAGAAGCTGTCGAGTTAGATAAGAACTAATCAGTTTTCTGTGTAGCAGCACTTTTCTCTTGGAACACTTTTCTGTTAACAGTAGGAAGACAAATTCTCTTTGTCAGTTTTTATTTTTTATTTTATTTTTATTTATTTATTTGTTTGCTTCTTTATCTTGAGAGAGTGAGAATGTGTGTGTGCAAGCAGGGAGAGAGAGAGTCCCAAGCCTTGCAGAGCCTGAGGTGGGGCTCGATCTCACAAACTGGAGATAGATCATGACCTGAGCTAGGAGACGCTTAAGCGACTGAGTCACCCTCGTGCCTCTGTCGTCAGCTTTTAAAAAGAACTTAATCTGTAAAACAGCATTTCTCTTTGTATGCCCCCCTCGTTTATTTTGTTGCCACTGGCCACAGGTCAGCTTTGTGTTTTGGCAAGTTTTTGTGGGACTGACTTATAATTAAATGAATAAAATGATAGTGTTGTCTTTGGGAAGAAACCTTACTAACAAATACATGTAAACAAAAAAAATTTTTTTGTTTTTTTAACGTACTGAAGAAGTGTTTAAAACTGGAAATAGAGTCCATGTCTCGAGCTCTTGTCTACATACCACACACACCTTGACGTTAAAGGTCTGTTATACTGGTTCATTTATCAGTGTTGGAGAGCCTTTGGCCAGCAGCCAGGACATCCAGACTTGGGTCCTTCATGTGCCCATAGACAGGTATAGAAGTTAGTAAGAAGGGTATGGGTTGGTATCAGGTCAATAGATTTAGCTGACTGCCAAGGGACTTTTTAAATCTCAGTGAATTCACCATACATCCAAGATTGAGACCTGAGCTTTGAGCTCCTATAGCTGAATTTATAAGCACCTAGAGAATGATTCTTTTATCTCAGGAACATATTCATATTAACCAAAGTTCATAAGCAACTGGTTCTTAGATCAGAAAGCCAATTATAAATTTTAGCGAGAAATAGTTTAATAGATTACGGTAGACTATTGTAGCATGTCTCTTTGGGGAAAGGGTGCTAAATGGAGAATCTAGAATAATTTGATAGGAATAAAATTAGAGCTGGGAGAATTTTGAGTGCTTACATCACACCTTATTTGAATAAAGATATAAAGGCATTTGCAGGGGAGGTATTCAAGAAAGGTGGAACATCAGTCATGCACCCATGTCGCATAGGAGGTAGACTAGAGTGCTCGTGTGTGGGGGTAGGATCTGCTGTGGTCTGCCGCAGTCTTGTCACCAGGTCTGTGTGGGTACACACTTCTGTGCTTGCAAGTCTTGCTGTGTCCCTGCAGTTAGTCTTTGGGTTAGCAGTTCCCAACATGTAAAGGATAAAAGTCCGTGTGTATTATATATTCCAATTAATAATTTAGGTAAGATATGATTTAATAATTATGGGCGGCTTTGAGGTTTATAAAATTCAGCCACTTTTGGTCTCCGTTTTAAAAAGGTTATTCAGGTGGCACCCTTAGCTGAGTTCTAGTCGCATATAAAAAATGTAAATCATAAATGTAATTGGTAAATTCTCATAAGGTGGTTTCTCGTCCTCACTCCCCATGCCCCCCAAAATGTGACACCACACATTAATTTTCCTGTGTACTTGTAAGAGATTTGAGGTTCACATAGATGCAATAATATGTTAAATTCTTAGGAGATTTAATCACATGTTGAATGTAGCTGTTTTTTCTTTGATCATTTCTGTATAAGAACCTATCCCTATTTGTCCTGAATTTTTCTTTTCTTTTTTTTATCCTTTTTTTTTTTTTTTAACTTTATAGTTTATTGTCAGGTTGGTTTCCATATAACACCCAGTGCTCTTCCCCACAAGTGACCTCCACCAAGACCATCACCCACCCTGAATTTTTCTAATAGGGGCTGTTATGCATAGTGTTAGCATTATAATTTTTGTGTGATACAGTTATTTGTGAACTGTGGGCTTTTACTTATTACTGGTAATTAGGTTGGCCACAGTCGTCTTTATAAATATTTTATTGGTTTAGAGTTTTTATATCCTTATTAAGCTCTTGGGAGACTTTTCACTGTAGGTAGATATATAATTTGGGGGAAGAGACTCAAATGTAGTTTTCTTTTAGTTTTCTCTGGTAAATTTAAAGAGGATTGAGGCTGGTCTTTCAGACTCTTTCCAGATTTCCAGTCCTGCATTTTTCTTCTTTGTACTCAATTCAGTTGGGAATCTAGTTGGAAAATTTCCTTCAAAAATTGAACCTTTTGTTTATTGTAGGTCAGATTCAATGTATTACAGTATGTTGTTCCCGAAGTGAAAGACCTTTACAATTGGCTGGAAGTAGAATTTAACCCGCTAAAACTCTGCGAGAGAGTCACAAAGGTAAGGTTTAGTGTGACCTTTCCTACCTGGCCTTTTTTCAGGTTGTATTTAGATTGAGAGAGAAGTATTGTCCTCTGTGTTTGAATTCAGTGCACATTTCGTGGTCTTTTTTCCTTTATGTCAAGAGAAAAGATATTTCTGATGTGCTAAATAAACCTTTGGAGGTAAATTAGCAGCATGACTAATTTAGTCATTGCTGTCAGTCACCTTTAGACAAGCATCAGTAAAGTTTTGTATTACATTTGTATTTCCCTGCACTGTGTGATATTTTTATATGTTAAAAAAAATTGAAAAAAAGTTTCACAACTGTTTTAGTGTCTGTTACTTAGAGAGTATAATCTGTTTTCAATGTAATGGACTTTACAGGTTCTAAACTGGGTTAGGGAACAACCTGAAAAGGAACCAGAACTGCAGCAGTATGTCCCACAGCTGCAGAGCAACACCATCCTTCGCCTTCTGCAGCAGGTAAATGCTTTCAAATAAATGTTTTGTTTAGAACTGGAATTTCTTCCCTTGTTTGTTTCTATCACAACACTAAAAAACTTAGGAATGGCCTATGATTTGAACTTCTCACCAAATTCTATCCTTGCCAAACTTAGTCTTATTTATTTGACTATTTATTTATTTGAAAAACAATGTTTTATATATAATTTTTAATTGTTTTTTTCTCCTTTATTAACACAATCTTTGTACATTTCTCCTCATTAACAGTGTAAATCTAATTCAACACCTACATGGTTTTAAATTGTCTAGAGGTACTGTGATTTATTCAGGCTCTACTGATGGAAATCTGTATTTCTAGGGTTTTCTTTTTTTGCTATTTGAAAATGTTGCAGCAGTGAATATTTCCATACATGTTTCTTTGTGTACTTCTGTGACTTTGTGTAGTATCAGAAGTGGAATTAGAGTTTACACATGTAAAGCTTTAATAGCTCTTCGAGAGATTCAGTTAATGAACCCTCCTACCTGTAGTGAATGGGGAAGCCTATTCTCTTACTAGTGTTAACTAGTTGTTACTAGTCTTTTAACATATTTTAGTCTGACTTACGTAAGTTTGACTATTATAGTTTATAATATGACCTAATGTTCCTGTTTTGTCTTCCATTTGTTTCATTGGGAGGGGGCTTTTGTTATGTGTTCACTTTAGTACTTATGCACATTTCATTGACCTGCTTTCTCTTGTACACGTAAGCAGTGTTATTTCTTATGTGCTATACAAATGATTGAAGGCTAATTAGCAGTATAACTAAATAGTAATGCTGCCAGTCTCCTTCAGACAAGTAATTTTATTAAAAGTGTTCAGGGGCACCTGGGTGTCTCAGTCGGTTAAGCCTCTGACTTCGGCTCAGGTTATGATCTCATGTTCGTGGGTTCGAGCCCCGCGTCGGGCTCTGTGCTGACAGCTCAGAGCCTAGAGCCTGCTTCCGATTCTGTGTCTCTGCCCCTCCCCCTCTCATGCTCTGTCTCTCTCTGCATCAAAAATAAATAAAACATTAAAAAAAAATTTCAGGTGTTCAGATGAATTAGGTAAGTAGCAGATCTCTACAAATATGTGGCCATTCAGGGCTTTTTGTTTGATGAAACTAGGATTTGAAACGATTTTGCTTTTGAGGAATTCGTATAATGTGATGGTTCAGAGCATAGCATTTGGGGTTGATAGCTTTGAATTGGGATTCCAGCTCCAGCAGTGTAGTATTAACAGTCACTCTGAGCTTCAGTTTTTCTCTGAGAAATGGGCATAATTTCTACTCATAGTTGTGTAAGATGGCACATAAAAATGCTGAAAAAATTATAGCTGTTACTACTAACCTTGTGTTCTTTATGCAGGTGGCACAAATTTATCAGAGCATTGAGTTTTCTCGTTTGACTTCTCTGGTTCCTTTTGTTGATGCTTTCCAACTGGAACGGGCTATCGTAGATGCTGCCAGGCACTGTGACCTGCAGGTATGTGCTGGAAGGGACGCTGCGGTGGAAGGCTTTAAAGGACTACAAAACATAACCTTTGTTCTCAACTTTTGGTTCAGTGGCACCATTTTAAAGTTGTATTGAATGGGTCTTCTAGTTTTTGTATTTAATATTCTTAATTGTTTCTCATATTCATGTGAAGTATTTTATCAGAAGTTACTTATTTGTGGGCGCCTGACTTCAGCTCAGGGCTTAATCTCGCAGTTCACGAGTTCGAGGCCTGTGTCGGGCTCTGTGCGGACAGCTCAGAGCCTGGAGCCTGCTTTGGATTCTGTGTGTGTGTGTCTCTCTCTGCCCTTTTCCTTGGCGTGCGCGCGTGCTCGCTCTGTCTCAAAAATATTTAAGAAAACAAGGTTACCCATTTGTAGAATGGTTTCATGTTTGTGTATGGATGTAACTATTGATGATGTCGTTTAATTTTCAAAGGTTCGTATTGACCACACTTCTCGGACCCTTAGTTTTGGATCGGATTTGAATTACGCTACTCGAGAAGATGCTCCAATTGGTCCTCATTTGCAAAGCATGCCTTCCGAACAGATCAGAAATCAGCTGACAGCGATGTCTTCAGTACTTGCAAAGGCACTTGAAGTCATTAAGCCAGCTCATATTCTGGTAGGCATCTTGGGGAGAAATGAACTACAGGATTTTTCAGGGGCCCTTATGCTATGTCTTGCACAAAAAGGTTTGTTTGAGATGATGTCTGAGAAAAAGTTTATTATGTATTTCCTATTCAGTTGTATTTGCCAGTTTTGATATTTTACGATCACACATAAGATGATAATCCCCCCCCACCTCCTCTGTGGGGTACTATGATTGGGATTTTCCTTCCAGCTTAAGTTCTTTTCTTGTTAGTTCTGTTAGGCTTTCTCCTTGGTTTGCATGTTTTAGAGTAGATTTGGTGCAGAGAACAATTTGACCTAGCAAATAAAGGTTTTTCAGCTGTGTCGCTGCTATTAAAAGACTATAGGTCATAGTATTTGGTGCTGGAGCTAGTAGCTTGAGTAACATTGTCTCCTATTCTTAAATGCAAATATACATAAGGGTAATAGGTTAGGATTATTGAGTAATTCTTTGGATGCCTCATACCATGGTGTATCATGTGATAATTTTTTTTAATCCATTTGTTTTTGAAGCAAGAGAAAGAAGAACAGCATCAGTTGGCTGTTACTGCCTACCTTAAAAATTCACGGAAAGAGCATCAGCGTATCCTGGCTCGCCGTCAGACAATTGAGGAAAGGAAAGAGCGCCTTGAGAGTCTGAATATTCAACGTGAGAAAGAAGAATTGGAGCAGAGGGAAGCTGAGCTTCAGAAAGTAAGGAAAGCTGAAGAAGAGAGGCTGAGACAGGAGGCAAAGGAGAGAGAGAAGGAGCGCATCTTACAGGAACATGAACAAATCAAAAAGAAAACTGTTCGTGAGCGTTTGGAGCAGATCAAGAAAACAGAACTAGGTGCCAAAGCATTCAAAGATATTGATATTGAAGTATGTAGCTCATTACTTGTTACAAACTTTGATTCACATTTCAGAAGCACAGTCCTTTACCATTTATTGATTTACTTTGGGTGATCTGGTTATTTTCACTCACTTTGGTACAGCTGGTTCATTAACTGTACTCTGTGAAGTAAGCATTTGTTTTAAATGGCTCTGTGCAGTTTTTAACCATTGTTAAAATGGAGTTGGGTACGTGCACGTTGGAGGAATGAGAAATAGATGTTAAGATTATGTTGTTTTCCCTGCACAGAAGTGGAAATAAGGCTATTGTGAAACATTTTTACATTGCCTAATTTTTTACTCGCTGGGAACGTTGATTCATTGTATATTGAGTAACAGCTTTTGATTTTAGAAAATCTTGCTCCACACACATTTTTTCCATATTCTTATTAGCGATTGTGCGTTTGTAATTCTTTACAGGATCTGGAAGAATTGGATCCGGATTTCATCATGGCTAAACAGGTTGAACAACTAGAGAAAGAAAAGAAAGAACTTCAGGAACGCCTGAAGAATCAAGAAAAGAAGGTGAATGAAAGGACTGGTTGGTAAACTTAGAACACGCCAGGTTAACAGAAATTTCTTTCTTTAAACTACATTTGTTTCCATGTCATTCAGATTGATTATTTTGAAAGAGCTAAACGCTTGGAGGAAATCCCTTTGATAAAGAGTGCGTATGAAGAACAGAGGATTAAAGACATGGATCTGTGGGAACAGCAAGAAGAAGAAAGAGTAAGGCTTTCATTGGGCTGTAACATTTTTAGCTTGTAAGCTATAATTAAATCCTCTGCCAGTAATGGAGCCACGGTTCAGCATTATTTTATGCTCTTTTGCCAGGAATGGTGCTTTCGTGGCTGAGTACAAACGATTGGTGGGCAGATAGACATTTTTACAACAGAGGTTAAAAAATGAAACTTGTAATACGCAAAAGACAGCTGAAAAGTTCACTTAAAAAAAAAAGAGCTTTATGGGGATATATTTAACACGCCACACAATTCACCCATTTAAACTGTACAATTGATGGTTTTTAGTACATTTACAGAATTGTGCAGCCATTTAACTTTACCCCAAAAGAAACTCCAAGCCCAATAGCAGTCCCTCCCCATTTTTTCCCTACCACTTTGGCCTTACATAACCACCAGTCTCCTTTCTGTCTCTAGATTTGCTTACTGTTTGGATATTTTATATAAATGGAATCATAGCACATGGGCTTTTGAGACTAGACTGTTCCTTCTGTAGTTTTGTTAGTATAGATTATATTTATCTAATGGTACCAAAGCAAGGTTTTCAAATGCTTGTAGTGGCCGAATTTGTGATTAAAAACTAATGGCCCTGTTTTAGTTTTAAAAGTAAATACAGACAGGCAACAAATCTGTGGGGACTTGCAGTAGGGAGAATGTAGCCTCTTGGTTCCATTGCAACGTTGTCATTCTGGGCTTTGTTTGCCAGTGCCTCCCATTTTTTCAGAAGTTAGAGTTTTTTTGTGATAATGTGTAAAATTAGAGAAAGAGTGCAGATCAGATAAAGTATTCGAGATGCTTTGTTGTAGTCTCTGCCCTGAAGCCTTCCATTTTCCCTTTGTTGTGCAGAGAAAAAATCTTAAATAGATAGTACACCCTACCTTAACCTCCACAGTTTTCTTTAAGGGAGAAATTTATAATTAAATCCTAGGGCTTATTACCATGAGGTATTTCCTTTTTGCTTTACTGTATACATTGTAGTTTTTTCTTTATTAAAGTTTTCTTTTTTTTTTTTTTTAGAATTTTTTAATGTTTGTTTATCATTGAGAGAGAGAGACAGAGCATGATCATGGGAAGGGCAGAGAGAGGGGGAGACACAGAATCCGAAGCAGGCTCCAGGCTCTGAACTGTCAGCACAGAGCCTGACACGGGGCTCAAACTCACAAACTGTGAGATCGTGACCTGAGCCAAAGTCGGATGCTCAACCGACTCAGCCACTCAGGCGCCCGAAAAGTTTTCAGATTCTTACAGATGCCTCAGGACTCTCTCATTCATCTCCTGTCCCTGATTTCTTCTAGGGACACATGGGCATGGATGATAGTAACCCTTTCATTTTTATGGAAAGACAGAGGGGCAGAGGATCTGCTTGTCATCCTTTGAGAATATCTGTCAGGAATTGAGAATAAATTACTAATCGAATAATGAATGTTTTGAAATTTAACTTCGTATTATGTATTTGCAGATTACTACCATGCAACTAGAACGTGAAAAGGCTCTTGAACATAAGAATCGAATGTCACGGATGCTTGAAGACAGAGATTTATTTGTAATGCGACTGAAGGCCGCACGACAGTCTGTTTACGAGGTGAAGTTACTGGTTTCGGGGAAACATTTATTCATGAGCTTTTTCGTTTTGCCTTATGGTTCTTTTTTAACACAGTGGTACATTCTGTCTTGAGCTAACATTTTATAATCATTCAAATTTAATAAAAATGTTCTAGGCTATTAAGCAGTCAACCATCACTATAAACAAAGTTTTTGAAGGTGAAAGTGGACTGCATAATATTTGCTTTGGATACAAGATTCGTTTACTGTTTGATTTAGGAAGGAAAAAGTAGATCAGCGTGTCCTGCTCTTAAATTCTGATTTAATTTTTGTATAAAAACAAACCCACTGGGTGTAGGAAAAGATAACTGTCCCAACAAGTCACAAAACCAGTCATCTGGAAATTTGTATACATAGGGAGGTTGCTTCCTGTGGTTTCAAGAAACTTGCAGTGCTTTTGTAAACTTTGAATTTTGCTGGTTTGTAGCTCTTCAAAAGATTTGATTTTATTGTTGTTATCCATTCTTTTAATAGGAAAAACTCAAACAGTTTGAGGAGAGATTAGCAGAAGAAAGGCATAATCGCTTGGAAGAGCGTAAAAGGCAGCGTAAAGAAGAACGTAGAATAACCTACCATAGAGAAAAAGAAGAGGAGGAGCAGAGGAGGGCGGAAGAACAGATGCTAAAAGGTATCTATAGACTAAGGTTGGAGGTTGTGTGAGGAAGGTTGATAGTCCGGATTATACTAATCTTATTTAGAAAATACAGGAATGAGGAACCAGGATCGTTAGCCTCTTAATTGCAGCTAACTTTTAGTCGTCTGAGGTTTGTCTTAGGTGAGGATGTTATGTTCTCTACCAGATAGATTCCACATCTTTTTGTGTTTTTTTTTTTTTTTTTTTTTTAATAAATACCATCTCTTAATTTTTATCACTCTATTTTCTGCGGCACTCACATGGGGAATATTGGCATCTGGCATTGAGGAGCACGTACCAGATGAAGTCTGTCAGATGATCCTTTCTCTGGAAGATCCGCAGGAATTGGGGAGGGATTCAAGCATCTTGTCATTGCATAAGTGTCGAGTGGCATCATACTTGTTTTTTTGAATATCTTCTGCTCCTCAGCTCATTGTAAACTACTTAAAATTTTTAAAAAGAATTTGTCTTCTGTCTTATGCTGCCTGTTGAATACCAGCAAAGTAGACCTAGTGCTAGGGGAAAGATGTGGCATACTTTATGACTTACCTCGTTATACAGAGCGTGAAGAGCGAGAGCGTGCTGAGCGGGCCAAACGTGAGGAAGAGCTACGAGAGTATCAGGAGCGGGTCAAGAAATTAGAAGAAGTAGAAAGGAAAAAACGCCAAAGAGAGCTGGAAATTGAAGAAAGGGAACGACGTAGAGAAGAAGAAAGAAGACTTGATGATCCACTTTCTAGAAAGGTGAGTGTAGAAGTTACTCTGTTTTTATGTGATGTGTTTATCACCTGGTTCTCTTGCATGGTCCATATGCCTCAGTGCACATCAGTGTCTGAGCTTCATGTTTTTTTTTTTTTTTTTTAATGTTTATTTGTTTATTTTGAGAGAGCGAGTGAGCAGGGAAGGAGCAGAGAGGGAGAGAGATTTCCAAGTGGGCTCTGTGCTGTCAGCTCGATGTGTAGTTCGAACCCATAACCGTGAGGTCATGACCTGAGCCAAAACCAAGAGTTGGACGCTTAACCGACTGTGCGCCCCAGCTGCCCCAAAATCTCCATTTTAACAATAGTTCCAAGTGATGTCGTCCTAAATATTTTTAATATGCATTCATGTCCAAAACCAACTTTTATTCCCCCATCTAGCTTGTGTCTCTAATCCGCGCTCCTGATTGGTGGCACCGTTAACCCACTTCATCTTAGAGTTTTGAATCTACCCCTCCCTCTCCTTTCTGTTGTACATTCCTGGCTTAATTCAGAATCTCCTTTTGTCCTGATTATTTACTGGTCTCCTTACTATTCTTTCTGATTATAATCTCTCCCCAGCTTCAGACCTTTCTCTACATTGTGGCCATTTTTTTCATGATGCATATTTGATCACTTTACTTGTCTTGGGTTTCAAACCTTGCTTTGATTGGTACTCATTACTTAGAGCCAAAGGTACAACCTGCCTTAGCAGTCAAGGCCTTTCTTGTTTCCTGCTTTTTCCATTATCATCGTCCGTCACCATTTTCTCCTTAGTCACCTATACTCTAGCCATTCTGAGCTCGTTTTATGCCTTATCATGTTTCTGTGACATCTGTCTGCATTCTCTTTGTTTCCCCTTGGATGTGCCAGTGCTCCCCCTTAAATAAGAGACAGCTTAGTTTCTAAGTTCAGATGTGAGTAGCCGGAGGATTTCTTGCCTGCCTTTCTCCATTCCCACATCTGTGCCACACCTGTGTCAGTTTTCTTTCTCGGACGACCTGCTGTTCTTTGATTTCGGTTTAAAATGTGTATGGATAGATTTTTGGTTTTGTTACTCCTATTGCTAATTTTTATTTTTACTTCCTTGTTAATTGTGAATGTGGCCTATATGAGTTCTAATTTTGTGTTCTAAAACATGGTGTGTTACGCATACTCTTTCTCCTGGGCACAAAATTCTTGTGTGTATGTATGGAATCAGAAGTGTTGTGTTACTTATTTTAATTTGCTACATTCTGTTAATTTATGGGAGCTTCATCTTCTGAAGAAAGGGAGATAACTTACTTGGCTATGACGATGGGTTTCTGAGTTGCTTTTTTTTTTAAATTTAGTTTTTGCAAATCTGTTCATTTTCAGTCTTTTGTTTGTTTTGTGCCTCCCCCTCCCTACCTTCCCTTTCAATTGGAGAGTCTTTATTAACATTTAACGCAGTAATTATTATATTTCATTAAAAAAATTTTTTTTTAATGTTTACTTATTTTTGAGAGAGAGAGACAGAGCATGAGCAGGGAAGGGGCAGAGAGAGAGGGAGACACAGAATCTGAGGCAGGCTCCAGGCTCTGAACTGTCAGCACAGAGCCCAACGCGGGGCTTGAACCCACGAACCGTGAGATCATGACCTGAGCCGAAGTCGGACGCTTAACCGACTGAGCCACCCAGGTGCCCCATATTTCATTTTTTATTTGCTTCCATGCCCCGTGTGCCACCGCTTCCTTCAAGCCAAATTTAAGAACTTTTCTCAGTTCATTTTTGCTTTCTCTGTTCTCTTAGTGATTACCACCAGTTTTTTTTTTTCCCCTAAAACTTAACTAAACTCCACAGTCTGTAAATTTTGGGAGCTCTGTCCTCTCAGAACAAAAAATTCTGAACGTACCTTTCCTTTTATTTGTCTTATTGTAGTAAGTTGAATATTTTTACGTCCAGCTCATTAAAACATGTTATTTATTTAGGACTCCTGTAACAGTTTTCCAATAAGATTGGTAAACGTGATTTAGTTTCAAATATATTTACGCTTTATCACCTTTTCTCCTTTGCATATACATTTTTTTTGTTTTGTGTATATTTTCAGGTTTTTTTTCAGGCTGTTTTTGTATATGTCTCTAAAGAGATTTTTTTTTTTTCTCACAGCTGAAAAATTGTGTAGTGGTTTGGTCAGTTCAAAATCCTCCCTCAGAAGTTTCCAGACTGCTCAGTATCCTGATCACACATTGGAAGGGAGGGGGTCTTGATGATAGTCTTGGTCTTGTTACTTCTGTAGATAATCTGTACTATTCCTTGGGAATTTCAGAATTTTCTGCCCTTGGAGTAAAAGGAGTGAGAAGATTTTCCTGAGACTTTGTGTAGTCCTCTCAGTATATAGGCTTTATTATTCCTCCATTTTGGCGCTTGTGCCTTTTGTAGTCAGAGGATGCAATTTATTACCTTAGAGAAGATTACATATTCTTAATCAAGGGAAATTTTTCTCCTGTTGTCTGTATTTGCCTTTCACAGTGCTATTTTTTTCTTTTAATGTTTTCCTTTTTAAAAATCTCTTTGCCCTTTTGACACTGGTTCTCTGAGATGGCTGTTCAGTTTATATGTTTACTAGCAGGGTCTATTCTGTTTGATCTGTGAACTGAGTTAAACATTTTTGGTAGGTTATTTTTTAGAATTCTTTATCATAGCCATCGTTAAACATCTTTTTTGAGGTTCTAGTTTATGAAAACCTCTAATAACTTGAATTCTTTGCTGAGTTTATTTTGTAGGGTGAGCATGAAGGGTGGGAGAAACTTGGTCTTCTGGGCACAGACGTTCCCTACATTGTAGTGACCATAAGTTACGTGGACAGATGAGCTCCTCTTTTCTCCCGCGGTGTCCACTTGGGAAGGTCTCTTAGAATAACCTGCACTCTAAGAGTCCAGAGTTTGTTGCCGTGGCAGATAACTTACCATCTGGCTCTTCTTTCCTTCACTGTTTATGTCAGTTGTTATTGGAGGTTTTATTGCCAAAACGCTTTTTAAAATTTAAATGAAAATTCTCTTATTCACCTACTTGGACTTGTTAGCTTTGTTAGATTACTATCTTACTCCTTCCACCCTTGCCATAGGTCTTGTTTTATATTTTCCAGAGTATTCTTAATTGCTGATTGTGGCCTTAGGTTATATTTGTAGGAGCCATCAAACTGTTGGAGCTGAACACAATTAAAATTGTGTGCGCTGCTCTCTACAAAGGTTGTACCACATTTACGTTTCCACTGTAAGCGGATTTATCTCCCTATACCGTTTTCCATAATTTTTAATGACAGCATAATATTTGACGAGGGAAATACCTTAGTTGAAACATCCTTCATTTGGCATTTCGTTTGTTCCATTTTAGGAGGTCCTGTGATGTACGTTTGGGGCACTGAGCTTTTTTCACATAATCTCAGGAGGGAATTGTAAGGATCAAAGGATATCTGTAGATACTCGAATAATTCCAGGGGTTAGGTGCCAGATTACTTTCAAGGTGGTATTTTGTTGATTTATAAAGCTAGTCGCAACACACGAGAACACCAGTTTTCACTGTACGGTCACTATGGCTTCGGGTTAAAGAAGAAACAATTTTAAAACTTGTTCATATTTAAGGATTTAAGATTAATATAAGTGCAAAAACAGTTGGTAATACTAGTAGTTGTAATAAGTGTTGCCAATGTAGTGCCTCACATTAACTTTGGTGAATGTAGGACTCTCGTTGGGGAGATAGAGATTCAGAAGGCACATGGAGAAAAGGACCTGAAGTAGATTCCGAGTGGAGAAGAGGCCCACCAGAGAAGTAAGTAGAGTCAAGGAAAATAGTACCAATTAGACAGAGGTCCTATTAATGCCTCGTTAGCAGTTTTTAAATTGGGTTTATTTTGTAGAAGTGGGGAAAGGAGAATTGTGAAGAACTGTATGCATGTCTGTTACCGAAACATGTTTCATAGTTTACTTCCACAGTGCTATAATTCCTGACTTCTAGAGATTCTGAGAAATATACGCTTCAGGGTTTTGTTCCCTAATTGAATAACACTGAGATACAGTAAGAATAAATAGTTCTAGAACAAATTTTTTTTTCATTTATTTACTGATTGATCGATCGATTGATTGATTTTTAGTCTGAGTGAGGCCGGGAGAGGGGCAGAGGGAGAGGGAAGGAGAGAGTCTTAAGTAGGTTCCATGCTCAGTGCAGAGCCTGGCACGGGGCTTGATCTCACAACCGTGAGATCATGAGCGAAGCCGAAATCAGGTCGTTATTACCCACTAAGCCACCCAGGTGCTCCTTCCTTTAAATTTCAGTAGATCAAACCATCCTTCAGAAATGGCTTGTCATGATAAGATTGCTGGTCATAGTGCTATACAGAAATGAAGTTTTGAAAGTTCAAAGTAATAGATGCCAGGATATTTCTGGTAAAGTGCAGCTAGATACCTTTAATTGTCTACATATTTGTTTATTTGTTGATCAAAGATTTTATATTTTGTGTTATTTTTTATTAGGGCCACATATTCTTTTAGGACTAGGAATAATGAATTTAGGCTGAAGTGGTTTTTAAAAGTGAATGAAAAAAGTTCCCAAAAGGATCGTGTGCTTTTAAGAAAATGGGCTCTTACAGATGTTTGGCTTGTCGCTCTGTAGGGAGTGGAGACGTGGAGAGGGGCGGGATGAGGAGAGGCCTCATAGAAGAGAGGATGATCGACCAAGGCGCCTGGGGGACGAGGAAGAGAGAGAGTCTTCTCTCAGAGCAGATGATGACCGCATTCCCCGGCGTGGCATGGATGAGGACAGAGGTCCCAGACGTGGCCTCGATGAAGACCGGTTCTTTCGCCGGGGGGCAGATGATGACCGGCCCTCCTGGCGCAGTGTGGACGATGAACGGCCTCCCAGACGAATTGGTGATGAAGACAGGGGAAGCTGGCGTCAGGCAGATGACGATAGACCGCCTAGACGGGGACTGGATGAGGACAGAGGAAGCTGGCGAACAGCTGATGAGGACAGAGGACCAAGACGTGGGATGGATGATGACCGGGGGCCACGGCGAGGAGGTGCGGATGACGAGCGGTCTTCGTGGCGTAACGCCGACGATGAGCGGGCTCCCAGGCGCGGCATGGATGAGGACCGGGGGCCTCGGCGCAGCATGGATGAGGACCGCGGACCTTGGAGGAATGCTGATGATGACAGAATTTCCAGGCGTGGCGCAGATGATGACCGGGGGCCTTGGAGAAGCACGGATGACGATCGGATTCCCAGAAGGGGCGAGGACTCAAGGCCTGGTCCCTGGAGACCATTTGTCAAGCCAGGTAAAATTCCGGTATCTGGAAAACCAGCTTAGGCGCATTATAGAATCTGCTTGATGTGTTTTACGAATAGAAAGTGAAATCTTGCAGACGCTAATCACTGTTCGGTAACGCTTCAAACAGGGACATCTCAGATGACTAATTGTATTTTAATATCTAAATTAAAAGTTATTTCTTAGCTGAAAAATGAAATTTTAATGTGTATATGACAGTGATCAGGGTTTATTATTATTAGTTTCTAGACAGACTGGTCTTTTATCTTCCCTTAGACACCTGTGCAGTGACTTTTATGTCAGGAGCGTGGCTTCGATATCCCACACAGCAGAACAAGTTACATAACTTTACCTGTTTTTCTGCTTTTTTCCCCTTCTGCCTCTTGACTGCTTCTTTTGAGGGCTCTTGTTCCCATGCCCATCCCTTAAGTATTGGTGTTCCTCAGGTTGTGTCCTACCCCAGCCTTCTCGCGTAAATAATGAAAAGCACACCAAGTATCTGCGCTCTTGCCCACCGTGGGGTTAGGCTTATGAGGAGGGCACAGTTCCTAACTTTCTCAGTCTTGGGCCTGCTCATGTTTGCATACTGTTTTGTTCTTGAGCAGTTCTACATAATCTGTGACTTCTATTACCATCTTCTCCAAGTGACTTCTTTCCTTACCTTCAGACCCATGTTTCCAGCTGCACGCCGCACACTATACGTTTCTACCTAGAAGTGTCTCTGACGTGTCGTCTTCAACCTGTTGAAACTGAATTCACACCCACAGGCTTCTCATCAGGACCACCGCCATCCCATCAGACTTTATAACCTGGAGATCTGGGAGCTGTCCTTTGCCTTCTTTCATCCTTTATGTTAAATCTTTTCACTTAGTTCAATTTTGTTTTTCTCATTCATCCTTTATTTTATTTTAAATCTTTTCACTTAGTTCAATTTTGTTTTTCTCACGTTCTTAAATCTACTCACTTCTCTATTCCCCCTGTATGTGCTTGGATCTGGGCCACTATCATGCTTTCCTTGAACTCTTGCTGCTCCTGGTCCCCGCAGGCTCTCCCACTCTCCCACTCCTTCAATTCTCGAAGCAGTAACCAGAGGCAGTCATTCTAAACGCACATTTCGGCGAGCGGCTTTGTTTCCTTTGCCCTTGGTGTTTCTGTCTCTTGGTCCGTCATCTGGTCTCCATTCCTTCCACCGTCTGGCTTTGTGACTTTTCTGTGCCTTGTGTAAAACGGGGATAACAGTATAGTAGCTTCTCACTAATTCACGATAGACATCTTATAAAGTCACAGTGAATACTGAACCATTGCTCTGAAGGAAAATACCAGATCAGGTTCTCATTAAGCCCTCTGGTCACAACATTTGTGTCAACCAGTGAACACAACCTTCTTTTGTGCATTTCTGTTTTAAAGATACCTTATTTAGTACACGTTAATTGATTTATTAACATTGAACTCCTGGCCAACAGCACTATATCTCTTCAATGAAGCTTATCTAAAATGGATATTTTTTTCTGTAAAGAGCATCCATCACCTTGTGCTTGGGACACTCGACAGCACTTCAGCATAGTGCTTGAGAGACATTTTAAACAGTCAAATCACCAGTAAAACACAAAAATGCAAAGATGTGTCACTAAATTTAAGACCACCAAAAGGATACATGTTTTAAAGTATGAGAGCTGCAGCAAGAGGACAGCCGTTGCCTTGTTCAAACTCCGCTGTGAATGTGCTCTTCTGGCGACTCAGATATTTCACCATTCTGCACGTGTCTGCAAGTGACTATGAAAGTGCTTGAGTATTAATTTTAGCAGTTTACAAATTTTAGCAAGTAGGTAAATTGGCAAGTATGGGATTTTCTTAGCTCAAAGCTATGGATAGGATTAAATGAGTTGAAGGTTTAGAATAGTGCTGTGGCACGTCATAATAGAAATGTTAGCAACAGTAATGGCTTAGTCTTGCAGGCGTAATAGATTTTCATTTAAATCTGCTCCCTTTGGTCTCTTTGTGCATAAATATTATGTTCCTAGATTTGGGCATCCCAGGGCTAAGTGTGAGATATTGGATAGGGTCAAAGGATTGATCCTTCTTTGTTCCATGATTACATGGGGTGGTAAATGGTGGAGGGCAAGAATATGAAAAAGTTTTCAGTTATAAAAGTTTTGAAAACGTTACAACATTTGAATGAAATTATAATTGGGGCTCCATCTCTCAGAAATCTACTTCCTAACCCTCACTCTGTTAAGTTTATTGCTTGAAATGAGTTGCCTGTTTACCATCAGAACAGATTTTTATATCCAAAATCTCAGCATATGAAACACTCAACCCAGGCTATATAAATTTCTCTTATCTTACATGTTCTTCCCTGCATGTTAGAAAAACAGTGATAGGTAGTTAGAAATAAGAGCTGGTGATTCTGTAAAATGAGATAAATAGCTTTAGTTCTTTTTAAAAAATAAAATTGGATTGTCTCTTTTTTTAATGTTTATTTTTGAGAGTGAGAGCCATTCGGGGAGGGTCAGAGAGAGGAGACAGAATCTGAAGCAGGCTCCAGACTGTCAGCGCAGAGCCCGATGGTGGGGCTCAAACCCACAAACCATGAGATCATGACCTGAGCAGAAGTCAGATGCTCAACTGACTGAGCCACCCAGGTGCCCCTGGAGTATCTTAAATTAACATATATAATGGTGATATTAATGTCAGCATCAAGATCTCTATTCATAATTACCAACTTGTGTTTCTGGAGTATTAAAATACTTTATTTCTTAAAAAAACAAATCAACAGGTGGATGGAGAGAGAAAGAAAAGGCCAGAGAAGAGAGTTGGGGTCCACCTCGAGAATCGAGACCATCAGAAGAACGTGAATGGGATAGAGAAAAAGAAAGAGAGCGAGATAACCAAGATCGTGACGAAAACGACAAGGACCCAGAGAAAGAAAGAGACCGAGACCGAGACCGAGAAAGGGACAGAGAGCGAGAGGGGGATCGAGAGGACCGCTTCAGACGGCCTAGGTTTGATGCTCTGATTAGAACTCTTTGTGGAATTACAGTTGGGATTCACTTAAATACTCTCCTGTGTTTTCCCAGATAGTGTTGAGAAATAGTGTGGTGCATCCCTCTTGCAAACATCCCCTCTTAACAAAGTTGAGAAAGTGAGGCTGATGCTGTGTAGCTTTCTGCAGATTTTGTAACTTCTTAGTAAGGAAGCCAGACCAGGTAGCTTTACCAGTCCGTTGCCCATCCCCTGTGGTTTAGATTCTTCAGTTTTAGAGTCCTAGCGGTAATGGTTCTAGCTTGCTAATTCTGGCCAAAATGGCTTTGTGCTGATGAATCTAGACCTAGCACTGTTTATGATACAGTTTGCAAGGATGAAATCGTCCTGGATTTGTAATATCCAGTATGGTAGCTATTTGAATACTATTCGGCTATTGAACATTTGGAATGTGGTTAGTGCCATTGATGGAATGTCTTGATTTTGTTTCAGTTAATTTATATTTAAGGAGCTACATACAGGTAGTGGCTGTTAGGTTGAAAAGCACAGATCCAGATGTTCTCATTTGACCTCTACACCTGAGGCATCAGGTTGAAATCAAGTTACAAATTTAAACTTCATCCCTGTTAGGTTTGTAAACTCTCTGAGCACCAACCTGGATATGATGCGTTCACATACACTATCATATAGTTTAACAGCAGAACTTAACATTTTGAATGACAACAGGGATGAAGGTGGCTGGAGAAGAGGACCAGCGGAGGAATCTTCGAGCTGGAGAGATTCAGCTCGCCGAGATGATAGGGATCGGGATGACCGTCGTCGGGAGAGAGATGATCGCCGTGACCTAAGAGAAAGGCGAGATGACAGAGACCGAAGAGGACCTCCTCTCAGATCAGAACGTGAAGAAGGTAGGGATGGGCTGCGTGCTGCTGAACTATCGGGAACCCATAGTTCCTGGGGGGATTTTGGGTTTTAATTACCTCATACATTCCTGTAAACATCAAAAATAAGATCGTGAGTATTCAGTTTAAAATTCATAGTTCTCATAAACTTAGTCGCCATGTGAAGGTAGCTCATTTCTAAATTCAAAGTATATGAGTAGGTTAATTAAATTGGATGGTAAGTGATATATATTGCTTTGAAAGCTTATTTTATGTTACCAGGTAATAGTGTAGTAGTTGTTTCAGAGTAAGATCTTGGTAGATAAGCACAAAGTGTAAAACATTCTTTCTCCAAAATTGTGACAATTGAAACTTTTGAAAAAAAAAAAAGTATGCTTAATGGCTAATTTGCTGTTAACGATTTCAATAACAGCCAAAAACTTGTATTTTAAATTTTCATTTAGATGTTTGTCACCTTATCTTAAATTAGTAAAATTTATTTTATAATGTTTTTAATGGGGCTTCTATATTGTTACCTTTAATACAGGATTTCTGAGTAATTGGAAACATTGTTTCTGCTAAAGTTCTGTTTAGTCTGAGCCAATACAGTGCAGTACAAATTTATTCTCTTTTTCTGTTAAACTTTTTAGTAAGTTCTTGGAGACGTGCTGATGACAGGAAAGATGAGCGGGCAGAAGAGAGGGAAGCCCCTCGTCGTGTTCCTCCCCCAGCTCTTTCAAGAGACCGAGACAGAGACCGAGACAGGGAAAGAGAAGGTGAGAAAGAGAAGTCCTCATGGAGAGCTGAGAAAGATAAGGAATCTCTTCGTCGTACTAAACACGAGACTGATGAAGACGGATGGACCACAGTACGACGTTAAATCTCGCGGTCATGGATGCAGACTCCTGTCTCACGGGGGTCCCATCCCGTCCAGGGGTTGTTGTACTTGTGCTTCCGCCAGTCTGAGTTGGATTCTTCAATGTTGTCTCACCGTAGCACAGAAAGCATGGACTGTATTAATCCTCTACAGTAGACTGATCATGCGTCGTACCCACAGGAGGCTGGACGACGAGGCCGTTTTCTGGAGTTAAAGGTGTTGCATTATTTCATCAATCATTTGTTTACAAAAGAGAAAAACTAAAAAATAAATTTAAAATGTGAACCCTTCAGGTATGGAGTAACACCTATATCTTGGTATAGAACTGATTTTTTTTTTCGAAATACTATATTCATTTGGAATGAGATAAGGTTCTGTTCTAGAAAATGCATTTGAAGACTCTTCAAAGCAGGGGCTGAAACAATTTCCACGTCATTAGTGGTTGAGACATACCTCTGGATACTTTGAGGTATTTACTATATTAACTGTATTTAGAAAGTTTTTTAGGTTCACTCTAAGTGCAGTAAACATTACAAACATTGGATACAGTGGGGTTTTCTGTAGGTTTTACTAGAGAGGTGAGTGTAAAGCAATTTGCAGTCATGATTGTAATGACAACAATACTGCTCAAGTGTGAATCCGAAACAGTTACAGCTTTTAAATTTTAAAGCATTTGGTACACTGTTGCTGAGTTTTTTCTGTTGCCAATAGCAAACTGCTTTTCCATTAATGGAGAATTCATGCCTTTCAAGCATTTTAAATATGACAATATTTATAAATGTGTGGTTTGCAGGAATTGTTTAAATTCTTTTCCCTAATTTCCTTTCTCTTCAGGATAGATTCTTTCAACAAGTAATTTGTAGTAATGACTGTGTTGACTTCAATTTTGGAGTGTTGTAGTTATGTTGAAGATTAACTATTTGGTCTTATTGAAGCCAACACAGAACTTGCTGCTGTGTTTTTTCTTCAATGATAAATAAAATACTTACAGAATTTGTTTTAGTGTTGATTTGTAGTTACAGTCAAAGTGTTTTATTTATATTATGGTGAGTTTGCATATCCAGTTGAGTGTGGTTTTGAGTTTTTTGTTGCCATTAAATGTCTCAGTGTGTAGGATCAAAGAAAATAACCCAAATATAACAAAGCAAATGTGGCTATGACGTTTCCTTCCTTAATTAAGGATCCCCTGAGTTTTTTTTGTAACGCCGTCCTCTCTGTGAGCTTATATATATGGGGGGTGGGGTGGGTGAGTGGTCTACCATTTCGGGTATTCCCCTCAAATTAGAAAACTCACAGTTTCAGAGAATGTTAGTTGCAAATTGATAGTGATAGTGGCTACAGACATGTAAATGATTTCTGGTACTGAGTGGTGGGGAGAATTCCTGTTGGTGCAGCTATAAGGCCAGAAGAGGGGAGTACTGATGCTGCTTTACTTAATCACAGGCAGCCTTTATGGTTTTATGTTACCAGCAATGGAAGCCGCTGTTTTCAGCATTTAATCTTGCTTTTTTTTTTTTTTTTAAAGAATTTTCAAAATGTTTGTTTATTTTGAAAGAGAGTAGGGGAAGGGCAGAGAGAAAGGGAGAGAGAATCCCAAGCAGGCTCTGGACTGAGCCACCCAGGCATCCCAACATTTAATTTTCTTAACATTTAGTATTTCAGAAAGTGGAAATCTTAAAAGTATTTGGGGGGAAGGCCTTTTCTTTTTACCCAGTAAAAGAACTTGGGGCAGTAACCTGAGTCTCCAGACACTGGAGCAGGACTGTACCTATGATGTCACTGATTGACCCCAGGGAACGATTTACTAGCTGATTAGTTTAGATGAGTTATAGTTGCATGTCTGGTGGTTAGGTTTCCAGGCTAGTCTGCAAGCTGCCAGGACCCCTTTCCCAAATACACTATGCCCCCCAGGTTTTTTTTTTTTTTTTAATTTTTTAGAGTTTATTTTTGAAACAGAAAGAGCATGAGTGGGGGAGGGGCAGAGAGAAAGGGAGACACAGAATCTGAAGCAGCTCCAGGCTCTGAGCTTTCAGCACAGAGCCCGATGTGGGGCTCGAACCCACGAACCATGAGATCATGACCTGAGCTGAGGTCGGCCGCTTAACCAACTAAGCCACCCAGGTGCCCCCCACCCCCCCAGGTTCTTTATCCTGGGAGTTGGCAGTCCAGAGCACAGGATAGGGTCAGAAAAGTCAGCTACTGCTCTTAAGTTTCTACTCTGAAGGCCTCCCCACCCCAGTATTCACAGGTATAAAAGGAAAGCCAAACTTATGTGTAGAAGGTCTTCCATGTTCCCAGTGGCATCTGCATTTTTTTTAAAGCTTATTTATTTATTTTGAGAGCGCGCGTGTGCACACCTAAGGCGGGGCGGGGCGCAGAGAAAGGAGGGGAGAGATAATCCCAAGTGGGCCCGACCTGGGGCTCGAACTGATGAACTGTGAGGGATGATGACCCGAGCCAAGATCAAGAGTTGGACACTTAACTGACTGAGCCACCCAGTCTGCACTTTTAAACCAGAATACTATTGCTATTGATCCAGGTGAACCTAAGATTGGAGACAGTGGCCAGAAAAGACTCTACATCCATCTGGTTGTCCACTGGCTTCCAGGGTGAAGTTGGCAGCTACATATTGAGATGCTTTTATGTTTTACCTGTGTTTTGTTTTTAACCAAAGACATTTTGACTTAAGATTCATTTATAATTTTAAAAGGCTAATGGACATATGTGTTGGACACTGGAAGAAATGAAGGAATGTTCTTGTGCCTAAGCACAGACTAGAAGGTTGGGACCAACACCAAAACTTTCCTGCCCTTTCCCTTGAGGCACACATATTTGTCGTATAATTTTAAAGTACATAATTTTGGCTTATTTACAACCTATGCCAAAAGTTGTAATCAAAGTTAATTCTGCGGCTTCCAAAAAGTACCGCATAGGAAAACTAAAATCCAAAGAAATTAAAAGCCACTGGAGAGGTTTCTACAGCAAAGAACAAGAAAGGCAAGGCAGGCTAGTCTGCCTGCACAGCTGGTAAAGCTCTTCTGAGGTTGCATACATTGTTTCGTTTTTAGCCAAACGTAGACATGTTCGTACAAAACCAAGATCACTTTGTCACACCAATTTTATGTATTTTTTAAACTCTGGAAAATTGGATTTCTTTGACTCTAAATTAAAAAGTTTTCTTAAGGTTAAGCGTCTGACTCGGTTTTGGCTCAGGTCATGATCTCATGGTTTGTGGGTTTATGCCCCCAAGTCAGGCTCTGCACTGACAAAGTGGAGCCTGCTTGGGATTCTCTGTCCCTCCCCTGCTTATGCGTGTTCTGTCAAATAAACTTAAAAAATTGAAAATTTTAAGTAAAGTGTATCGCCAATGTGGGACTCAAACTCCCAACTCCAATATCAAGAGTCACCTGTTCTACCGCCACTGAGCCAGCCAGGTGCCTCATACCCTAAATTAAACTTTGCAGGCATTTAAAGTTTTAGATTGAGAGGTCTCTAAGTTTGCTCTTAAGTGCATTAGAGTGTGGTCAATGTACTTTCCCTGAAAGATCTCTAGAAAATGTAACTGTAGGGGCGCCTGGGTGGCTCAGTCGGTTAAGCGTCCGACTTCAGCTCAGGTCATGATCTCACGGTTCGTGGGTTCGGGCCCCGAGTCAGGTTCTGTGCTGACAGCTCAGACCCTGGAGCTTGTCTTCGAATTCTGTGTCTCCCTCTCTCTCTGACCCTCCCCTGCTCACGCTTGCTCACTCGCTCTCTCCTCTCAAATTAAAAAAAAAAAATTAAAAAGTAGTAGTATTTCCTGTTCACGCTTTAACTCGCAGCATTTTAATGTTAAGTGGGAAACAGGAAAATTAGAGGGGGGCTGATAACAGGTGCATTTTAAATGGATGAACGTGATGGTTGCCAGCCTAGGGTCTTTCGCATACCTTTTCCTGATACTCCTCACTTCAGGACTGGAGTATAAACTCCATGTTGCACATGTTCACAGTTTGGGTAAAAGAGCGATCGTGTCAATATTAAATTCATATTAGGCCCATTTCATCACTGAGGGATTCTCAATGTCAAACATGTCAAAGCCACATGCCTGAGACCTAGAAACAAGGCCTATAACAATTTGGCTCTTTGAAAGTATTAAAGCAGTTGCCTGCCTAGTCCTTCTGGGCTGGAGAATACGCAGTATGTGGTGATCTTTGAAAAGGTAAAACAGCAGTAAGAGGTTAACAGGAATTCCTACTGACCTGACAGCTCCCCAGAACCAAAACTAAACTGGCATATTTTCTAGCACAACAAAAGAGAGTAAGTCATTAAATGGTTTTTTATGAAGCTACTTGGGTTTAAGACTAGTCCTATCTTAAGTTCTGTGGTCTGGGGCTAGACTAGCAGGAATGGCTCTTCTCTCGGCCAGTGTACTGTTTGCCGGCACCTCTCCCCTTGTTCTGATGCCCTTCCTTTGACCAAAAAAGGCTCCTAGCCTTCCACTGTCATTTACCCCAGCCTCTCTATCCTACCTTCAAGGAGTGTTCAAGCCAATTTGTTGTAGAGAAAGTTAGCTGTTTGATATAAAAGCAGTCTAACATCTATCTAGTAAAGTAGCTCAACTCTCCTTGAATCTATTCCTGGTATTTTCAGATAGTGATGTATTTCATACATTGATAGGCGTTCCTAATTCACTTCCGTGTTTGCCTCCCTGTCTTTCCTGAGGGTAGCTGCATGCCGTGGTGACATCTGGCATGGATGTAAACATAAGGGGGCCACGTAAAGTAGGGGTTAAGAATGTTTGCCTAAAGATCGGGTCTGATCTCCTTTATGGATAAATGGTGGGATTCCAGAAACAGGCTAGCGTCTTTGAGGGGAAAAAGGAGCACGAGGGTGGCTATGTTTCTTGTCTTCAACCCCCACTCCACAACGAATTCCTTTAGTGCTTATTCTGGTTCGAAGACTGCCTTGTGCCTCAAGCCAGACACAGCCCATAGTGGAACCTTCTTGAACACAGGTTATTACATTAACCTTCTGCATGTTCCATTTAGTTTGAGAGGCAACAGCTGGAATGAGCTTTCCACCATTAAGAACCTTGAAATCGAGCAGGGTGAATTAAATACTGCTCCCTTTTGATCTTAATGTTACAAATGTTGGTCAACAATTGGAGATGGGGGAGTTGGGTGCGTGGACAAAAGGCCAAGTAACAAAGTTATAGGCAAGATTAATGAATTCATATACTGTTACCGTATAAATACACAAGTCAGGTTTTTTAAACAGCACCAATTTCCAAGTGTATACACAATATAGGATTATAACTTGGCACAATTTTTCAAGGTGGAAAGACTAGCTGCTAGTTCAGTAATAAAAAGATCTGGTACATAAAAGGATAAGGAGCTGTATTCTACCTGCTACAGATTGTACATTTTTTACACCTCCAGCCAAGACGGAAACAAGCCACAAGGAGGGGATACCCACACAAATCAATACTGGAAAGTTTACTAAACCTTCACTTCTCAAAACAGTGATGCTGCACGGGCTTGCTTCACCTGGAATTAGAACAACTGATTTAAGGACAACTAAGAAATTGTTTCAAACAATAAAATAGTCATTTTGCCGACATTCCATAAAATCGCCAGGTGTAAGTTCAGTTGTGAGGCTTTTAAAAAAATATTCTAGACCTAGTAAAGTGCTTCCATAAAATTAAACATCCGAGATTAGATGGAGACACTTCATACTGATGCGCATCTAAAATAGATCGACGTATACGGTAAATAAACAGCGCCACTAAGTTGCCATATTTCAGGTAGTGGAATACACACCCAGCCGTCACCGTCTGAATGTGCACGAACTGGAAACGAGAGAGAGAAACAAAACAAGATTTCAGCGTCTAGTCTCAACCGCTCTTCGACAGGAAGGTACTCCGTACGGCCGGCTTGCTGTGAAAAAACCAAGACTTCCCAAGTTGAGCCAACTGCTGAGCCCCACGCCTCTCCCGCAGCGACGGAAAGACGGTGCGCAGACCGAAAAAATGAGAGAGCGGGCAGGCGGTGACCCTGGTGGCGTCAGGTGGCAGCAGACCGGAGCCCGGGCGCTCAGCGCAGCTTCTTCCCCGGCTGGCAGTCCCTGGCGCTGCGCGGCGGCGGGCGGGCGGCGGGCGGCGGCGGCACTTTGGAGAGCGGGCAGTACTTGATGGTGTGCGCGTTGTCGCCGCTGGCGCCGCACAGGGGACACGTGTAGCGGCGCAGCACCGGGCACAGCACTCGCCCGTCGGGTCCCTTCAGGATGTGGGTGGTGTAGAGCGCCACCGCCTCCTTGTTGTTCCGGCAGAACACGCACACCTGCAGCTCGGGCTTGAGCAGTCGGGCGGCGGCCGCCCCGGAGGCGGCGTGCAGCCTGGGCTCGGCCGCCCACGCCGGGGCCCGCTCCTCGCGCGGCGCCACCTCGGCGGCGGCAGTGGCGGCGGCGGCGGGCGCGCAGCCCAGCAGCACGGCGGCGGCGCGACCGGCGAACGGGCTCAGCTCGGCGAAGCGCTCCTCCAGCAGCCCGGCCTCGGCGGGGCCCGAGCACAGCTCCAGCGCGCGCAGCTCCAGCGCGCCGCCCAGGTAGCGGCTCCGGGACCCCGGCTCGTCGCTGTCGTCGTCGTCGTCGTCGTCGTAGTCGGGCGGCCCCAGCGCCGGCCCCAGCGCTCCGGCCCCGGTTCCCGCATGGGGGGAGCAGCAGGACGAGGAGGAGGAGGAGGGCGGGGAGGCGGCGCCGCCGCCGCCGCCGCCGTCGCCGTCCCCGCCGCGGGCGCAGCCGAAGCGCGGCTCGCCGTCCACCGCCTTGGTGATGAGCGTGGCGAGCCCCAGGTAGTCGTTCCACGAGCTGAAGGGCTGCGGGTGCGCCGGGCCCTGGGCGCTCACGTAGCGGGCGCTGGGCACGAGCGCCATGGGCGGGGGGGCGCGGCCGCGGCTGGGCGAGCGGGGCACCCAAGGGAAAGCCTCCATGGGCGGGCTGCGGGCCGCGCGCGCCGCCTCCCCGCGGCCGGCGCGGGCCGGACGGACGGGAAGCGCGGAGCCGGCCTGCCGCGGGGTGGGGCCGCCTCGCAGCCTTTTTATCGGGCCCCGCTCCTCCCCGTTCCCCCGGCCTCGCCGCCGCGGCCCTGCCCCCTGCGCTACCCCGCCCCGGCCTCCTCGCCCGCGCCTCGGACGGAGGCGGAGCGGAGGCGGGCGCGCCGGGGGCGGGCGGGCAGTGCGCGCGCTCCGCTCCGGCCCGCGCGGCTCCCGCGCCCGGCGCGCTGCGCCAGCCTAGCCAGCTGCAGGCGGCTTTCATTCCGGGAGGGGGCGGGCGAAGCGCCGCCTCGGGCCCGGCCGCTAATTGGCTGCTGACCAGAGCCCCCTGCGCCTCGGGCGCCGCTCGGGACGCTGATTGGTGAATTTGGGGAAGGGGCGTGCCCTGCCAGAGCTCCTGGGAGGGGAGGGCGAAGTAGGGGGAGAGGAGAGGAGCGGAGGGGAGGGGAGGGGCGGCTGCTGGGACCCGCCTTCGCATGAGCGCTGTGCCTCGGGTTTGGAACAGGTGACCAGGCCCGGGTCTCCCTCGGCCGGGTGGCGAGATTCGCCGAGGAAGCGAGTAGGCATGGGGATGGGGGGTGGGGGGTGGGCAGTGCCCCAAGGTTCGCGCACCCACCTCCCATCTCTCCAGGTCAGCCTTCTGCGAAGCCCCTCTCCCGCATCAGTAGGAAGAGCTGCGGGGGAGGCAGGATTTGGCGCGCTCTAAGGATGCGGTCGGCAAGTCCGAGCTGCCCAGCAATCGAGTAACTTCCTTTTGCACAGTGCTTTGGAGAGCTTGCAACTGGGTGAAATCTTTGCACAAACCTCCGAGGTCCCGAGAGGTTGTGGTTCTTGCCGTAGTGAGTAGTGGAGGGATCAGGACTTTCCCACAGCGCGCAGCACACTCCCAGCAGGTGTTCAGAGACTGGGTGGCCATTAACTGGTGACTTCGGTAGGGGTGAGGGCTGGGCCAGAAAGTCTTCCAGCCCTCGGACCGTGACTGGGGTGTGTGTGTGTGAAGCTCCTCATCCCTGGGGGGCTGTATCAAAATCTGGGCTGTCTGTGCAGTTTGAAAAGTAAAGCCTGTTCAGCGTCACAATTGAATACTTTAAAATGAGTAAAATATTTTTGTAAAAACAATGAAAATAAATTGGAAGATTTTTTTTCTTTTTTGATAAAGAGAAAGAGCAGAGGAGGGGCAGAGAGAGCGAGAGAGCGAGAGAATCCCAAGCAGGCTCCCAGCTGTCAGCACAGAGCCTGACGCAGGGCTCGAACTCACCAATCATGAGTTCATAACCTGAGCTGAAATCAAGAATCTCATGCTTAACCAACTGAGCAGCCTAGGTGCCTCAGATTTTTGATTAGGAGGGTGTGCCCGGGAGAAAAGGCAACACCTTTTTTTTTTTTTTTTTTTTAATTGGGAAGCAGTAAATGTTTTTGCATTGCGACAGGTTCTTTAGGGCTCTGGGGGACTGGGAAATGCCTCCTCTGGTGGCTAGGCTGGCACTTCGAGTGGGCTGCACAGGGCAGGTCAGGACTTCCCTTCTCTGGCTGAGTTGTGGCTAAAGGAGGGGGTGGGGCTGCTGGTGCTGACAGCCCTCCTTAGGCCTGAGGCTAGGAGTCTGGCTGTGTCCAGCAGGTCTAGAGTGGCCCAGCAGGGGATACCCGGAGCCCCACGCTGGCACTGATTTACGGTGGAATGAATGAGTGAATCAGAATGTCGGCAGTGGAAGGGACCTTTGGGGATCATTCAGTCGATCCAACCTTACTTTTACAGATGAAGAAAATGAGACCCAGAGAAGAGAAGGATTTCTTCAAGGTCACACGGTGAATATGTCACAGCCAGAACTAGAACTCAGGCCCCTTCACGAATGGCTCGACGGCCTTCCTGTTACACCTGGACCCCGAAGGTATTTCAGACGTCGGGCCTGTGTAGGCATTCAGCAGAAATCAAGTGTGGAACACAGGGGAAATTGGAAGAAGAGAAATGAGGCGGGGCCATGGGCCTTGGGCTTGGTCTCCTGCCCTCAGGGCGCAATCCCGAAGCCAGGCGGCGGGCACGGGGAAGGGGTTGGGACAGTAACATGATGCATGGTGCCACCTGTCTGCACGAGGAGCTGAAGGTATGTTTCTCAGCCTCTTCTGCACCTCCGACTCCCTCTCGGTGAAGTCGGGAAACCAGGCGGTAGTATTCTGCACTTGCCAACCCAGTTCCTCCTTCAAGTGTGTGTTGGCACTCAAGTTAAAAAGTCATTCCTTCTCTTTCCTCCCCCTCTCCCGCCAAAAATAAATAAAAGAGCCCGCAGAAGCATGGCAGGTTTGCTGACACTGAGCCCTGAGCTCTTACCACAAGGTCCCCGGCCCCTAGAGTGGTATGAAGATGATTATTCTATAAATGGAAAATTCCACTCTGTTCGCACAGCCCTGCAGCTTGCATACTTTCAAGGTATGCGGACTTTTCAGTTCTGAGAACCACTCGTGTAAGGAAAGTTTGAAACTGCCAGCTGCTGCGTTAGCTTCCCTTCGGTCAGGCCCAAGAGAGGATGGCAAGGAAATGAGGCCTTTCCTCTCCCACATGATTTTTAGCCCTTGTGGGTTTTTTTTTTTAATGTTTATTTTTGAGATGGAGAGAGAGAGAGAGAAAGTGAGGGTGGGGCAGGGAGAGAGAAGGAGACAGAGAATCCCAAGCAGGCTCTGTGCGGTCAGCACAGAGCCCAATGAGGGACTCAAACTCACAAACAGTGAGATCATGACCTGAGCCGAAATCAAGTCAGACGCTTAACCGACCGAGCCACCCAGGCGCCCCATGTTTTATTTTAAAACTTTTAAGAGAACAGGGGTAGGAACAAATCCCTTGCTATGGGGCTGCAGGCTGGGTGGGTGGGTAGTGATGATATCAAAAAAAAAAAAAAAAAAAAAAAAACCCTGGAAAGAGGTGGAAGGGAGCTCTTGTGTTCCGGGGGTCTAGCTACATGCTCTTTACCCAGGCTGCTCACCTTATCGGCTACCAGCCTTTCCCCCACAGTCGGTGGTTTGATCTGGAACTTCTGGAAGTGGAGGCAGAGTGCATGATGGCTTTTTTTTTTTCTTTTTCTTTTTCCTCCTGCACGTGTGGCCTCTGTACCCTGGAAGCCTCGGCTGTTCATTCCCACGGAAAGGCCAGGGCGGGTGCCTGATCCAGTTCTGGGTTTAGCAGACAATTACTTTTATCACTAAGCACAGGCTTCAACTGGGCCCTGAGCCCTCCAGCTCTGTCCGAGGTGGTGGAGCTGACCTCAGAGCTGTTCTCAGCACCTCGATGAAGTCGGCCTGCTTCTTGTCCCCCGTGCAGACGTCTGGAACGAAACGGACAGCCACAGCCAGAGTGTGAACAGCTATTCAGGGGATGCTCTCTGATTGGTGGAGCGGGAAGACAGGTTGGGACGGGCCTCGTCTCAGATGTTAGAGGGTGTGTGGCTCCGTTTCTTCTGGAATGGGGCCTGCCTGGCACAAGCAGGAGGCTCTGGCAGGACGGGGTGGGTGGTGGGGTGGCCGTTTGGATTCTCCGTTTCCACCTCCCCGCATGGCTCCCAGCCCCCAGCCTGAGAGGCCACACGCGGACCTCAGGCATCTTGAGGATCTTCAGAAATATGAGGTCAGCCCTGGGGAATGAGGCAGCTGGGCGGGTGTCCAGGCGGCTGTAGAGAAGCCGTTTGTCAGGCCCCGGGTTCCTGCTGACTTGCCTGCCGAGCACTTTCTAGGGGCAGGAAGTGCTTTAGCTCCCCCAGCTCTGGGGCTCGTAGGCCCTTCAGGCACATCTGGGTGCTTTGGGGGCTCCCTCCTGGAACAGTGTTGGACTCCATCTGTCCCATGTCCCTCGTCACGCTCAGGGGGTCCTGGCGATGGGGCTCCTGTCCTTCGGGGGCTTAGAGTCTGCTATAGTTAGTTGAGAAGTCCTGCGGTGACGTGCAGGGGAGCGTCCTGAGCCTGCAAAGTCACATGTGGCCTTGGATGAGGGACTTAAGCACGCTGGCCCCCAGCTCCTTCCTCTGATCCTCGAGGGGCTCATGGTGTAAAGTGGCAGCCACTTTACCCTTCTTGCTGACTCACTCACTCCGGCTCCAGAAGAGTCCGTGGGCCTCAGGGACCATGACAGGTGTCAGCCAGCGGGCACACCTCATTCCCCTGGGCACAATTGCTTTTGGAGAGGGTTCTGGTCCTTGAAATATAAGGGGAGGTCTGTTCGGAGGACTCTGGGAGGGGATTTGCTCCCTTGTTTAAAAAGGAAAGAAAGAAGGGAGGGGGTGTCTGGCTGGCTCAGTCGGTAGAGCGCACGAGTCTTCATCTCGGGGTTGTGAGTTCGAGCCCCATGTTGGGTGTAGAGATTATGGAAAGATTTAAAAATCTTGGAAAAAAAAAAAAAAAAAGACCAGGAGAACTCCCGCTCTTCCAGCCACCAGCAGGTTGAGCCGAGCAGCCCTGAGGTGGGAAGTCCCACGGACAGGCGGCTGGCACACTGGTGATCCCTGACCGGAAAAGTTATTTAAAAAAAACAAAAACAAAAACCCCCGGGGACATTTTTGTTGATTTCTTGGTGGCTTGTTACACAAGACAATTAAACAATTTGATTGTGTCAGCCCCTGGCCGTCAGGCATTTTGCTTGCAGCTGAATTCATTCTAATTGAAACGCATAGTAATATGGAAAAAAAATGCATCTGGTAATTCTATCAGAAAGGTAGGATTCAGTACTCTGGCCAAGGGGGGGTGACGCCCATGCCAGGATTCTGGGCGTGTGCACAGGGGTGGAAAGAAACACGGGGAGCTGGGGTCAGCGTCTCCTGTCACCCACCCCCGCCTCGCACTGGCGTCTCCCAGCTGATCGTAATGAAGTACCCGCTTCAGACCAGCATCGCCTCGTGGACCCCCACCTGCTACACCACCGCCCCATGACACGGGTTCCGTGATTGCCCTCGCCGTGCCGGAGGGCGGCTGCCTGGCTCACCACCAGCAGGGCTCCGAACCTGTGTCGCTCTCACTCCCAAGTGGGGCCCGTGTCCCCTGGGAAGGACCTGAGCATACCCGCCGTGGGGCTTCCGGAGCCTGCGTGGGGAGGGGGCGGTGCAAGGAGCTGCCCGGGGGGCAAACCTGGGCTCATTCCACTGTGTGTCAGAGATGGTCCCCCAACCAAACCACTTCCAGTTGAAAGAGGTTAGATTTTTCTATTTATCCAAGAGTGGGTACTTTGGTCTAGTGAGTAATCCTTTCCAATCCTTTCCCTTTGGAAGGAGAGGCTGCCCCCACTCCTCCCAGCCAGGTGGTCTCCTTTTCGAAACCCGGATTGTCCCAGTTTTGTTTAAAGTAGTGCAGGCCCGGAAGGCAGAGGTCCTGAGATCAGTGATGCCGGGAATAATAGTAATAAAGTAGCTCACGGGTGTGGAGCCCTTTCAAGGCGCTAAGCATGAACTCGTGTCCTTTCTTAGACCTTCCCAGTAGTCCTGCAGTGATACCCATTTCCCAGAAAGGAAAATGAGGTTTGGGGGAGCTAAACCAGTGCCACTCGCCATCTCCCAGCTGCTTAGTGGGTAGGATTTCTCCATGGCCTGTGCTCTGGGCCTCGACCCTCTCATGGCCCGTGGACATTCATTCAGTTAGAATTCGCCAGTCCTGCCTCCCGTCTCCTCAGGTGTTTCCGTAAACGGGAGCATCGGCCTTCTCTTGCTCCTTTTCAAAGCCCGATGTCTGCAAGAGGGAAGGAATAAAAGCTGAGGCCTCCCGTGGAGGAGTTATACATAAAATGATAAACTATAAGGTCAAGATTCTTCTCCAGCGATGCATAAAATGGTGATTTACAAGGTCAAGGATGTTCTCTAGTGGGCCTGAGGGCTGGAGTGGGGATGGCAGGGAAGATAAGGTCAGCGAAGGGGATGAGACGAGACTGCCAAGCAGGGCCGCTGTGTATGGTTCTGCAGGTTGCGCACTGCACAGGGAGTACCTTTTACTTCACAGATGTGGTAATATGTATGAGCGAATCTGAAATAGTTTTCTGGCGGATATGGGGTAAAGTCTCTTTTTTAATGGGATCAAATTGCGACCGTTTTTGTGACAGATAAAGATATCTCGTGGAAGAAGTGCCTTTTCCTAATTTGCCCAAAGGCCAAAGCTTTGGTTCTAGGCAGAGGCATGAAATTGCTATGTTTCTTGAAAGCAAGCCTCAGGTTTGCCATTAGCGAGGTGCCCAAGGGGTCTTTTCAAAGCTTCATGTGAAAGCCTCTCTAACTGAGCTGAGCAGGGCCGGGCACAGGTCTGCTCTTGTGGTTATAGGTGGATCAACGTCTCTGTTGGGATTAACGTTTCTAAGATTGCTCAAGTCATCTTAGACATCTCCTGGTCTTACCTGGCTTACACTTATATTTTCCCAGCTGTCCTGAGTTCCCTAGGGATTTCTTGTGCCCTGCCAGTGTCTGTCCTGGGGCGTCTGTGGCTTAGGAAACAGAAGGTAGGGGAATGGCCGAGGGTGGTATAAATTAAGCAGCCTGGAGCAAACCGTTTCCCTTCTCTGGACTTCAGTGTTCTCTCATTTAAAATAACTGGGGGGCCCAAGTGGTTTCTTGGCCCTTTCTAGCTCTGAAGTTTATGCGTTCACCATCAAGGCCGGGGACTGAGAGGTGGGTGAGACCGACGTCCTTCTGACCTCATGGAAGCAGACACACAGGCAAACAGTTGATGCTTTGGTGGGAGACCTATCAGTTTCCTATTGCTGCTGTAACCAATTACCAGCCACAGAGTGGCTCGAAACAACGAAACGAACCTTTCTTCCCGTTCTGGAGGTCAGAAGTCTGAAATGGGTCTCACGGGGTTAAAATCAAGCTGTCTGCAGAGCTGCACGCTCTAGGGGAGAATCCGTTTCCTTGGGAGTTTCTAGTTCTAGAAGCCGCCTGCGTTCCTTGGGTTCGTGGCCCTCTTCCTTTTTCAGAGCCAGCAACAGCAGGGTCAGTCCCTCTCATTGGCCATCTCTGTGTTTTCTTCTGCCTCCCTCTTCACTTTGCGATTATAGTGGACCCACCCCGACAATCCAGGCTAGTCTCCCCATTTTAATGCCACCTAATTAGCAACCTTAATTCCACCTGGAACCTTAATTCCCCTTTGCCATCTAAGGTAACATTCTCAGGTGCTGGGAATTAGGAGGTGGACATTTTGGGGGGCCATTATTCTGCCTCCGACAGGAAGAGTACAGAGGACCAAGGAGTGTCATGAGTCCCCAAACCTTAGCGTATCCAGAGGTCAGCTGGGCTGGTCAACTTAGGTTTTCTTTGCCAGTTAGGACCTGACATGGTACAGGGGAAGCTGTAGGATGAGGGAGCCCTATGCTCTGTGTGTGTGTGTCCATCCATGCGTCTGTCTCTTGGGCGGATGGAAAGGTCTGAGTTGCAGGAAGGAATGGTGAGCAAAGGAAGTAGACTGTGTATGGAGTACTCCAGATCAACTTAAAAGTGATGATGATGATGATGTCACTTAATTTGTGGTTAAATCAAATCAAACAAACAGCCAAGTACGGCAAAAACCTCAGCAACGGCAGTGTGTACCCGGGCAGAGCAACTGGAGTGAACATCTTGCTCAGGAGGAGGGTAAAGATACTGACGACTTTAATATTTTTTAATTTTCAAGCATTACAAAAATAAAGGTCATGGTATAAAGGACCTAACCTAATTTACCCTTGGTACCTGACTAATCACATCTCCACATCTATTATTCACCCAACTCCCGCACCGTGGATCATTTTGAAGAAGAATTCTGAACATCAATGTTAATTTAGATTTTGATAGGTTAGGTGTATTCCGTGTATATATACATGGAATATGGAATATATATATATATATATATATATATGGAGTCACTTAAAAAAAGAGGGTATGATAGTAGATGTAAAGAAATATAAAGGAATGAGGAAAAGTAATCTTTACAAAAGAAAGCATGACAGAAAAAGAATCATGGAAATGGTAGAGCAAATCAGAAGTATACAGTAAGATGGTTGAAAGAAATCCAAACATGAAACTACTTGTAATACATGTAAATGGACGAAATGATTCTGTTAAAATACAAAATTTCAGACTGAATTTAAAGAAGAGCTATGTCCTCTATAAGAAACACATATAAAATGTAAGGGTGCAGAAAGGTTAAAGGGTAAAGGTAAAAGGATGAAAGAAGATGCGCCAGTAGATGCTAACAAAGGAAGCCAACAGTGCTTTGCTGAGAGCAGGCAAATAGGCTTTATGGCAAAGAGCTTTACCAGAGAGAAGAGGGTGGGTGAAAGATTTAATTTACCAAGAATATATAACAATTCTAAACTAGCATATACCTAATAATTTAGTTTCAAAGCATAGGAATAAAAAACTGAGGGAATTTACATAAGGAGATAAGAGACTTGAATGACAGTTAACAAGCTTGATTTTATATGTCTACCTGTACTTGTAATCATATAAAATTATATGTAAACACTGCCTTATTTATTTATGTATTTTTTATTTTTTAACATTTATTCATTTTTGAGAGAGAGAACATGAGTGGGTGAGGGACAGAGAGAGGGGGAGACACAGAATCCGAGGCAGGCTCCAGGCTCTGAGCTGTCAGCACAGAGCCTGATGCGGGGCTCGAACTCAGGGACCCCGAGATCATGACCTGAGCCAAAGTAGGATGCTTAACCGACTGAGCCACTCAGCCGCCCCAAACACTGCTTTAAGTAAGTGCAGAATTTACATGCTTTTCTAGCACTCATAAGCATTTATAGAAGTTCTGTGCCTTCAGCCAAGTATTAACAAATTTGATAGGATTGGTGTCACATCAGATTTTCTGGCCACAATTCCATTTCATTAGAAATCAACAACAGATGGTAGCTAGAAAATAACATGATACAGGTAAGGGAAGGGATTGATGAAATGGGGGAATGAGGATATGCTAGACGGTTGACAGAGCCCAACAGTGGATTCTTACACAAGACTAATAAAATTAATTTATTCGGCAGGATCCAAATAATCAAGACACAACACAATTGAGAATAAAAGACACAACACAAAGGAACAGTTTTGTGACTAGATGCTTCATAAATCTGAAAATGTATATAAAATGGAAAAAAACAACTCAAGAAGAATTTAAAAACTCGGATGTCCTGCAACATTTATATAAATTGAATCAGTTTAAAAATCTCCTGAGGGAAATATCAGATCCTGTTGACTTTATTTTTTTTTTTCCAATTGACCGTAAGGATAAATTCTATTATTCAAGGAACACATAATTTCTTTTTTTAAAGTTTATTTGTTAATTGTGAGAGAGAGACAGAGGGAGAGAGAGAATCCCAAGCAGGCTCAGCCCTGTCAGCGTGGAGCCCAACGTGGGGCTTGAACTCACGAACAGTGAGATCATGACCTGCGGTGAAACCAAGAGTCAGCTGCTTAACCGACTGAGTCACTCAGGCGCCCCCCAAGGAACAAATAATTTCAATTCTACACAAGCCATTTTAGAGTTTAGGGAAAAAGGAACTGTTTTCTAATTCATTTTATAAGGTTAGTGTAACTGGATATAAAGCAAAACCAATATGGGACGCCTGGGTGGCTCAGTCCACTGAGTGTCCAACTTTGGCTCAGGTCATGATCTCACGGTTTGTTATCAGGCTTGCTGCTGTCAGGCTGTCCCCCTCTCTCTGCCCCTCCCCCACTCGTGTTCTCCCCAAAATAAATAAATATTTAAAAAAAAACAAGTATAAGAAAGGAAAATTACAAGCCATACTCAGTTGTGAATACACATACAAAGCTTGTAAACAAAATATCAGCAAACCTGTTTCAGTAATGAAAAAAAAAATTTATCAGAACCAAGATAGATCTAGCTCAGAAATGAAATGTTGGCTTACCATTAGAAGTCATTCATGTAATTCACATTAACATATTAAGGAAAAAAATATGACCACCAAGAAAGATGTAGAAAAAGGATTTTATAAAATTCAACATATGGTTATGATCCAAACTCTTGGAAAACTAAGAATATTTTCTTAACCGATGAACCATGTCCACAAAACCATAGAGCGAATATATTTAACTCTTCTACTTAATACTGTACTGGAAGTCTTAGAGGCCCTAGCCAGTACAGTGTGGTAAGAAAAAGAATTAACATTATAAGGTTCAGGAAGAGAGAAACAAAGCTGTGACCATTTACACGTCACACAATTTTTCTATGTAGAAAATACAGAGAAGCTTCAATAAGTTGTTAGACTAAGAAACTTTAGTAAGTTTGCTGGATATAAGATCATTATACAAAAGTTATATTTTATTCTATCAACAGAAATAGAAAATGTTGGTGTATTGCCAACAACAGAAATGATAAAATACCGTTTATATTAACACTAAGAAATCTCTCTCCCCCCAACACACACAAAGAAACCACCATATCTAGATGACTTTACAGATAAGTTCTACTCAAGGAAAAAAATAATTTTGGTAATCTAATAAAATATGTATAAGACCTTTATGGAAACAACTATAAATTTTATTGAAAGACATTGATGGAAACCTAAAGTGGAGAGAGATGCCAACTTTGTGTATTAGAAAATTCACTATTATAAAATTGTTGGCTCTTCCAAATTCATCTATAGATTCAGTGCTATTCCAATCAAAACCCTGTGTGTGTGTCAAATCTGACAAGCCAGTTCTTCAGCTTCTGTGGAAAAACAAAGGCCAAGAAAGCCAACATGGTCTTGAATAAAAAGAACTAGATGGGTAGTGGTGGGGGCTTGCCAAAGATGAAAATTAATATAAAGCTTTAACAATTCAGGTGCTGTGCTACTGAAACAGCCGTTGGTTGAGTTGTCAAGAATCAGATCGGGGTGCCTGGGTGGCTCAGTCTGTTAAGCATCCGACTTTGGCTCAGGTCATGATCTCGTGATTCATGGGTTTGAGCCCCGCATCAGGCTCTTTGCTGACAGCTCAGAGCCTGGAGCCTGCTTCAGATTATGTGTCTTCCCCTCTCTCTGTGCCTCCCCCGCTTGCACTCTGTCTCTCAAAAATAAATAAACATTAAAAAAAAAAAAACCAGACTCACACATATAAAGAAACTTGATCTGTGTTGGAAGCTTGATCTGTGATGGACTTTACAATGAACAGTACTTGGATAATTGAGAACCCATATGGGGGGAAAAAAGCAATAGATCCCTACATCACATTTTAGGTAAACATCAATTTCAGGTAGATTAAATATTAAATGTGAAAGACAAAACTAGCTTTTAAAAGACAATATAGGAACATATCCTTATGACTTCAGGGCGGAAAAGATTTCTTGAACAAGACACACACATAAACCCACTAACTATAACAATAAATATTACTTATGAAAAGATGCTCAATATCACTCATCATCAGGGAAACACAAATCAAAACCACATTGAGATACCACCCCACACCAGTCAGCGTGGCTTAAATTAACAACTCAGGAAACAACAGATGTTGGCGAGGATGTGGAGAAACGGGAACCCTCTTGCACTGTTGGTGGGAATGCAAACTGGTGCCGCCGCTCTGGAAAACAGTGTTGAGTTTCCTCAAAAAATTAGAAATAGAACTACCCTATGACCCAGCAAAGGCACTATTGGAATTTATCCAAAGAATACAGGAGAGCTGATTCACAGGGGCACTTGTACCCCAATGTTTATAGCAGATTTTCAACAATAGCCAAATCATGGAAAGAGCCCAAATTGTCCATCAACTGATGAATGGATAAAGAAGAGGTGGTTTATATATACAATGGAATACTACTTGGCAATGAGAAAGAATGAAATCCTGCCATTTGCAACAACGTGGATGGAACTGGAGGATATTATGCTAAGTGAAATAAGTCCGAGAAAGACATATCATATGTTTTCACTCATATGTGGAACTTGAGAAACTTAACAGAAGACCATGGGGGAAGGGAAGGGGAAAAAATGGTTTCAAACATAGAGGGAGGCAAACCATAAGAGACTCTTAAATACAAAGAACAAACTGAGGGTTGATGGAGGTTGGGGGGGGTGGAGAGGGGAAAATGAGAGATGGGCATTGAGGAGGGCACTTGTTGGGATGAGCAAAAGGTGTTGTATGTAAGCAAAGAATCATGGGAATCTGCCCCCCAAACCAAGAACACACTGTATACACTGTATGTTGGCTAACTTGACAATAGATTATATTAAAAATAAAAGAAAAAGGAAGAAAATTATGCATGAAACCAGAAAAAAACGATAAAAATTAATATTAAGAACTCTGCTGTTTCTCAGAAGACACCACATAGTGAAGTAAAAAGTCACAAACTGAGATGAGCTATTCATAATGCATGTGATTGAGTGGGTCTTAGCACCCAAACTATGTAAAAGAACCCCTAAAAATTTGATATGATTCATACAACCTGATAGAAAAATTGGTAAAAAGTGTGAAAAGTTACTCATAGCAGAGGAAATTTGGCTAATAAACAAGAGAATGAATAAGGTTATAATGTGGGAAATGCAAATTGACTGCCTGGTCATAGGTTATGTGTGGCTTCAACTTTACTAGATACTGCCAAATTATTTTCCAAATAGTTTGTACCAATTTCACCCTCTCTAGCACGGTGGGAGAGTTTCAGTGCCACCACATTTTTCTTTTTTAAAGATTTTATTTTGATTTTTTTTAAAGTTTATTTATTTTGAGAGAAAGAGAGAGAGGGAGAAAGAGAATCCCAAGCAAGCTCAGCCCTGTCAGCACAGAGCCCAATGTGGGGCTTGAACCCACGAACTGTGAGATCATGACACGAGCTGAAATCGAGTCGGACCCTTAACTGACTGAGCCACCCAGATACCCCAAGATTTTATTTTTTTAAGTAATCTCTACAGCCAGTGTGGGGCTTGAACTTACAACCCCACGATCAAGAGTCGCATGCTCCACTGACGAAGCCAGCTAGATGCCAGTTTCACCACCTTCTTGTCAACATTGAACGTTGACAGAATATTTGATTTTGCCAGTCTGGTGGTGTACACATACGTACATCACCTCTTTGATGATTGGTCTTCTCCACCAAGGCAGGCACCAGTCACCAGTTAGGGTGGCTTCGAGGAGTTTCCATCCTTCCTTCTGGTGGTGGCAGATCATGGATAGGGAAGGAGAGCACAGGTAGCCCCAGGACAGGACCCTTGCTTCTTAGGTTGAACGTGGTGTGGTGGGATAAGGAGGTCCAGGAAAACCACCAGCATCTACTCTGGGGGTAAGAACTGAAAGACAAGGAAATTTGAACTTGCGTCTGCTTGTGTGAGGAGCCCTGCCAGACCACAGCAAGGATGCTTATGATTTATGTGTCACATTTGGAATGGTTGCTTTTGGTGAAACTTGAGTATCTCCTGGATAGTTATTTGGCTCTGTTTACAGCTTTAAAAAGTTGCATGGAACTTTGCCCTCATGGCCAGCACTTCATGATCATAATGAAGTTATAAATTAAAGAGTTAAATATAAGAAATTAAATAACACGCACAGACAACTTAGAAGGAGGTGCATGTAAACATTTACCTCATCTCTGAACTGGGAGGATCTTTCTAAGAGTTTAGATGATGGATGAAATCCCAAAGGAAAAAGTCCTAGATCTGACAACATGAAGACGTACGAAAAATTAACAACAAATGGTAAATGGCAACAACGAACAACTATTTATGGCAAATATTTTCCCCAAACAAAAATGTATGGCAATTATTTTCCAGAATATATTTGTTATATGAAGACACAGGATCACTATTTTTTATGTTCATATGTATATATATATATATTTATTTTATTTGTTAATTTTCTAATCAATTTGTGTTTTATATATATGTTTACTATATTATATATTATATATATGTTTATATATAAATAATATATAAAAATTTTTATAAATATGTTTATACGTATATATTATTTATATATTTATGTTATTAAATATATATAAAACACAAATTGATTAGAAAATTAACACATAAATAGAAATATGAGAAAAGAACATGAACAAATGATTCATAAGTGACATAAAAATTGGTTGTAAATGTAAGGGAAAAATGTTTAACTCCACTAATAACCACAGAAAGGCAAATTAAAGCAAGATTCTATTTTTACCTCTCAAATGATTTTAAGAATCATCCAGATTTTCAAGACTTTGAAAGAGATCCTCTTCTGCCTACTCTCATGACCCTTATATTCAGGTCTCACCTCTGAGAAGAAAATGATAAAAGGTGGGAGCTGGGGAGATAAATCAACATATTAGCCTTGTCTATATTATTTGAATTTTTCACAATAGGAAGTAACTTTCTATTTGAATAATTAAAATTTGGGGCTCCTGGGTGGCTCAGTCGGGTTAAGCAGCCAACTTCAGCTCAGGTCATGATCTCACAGTTTGTGGGTTCGAGCCCCGCGTCAGGCTCTGTGCTGACAGCTCAGAGCCTGGAGCCTGCTTCCCATTCTGTGTCTCCCTCTCTCTCTGACCCTCCCCTACTCATGCTCTGTGTCTCTCTCTCTCAAAAATAAATAAAACGTTAAAAAAATGAATAATTAAAATTTATTGGTAATACTTTCATTGGAAACCTTTTTTTTGGAGAGCCATGTGGCATTATTAAGAAATGCCTCAAATGTGCATACCCATCGGATCAATGCTTTGACTTCTAGGGATCTGTTCAAATTGCACCCAAGATGCAATCAAAAGTTCAAGCAAAAATGTTTACTGCAGGATTGTAATACTATAGAATTAAAAACAACTTAATGGTCAAAGAAAGAGAAGCAGTTAAATAATGGTACGTAAATGTGATGACCTATTATATGATCAATGAAAGTTATGTTTTCTATTAATTTTTAATGACAGGAGAATGCTCATCATATAAATCCATAACTATGCTATAATTCTAAAATATTAACAATTGTTATCCCTGGGCTGTGGGTATGAATTAGAAGCTGTGGGTTTCTTCTAGTGTTGTGTTCAGAGCTAGGCTTTGGAGTCACACAGACCTTCCATCTTCAAGGCCAGCAATGGCCAGTTGACCCTTTCTTGATTCAAATCTGTCTGACGCTGACTCCTTTGCCTCCAACTTTCCTGTACAAGGACCCTTGGGCTTACACTGGACCCACCTGGATAAGCCAGGATAATCTCCTTATGTTAAAATCACCTGATTAACCATCTTAATTCCATCTCCAGCTTTAATTCCCCTTTGCCATATAGGGTAATATATTCACAAGTTTGGGTGGCCATTATTCTGACTACCACACTAGCCGTGTGACCTTGAGCAAGTTATTCTCTTGAACCTCACTTTCTTTATCTCTAACAGGGTTTCTGAACCTCAGCACTATTGACATTTTGGGACAGATAATTCTTTGTTGTAAGGAACATCCTGCACGTGATAGGATATTTGGCAGTATCCATGGCCTCTGTCCATTAGATGCCATTGCATTTGTCCCCTCCACACAATGTGACAACCAAATATATCTCCCAACTTTGCCACATGTCCCTTGTGGGAAGAATGGCCCCTAGTTGAGAAATAGCCTATAACATGGCTATAGTTCTTACCTCATAGTGTACTTGTGAGTATCAAACTAGATGGTGTGTGTAAAAGATTTCACACAGCATAGCTATGGGGCATAGCAAGGTCTCCCCAAGTGGTAGATCTGTAGTTTACTTTTTTCTTTCTTAAGATTTTATTTAATCTCTGCACTCAATGTGGTGCTTGAATTTACAATCCCAAGATCAAGAGTAGAATGCTCTAGGGACACCTGGGTGGCTCAGTCTGTTAAGCGTCTGACTCTTGACTTCGGCTCAGGTCATGATCTCATAGTTTGTGAGTTTGAGCCCTACATCGGGCTCTGTGGGTAACAGCTCTGTGTTAAGCCTGGTTGGGATTCTCTCTCTCCCTTTCCTCTGCACCACCCCTCCCCAACTTGTGCTCTCTCTCTCTCTCTCCCCCCAATAAAAATAAATAAATAAATAAATAAATAAATAAAACCTTAAAAAAGAAAAAGTCCCATGCTCTACCATCTGAGCCATCCAGGACCCCTAGATCTGTGGTTTATTTTTCTGAATGCATAATACTGCTATAGTAATTTAAATAAAACTTATTAGAAATAAGCACTTAGCAGTTGAGCATTAGGCCTGAAGAATAAATAACATTCAAAAGCAAAAGTACCTTTTCAATGAAAATATTGCAAATACATTTTAGTTATTCAAATAGTGGGTTGGGATGCTAGGGTGGCTCAGTCGGTTAAGCATCCGACTCTTGGTCTCAGCTCAGGTCTTGATCTCAGGGTTGTGAGTTCAAGCCTTGCATTGGGCTCCACACTGGGCGTGGAGCCTACTTAAAAAAAAAATAGAGGTTAATTCCTATTTTGAAAAACTGAAATAGTACAGAAAAGGCTAATATTTCCCTTTCTCTCCCCAACCCCCACCTCTATCATTTTTGTCCCGGAGACAAGCCCTGAATGTAAGGGCCATGAGAGTGGTACTTCATTTGTGTTCTTTATCATTTATTTTTAATTTTTTAAAACATTTATTTATTTTGTGGGGCACCTGGGTGGCTCAGTCAGTTAAGCGTCCGACTTCGGCTCAGGTCATGTCTCATGGTTCGTGGGTTCGAGCCCCGCGTCAGGCTCTGTGCTGAATGTTTGCTCAGAGGCTGGAGCCTGCTTCGGATTCCGTGTCTCCTTCTCTCTCTGCCCCTCTTCCGCTCACACTCTGTCTCTCAAAAAAAAATGTAAAAAAAAATTTATATAAAAAAATATTTATTTATTTTGAGAGAGAGTGTGTGAGCAGGAGAGAGGCAGAGAGAGGAGAGAATCCCAAGCGGGCTCGGCACTGTCAGCGCGGAACCTGACACGGGGCTCAAACTCATAAACCGTGAGATCATAACCTGAGCCGAAATCAAGAATTGGCCACTTAACCAACTTAGCCACCCAGGCTCCCCCATCATTTGTTTTTAAAGTAGGCTCCATGCCCACTGTGGGCCCTGAACTAGGACCCTGAGATTAAGAGTTACATGCTCTACTGCCTGAACATGTCCAGGGGCTCCAGTATTTTTCACCATTTTATCTCTAGAGGTTGAAGACCACACAGCGGACATTCAATTCATGTTTGTTGAATGAATGAATGAGTTTAATGTGTATTATTCCAGTTCTTTTAGAAGATTTGCTTATAAATCTTTTTTTTTATTTGCTTATAAATCTTAGTGGTGGTATTATTATATTCTGGTTCCACAGTTTATTAGCCATATGGTCCAATTACCTAACTGCAAAGAACCTTAGTAATTTCATCTGCAAAATGGGGTTAGTAATACTACCTCATGGGTTTGTTGGGGGGTATTCCAGTTCTTCAGCCGTGCGTTTATGTGGACACACACACACTCTTAAATTTAGTGTATCTGAGATCCTATGTATTGTTATGCAATTTGCTTTTTTAACATTTAATGTGTCCTAGGAGCTTTCCAGGTCAGTATATATTGAGCCACCTCACTCTTTTGAGCTGCATTACAGATGAACCCTGGTTTATTTAAGGGACGTTGTCAAACTCCCTGCCCTCCTCCTGCATCTGGCAGGTGCTCAATGAATAAACCTCTCTTGCTGAATCACTGATTGGGCAAAGTGCTCCGAGCACTGGAGGAGCCTGTTGATATTTTAGTTTTCATCGATTGTGCAAGTCTTTGAGTCTTTTTGGTTTGAGTGTGTCAGAGTCTGGTCTGGAAATCTACCCTAGACTATTTTTAGCCTATTTGGCCGGAGGATCAGCTGCTCTGTGGAAACGTGAACTCAGAGCTGGGGCCTGTCTGCATTTGCTGCCTCTAGCAGGTGGTCACAGACTCTGGAAGAAATACCTGGGCGTAGGGTAGACATGACTCAAAAGCTGATGTGGAAACTTGAGGTCCTGAATCTTAAAGCAGGACTGGGGTAGGGGTGGGGGCTCCTGGAATTGGCTCCAGCCAATCAGTAAGGGATGTGAGGGAATTCCTGGACGTTCTTTCCTGGGCCCACTCGGACTGTGTCTGTAATGGTTGTGGGATACTGATGGGACCTCTGCACTCTGGCCTCAGCGTCTGCCCCAGCCTTCCTTCAGCTCCAGACAGGCTGTGAATGTTCACACCTCTGTGTTCACATCTTGCTCAAGTTGTTTGCTCTGCCAGGACCTTTCGAAACTTCCTTCTTTTTGGCGCTAAAGGCTCAGCTCAAATGTCCCCTCTTTGGTAAAGCTTCCCCCTTTCCTATAGGGAAAGAGCTGATCACTTTCTTCTGAGGGCCCAGGGACTTTATACCTGCTATGTCCCAGTCACAACATAGGACTGACTTTTACTGCCTTTCTGCTCCCTTCACTGGGGGGGGGGCCTCTGGAGGCAAGGACCTCAGTGCCCATCCTATGGCCTGGCACAGTGTGGAACTTTGCACGTGTCTGCTGGCTGAGGGAAGCTCCGTGAGTGTAGGGCAAAGGACTGAGGAACAAGCCTGGGAACGGAGCTTAGCAATTGTGTGATTTAGAACACAGGCTGTCTTGAAGAGGTCACTCATGGGCTGTCTTCGGGATGACGTCCTCATTGTCCTCAGAGTGTCCATAGGGGGAACCCAGAGCATCAGAGGCTTCAGTTCAACTCAGATGAAATTTCTGTCTAATTTCTAGAAAAATACAAAAGGAAGATGGCAATCATTTCCGTGATGACAATTATACATCAATGTAAAAAAGCATCTTCATGCACTCTCCATGTGAGCAGTCACATCAGACGAGGATAATAATGGTCACTTTTCTTGGGGTCTGACCCCCCCAAACCTCAGCCATCCAGGGGGAGGCTGAGGAGTGGGAAGTAAGAGGCTTTGCGTAACTATCAGAGTTCTATGAAAACATTTTCGCTGTGTAGAAGAGTCAAGTCCTCTCTGGGAACTATTAACTCACACTTTACATACATTTGTAACAGACCCTTTTATCTGGATTCTCAGCTCAGACCATAAACTGGTGGTGATGGAGGAGGTAGTGATGTTGAAAGTGGAGAACCTGACACCAAGGGAGGTCACTAGCAAACTGTAAAAAAGCTGACACAGGCACTGTTAGGACGGAGTGACCTTGGGTTGGGCCACTTAGCATTTTAAAAAAAGTTTAATGTTTATTTAATTTTGAGAGAGAGAAAGACAGAGCATGAATGGGGAAGGGGCAGAGAGAGAGACACAGAATCCAAAGCAGGTTCCAGGCTCCGAGCTGTCAGCACAGAGCCCAATGCGGGACTGGATCTCACAGACCAGGAAATCATGACCGAAGCAGAAGTCAGGCCCTTAACCAACTGAGCCACCCAGGTGCCCCAGGTCATTTAGCATTTGAACAAATAATTCAACTTGCATCCAGTCGCCTCTACAGCTATGGTGGCAGGATACAAGCATTTGGTACTGCTAATTCTGAATTATCTGCTTAAGAAGGCAGGCTACGCACAGTATAGTTCAGAAAGTGATTAACACATAGACTGGCGTGTGGTGTGTCTATCATGTGCCTATATTCACTTATGTGGTATCTCTCCTTTCTCAAAACCCAGGTAAATAATGATTAATTGTGGGTAATATGTCCAGCATTATGCTAAGAGCTCTATCCTCTTACCTCATTTAATCTCTAACAACCCAGGGAGATAGTATTATGGATAATCCCAATTTATAGATGTGGAGGGTGAGGCTCAGAGAGTAAACAAACACATCCAAGGTCACACAGCCAGCAAGAGCTGGAAGGGATCCCAGGTCAATAGGCTCTAAAGCCAGTGCTCTTAACCCATTGGCCCTGAATCTACTGTGGTTTTCCTCCCTGGTCTCAGGGAGGTGGCGCATCTCCTGCTGTCTCTTTTCTTTTTTAAGTTTATTTATTTATCTTCAGAGAGAGAGAAAGCATGAGCTGGGGAGGGGCAGAGAGAGAGGGTGCAGAGAATCCCAAGCAGGCTCATCCTGGAGCCCAACATGGCTCGAACCCTTGAACCGTGAGATCATGACCTAAGCTGAAGTCTGACGCTTGACTTACTGAACCACCCAGGTGCCTCTCCTTCCAACCTTTAATCTCTAAAATTGCCCCATCTCCCAGAAAAGTTCAGGGTGATGGAGTCGCCTCCCAGGAGGCCGGATCCATTGTCAGAGCCCCTGATGTCCAGGGATGTGACATTTGCTGATGAATAGCTCCCTTCCTGGAGCCGAAGAGTATTCATTGTCCAGTCACAGGAAAAACACACCACGTGTCCCCTGACAGCCCAAAGATGAGTCGTGACTGTCTGGACATGCTCAGGGTGTACCCATGGCCTTTGGTTGAACCAACCACACCTTGTCTCTAGGCCAGAGGTAACGTCCAGGGTCATCTGTCTGCCTGGTGACCGGGTCCAGCTGGAGGCGTGAAATGGCAGCTCCTGGGAGGCAGGGCCCAGGGTCCTGGCCAGGAAGTCATGTGGTTGCCCTGCAGGCTGCTGTGAGGTTGAGGGCGTGCGAGCCCTGGAATCTGCTGGGGGAGTCGAGGCATGTTGAGCACAAGTGTCACGTTCAGAAGGGAACTCACCACAGACTGGAAAGGGTCCTGAGCGAGACAGAGCCAGAGCTGGGGGAGTTTTTTGACCCACCCCAGCGTGCCAACAGCAAGTTTCCTCCTCTGGACCTTGGGTCCCTGACTGCTAAATAAAAGGACAGGCAATGGCATGGAAAAATGGTAATACATATCACCGTCAAACAAGATCGCGAAACAGTAGGACCCCTCCCTTTATGTTAAATAAAACAGTTGGTACATATGTTTGTCTCTATATCTTGTGTAAAAAATACAGACATTTGTAGGGGTGCCTGGCTGGCTCAATCGGTAGAGCATGTGACTCTTGATCTTGGGGTTGTGAGTTCGAGCCCCACATTTGACATATTATTATTTAAAAATAATTATTTATGGGGCACCTGGCTGGCTCAGTCGGTTAGGCATCTAGCTTCTGCTCAGGTCATGATCTCGCGGTCTCTGAGTTCAAGCCCCGTGTTGGGCTCTGTGCTGACAGCTCAGAGCCTGGAGCCTGCTTCTGATTCTGTCTCCCTCTCTCTCTGCCCCTCCCCTGCTTGTGCTCTCTCTGTCTCTCAAAAATAAATAAATGCTAAAAACATTTAAAAAATAATTATTTATATATATGTTTATATAATTTCATATATATATGAAAGCATATGTGACATAGAAGGATATACATAAAATTGTTAACAGAGGTCATTCTCCAGGTGGTAGAATTATGGGAGATTTATTTTTTTGCATAGTTATATATTTTCTTATTTTTGAAAAGTACAAAAAATTCAAATCCGGGATGTCAGATGCCAAACCCTGTGCTCCTGGCTCATCGTGCTGTTGCCTCCGCTATTAAAGCCCAACAGTGACTGTCATCTGTTGTCTCCAGAGATTGCAGTCAGCTCACTGCGGGGACCATGCACTCCTGCCAGAAAAGGTCTGGGGACCTGCACCCGCTCACTCTGCTCCTTCTTCCCACCAGGTCCCTCCTGTTGCACACGAGTGGAAGTCCGGGTCCTGTATGTTTCTTCATCTCTCACCACTGCGTCCATTGCCCCCACCCCCAGATCAAACATCATGATGGCCCTGGAAAGATGAGCTGGAGTAGACTGAGGCAGGTGAATGGTGCTGTGTGGTATGTCTGCTCTGCTTTTCTCCTTGTCTTGGCTCGGGCTGCTGTGATAGCAAGATACCAGAGACTGGGTGGGTAATAAACAACATGAGTTTATTTCATTGTTCTGGAGGATGAAAGTCCAAGATCAAGGCACCAACAGATTTGGTGTCTGGTTTACAGATGGCCATTTTCTCCCTGTGTCCTCACATGGCCTCTTTTATAAGAGCACGAATCCCCTTCATGAGGGCCCCACCCTCATGACCTAATCATCTCCCAAAGGCCTTGCTTCCTAATGCCATCACATTGAGGATTAGGTTTCAGCTGATGAATTTGCGGAGAACAGAAACATTCAGTCTATAGCACTCTTCTTTGCAGCCACTCTCTGGGGTCACTGCTGTCCCACACCCCTTCCCTCCACTCTCCCCCGTCTCCCCCAGTGAATCCTGCCCAGCTCTCAAGGCCAGCCTACATGCCACCTTGTCAGAGGGCTTCAGCACTTGAAAGTGAGTTTCATCTGCCTAGCATGCTCTCCTACACCCCTTCCCCAAGTGCCTCTGGAGAGCTCCCTCATGTACATAACATGAGGTTTGGTGGGGCTGTCAGTCACAGCACTGCCCCTGCCAGAGGATTGGGCACACAACACGGGCTGATAAATCAGAGGATCCGACCTCGCTGGCCACAGAGATTGGATCAGGGATGGGCATGTGACTCAGATGGGACCAATCAGATTCTTCCCTGAGATTGGTATGCAGAAATTGCAAGAGAGAAGTGTTCTTTTTGCTGTCCCTGCTTACCTGTGTGTGATGCTATGAGTCTGCAGCAACTGGTGGCCATCTTGCTTGCATCAAAAGAGCTTTTCTGTGCAGAAAAAGGCCATATACAGGCAGAGGCTAAATGACATCACTGCTTCAGCAGCAGCATCTGGCTATACCTGAAGCCGATACTCCTGCCTTCCTAGTTAGGTGAGCCTAACTAGAACTGTAACTAGTAACCTAACTGTAACCAGATGAGCCTTTTTGTTTGAGCTGGTTTGAAATGGGGTTCTTCTTGCATCTGAAGGACACCTGACCAGTACAACTTCCCTGACACCCCCTGGCTCCCCCTACCATGTAATTCCTTAGAGTTAGTAACTCCTACTTCTGTGCCACATTGTTGCCACTTGCTACTGTCTTCCTCCTCAGGAGGACCCCCCCTGCTCCTTTTCCCGCCCACAGCTCTGAGACCATATATCATTAAAATTAGTGAAGGGTGATTGCATGAATCAGGGGAGGGATGAATGCATACGTCCACCTTGAGACCCTTTCAGCAGCTACTAACACTTCTACTGAAGGACAAGCCGGGTCTGAACTTGACCTGCAAAGAGACTTTAAGAAAACAAACAGAGTTAGCCCCATCAGCCAACATTCCTACTTCAGGAATGAGGTTGGGCTTGGGCAGTGCCTTGATGATCCAGTTCTGACCTGCCAGTGGCTGAGAGAACAGACAGAACTGTTTCCGGAGGAATAAGAGAGACCGAAGCCATAGCACTGGCACCTGTCAGGGACAGAGCTGACATCAGAGGGCTTCTTGGCCCCTTGGAGGGCAGCCAGGAGCCGGCCGGGAGGTCAGAGGAGGGCCCCTTGAGATGCTGGAGCCACAATGAAGACAGGGGGCCACTTGGAAAGGATGGACGGAAAGCTGACTCCCTGCCAGGAATCTTAACCATGCACAGTCTCAGCTCCTGGGGAAAAGTTCAGATTTATTTAGTGTGATGCAACCCTGGGACATAGGCACTGTTTTCCGTGTGGCTGCGAGAATAAAAGTTATGATGGATTTTTTTAAAAAAAATGGAATCAAATGATAAACATGTTTCCAGGTCTGCAACTTGTAGGAAGCTTGGTGGACAGTTGAAGAAATGTTTTCCTATAATAAATTAGAAAGTGTTTTATTTTCCTTCAGCTAATCTTTCATAATAACTTCGATTGTGGCATGGGGAGGCAGGATTCTTTTAAATAATTCTTCCCTGAAACATAACATCTGCTGGTCTCATACTGCCAGAAAGGACCCTTGATAAATCTTAAATAGATGAAGATTAGATATTCTACAATTTGCCCATATTTTATTTTCATTTGTGGATGGCACCATCCTTTCCTTACGCTGGCTCTCAAGAAAATACCATGATTTTGACTTAGGTATTCAGTAAGTCCATGGATGGTGGTTTTAGCAAAACCATGGACAGCAAGAAAGGCAAATCCGTATTTAAATACTCTATTCCAGTGAGAAAAAAATTGCTGCTCCTTCCACGATGGAAGCGATCCAATGTAATCACCTTGCCACCAGATCACTAGCTGGTTCCCTTGGGGAATGGAGACATTGTAACCAGATGAGCCTTAAGGAGTGGAAGTCCGCCATTGTTGAGCTTATGCATGTTTTCCATTCGTCGAAGTGCCATGGCCACTTGGGTCTATGTTCAGATGCAGTGTGCAGTAATTTCTAAAAGTCTAGTTATTTTCCCCTTCTCCAAAGCAAAACCTGGTAACCTGCTGGAAGGCTATTTTAGGGTAGCAGAGTTTCTCAAGGTGACTGTGGCAGATTGTTTTTCCAAACATGGCTGTGTTGAAAGTAGTTCATCTTGCGTGTTTTTCTTTATGATATGACGTTGAGATTCCTCCACTGAGTGGTAGGGCCTGTGATCTCTTTCTCTAAATATGGGCTGGTCTTAGTTCTAAAACACAGAACATGGCTGTAATGGTAAATTTTATGTGCCAGTGTGACTGGGCTAAGGGATGCCAGATACCCTGGGAAAACATTCTTTCTGGGCGTGTCTGTGAGAGTGTCTCTGGAAGAGATTAGCAATTGAATTGGTGAACTGAGTAAATCAGATGGTCCTCCCCAGCTTGGGTGAGCAATGTCCAACCCGCTGACGGCCTAGATAGAACAAAAAAGCAGAGGAAGGGTGAATTCACTCTGCTTAAGCTGAAACATCCATTTTTTCTTGCCCTCAGACATCAATGGTCCTGGTTCTTGGGCATTCAGACTCACATCAGGGTTTACACCATTAGCTGCCCCCACCTCACCCCTCCCCGCCTCCATTTTTAGGCCTTTGGACTCAGACTGAATTATACCACTGGATTTCCTGTTTCTTCAGCTTGCCAAAGGCAGACTGTGGGACTTCTCATTCTCCATAACCATGTGAGACAATTTCTATAATAAATCTCCTCTTCTATCTATCTATATATATCCTATTGGTTCTGTTTCTCTAGAGATCCCTGACTAATGTAATGGCAGTAGTAGTGATGGTTGGCATTGAGGCTAGGTTAAAAAAAGCAATACAGTTTCCATATGGTTCTCTCTCTTTTTCTTTTTCCTTCTCTTTTCCTCTCTCTCCACATACACACACACACAGCACACATACACACACCTACATACATATATCATACACATACATGCACAGCACACACACACACACACACGGGCACACACACATATATATAGATGACATGTGCCTTGGGAATCCTGAGCCAACATATAAGAAGTCTGCCTGCTACCCTGAAGCTGCCATTCTGGACAGACCACATGCAAAGGCCCCATATAGAGAGAGGTGGTTGAGGGGCCCAGTTGTTTCAGTCCTTGGCTGTTTGCATCCTCTGAGCTTTAACAGCCAGACATCTGGATGAGACTTCAGGTGATTTCAGGCCCTAGCCTTTCAGTTGCCCAGCTGATGCCAAGTAGAATAGAGATGAGCTATTTCCACTGAGCCCTGACCACAATGCAGATTTGTGAGCAGAATAAATGATGTTTTAAGTACCAAATTCTGGTTTGGTGTGTGTGTGCGTTTATGTATATGTGTGTGTGTGTGTGTGTGTGTGTGTATTTTTTCATATATATATTTCATAATTATATATATATAATTATTATCAGAGGCTCTGGGCCTCTGGACTGGCTAAAGTCTAGGAAGGATTGAGGGGCTTTGACACTGTTGTACTCATTCAAGTCAAACCTTTGTTCACCTGACCTAGAGCTTTCTTCTTTATATGAATCAAGTCAGTAGTGGGGGTGCCTATCTCTTTCAGTTCTAGGAATGTCATGATTGTTAGCCAATACCAAACATCTCTGCTTGTCAGACCAGTAACACTTGGCTCTATTGCTCATTATAGAAACCATGCTACACCTTGTCTCTGGTGATTGAATACTATCCCTTGGCCTCTGCTTCCTAGGATTTAAGCTTTCCTATTGAATTCAGGAAACCCAATCTGACGCTGCCATCATTCCTGATCTACAGAGAACAACCACTAAAAAGACCTTCAAGGATGGTGTGCAAACCCTGTCAAAGTGTTTCTCAGAGCCTTGGTGCAGGGAGTGTCCTCTGAGTCCTCCCAAGGATCATGGCTGTAGGGTGGGTGGAGCAAGTCTCACACAACAAACCCACTTCAGCATCCCAATCTCCTCAAGCCTTTGGACATCCTCCCCTCCAGTGTACCACGGAAGATTTGGCACTTCAGCCTCATTCAACATTGACATGTTTGGGTCTAGGATTCAGTCAACCCAACAAATCAATGAAAAACTGGAGCCCTATGCCTATGACATCTTTCAGTGCCGAGTCTGAATTTAAATAGATGGTTGAGGACTTCCCGGCTGAGATATTGATGCAAAAAATAGAGTCCCTCCTGGACACCTTGCAGAAGCAAATATGAAACTTTTAATAGAAATTCTTTCATAACTCACATCCATGGGGCTCCTTTAGATAAACTCAATCCCAAAATCCCAAAGGATATGATGTGAAGAATCACCACGAGGAAGAGACAGCATATAGGATTAGTATTTATTTTAGTTTTTTAATGTTTATTTATTTTTGAGAGAGAAAGAGAGAGAGCGAGCGAGCGAGAGAGCACTAGTGGGGGAGGGGCAGAGAGAGAGAGGCAGACACAGAATCAGAAGCAGCTCCAGGCTCTGACCTGTCAGCACAGAGCCTATGCGGGGCTCAAACCACAAACCATGAGATCATGACCTGAGCCGATGTTGATAGCTTAACTCCATTCCCCAAGGGGACCCATGCACCCCTATCATTACTATTTTAAGAACCTGACAAAGTGTAAATGTATTAAAGAAATAAATAAAAAGAAAAGCAATAAGGAAAGAACAGAATACAATAATAAGAAAAAGACTTGAAAATAAAAAACTACATTGAATTTAGGGAAATGAAAAAAAGACAGCTATTGAATTAAAGATACTCAGTGGATAGGTTAAATATAGGTTAGACACAGACAAGAGAATATGAATGATGAAATTATCTCAAATGCAATACAAATAATAAAGAAACGGAAAATGGGAAAGAGATTAGGTGACATGGAAGATTGAATGACAAGTACAATGTGCCTCTAGTGACCATTCCAGAATAAATAGCAGAGGGAGAATAAGAGAGAAATGGTATTCAAAGAGATAATTGCTGAGTTTTCTTGAATTAATGAAAGCTACGAATTTGCATATTGATAACAAAGTGTCCTCTGAAGGTAAAAACGAGTGAATCAATACTTCTATATGAAAAGTAAAATTGTAGAAAGCCAAAAACAAAGAGAAATCTTACAAGCAATCATATGGCATTGACAGATTACCTGTAAAAGGACAGTGATCAGGCTGACAGCCGACTTAGTAATGGGGGGGGAGAAGACAATGGAACTACAGTAAAACTCTGGTTTGTGAGCATAATTCATTCCAGAAACATGCTTTTAATTCTAAGCACTTGTATATCAGAGCAAATTTCCCATAAGAAATAAAGGAAACTCAGATGATTTATTCCATAACCAAAAATATTCATATAAAATGATTACAATGCTATAATATAACACAAAATAAGAAAGAAAATACAAAATATAAAGAAAAATAAACAGGGGTGCCTGGGTGGCTCAGTCGGTTAAGTGTCCAACTTCAGCCCAGGTCATGATCTCGTAGTTCGTGAGTTTGAGCCCCGCATTGGGCTCTGCTCTCAGCACAGAGCCTGCTTCGGATCCTCTGTCCCCCTCTCTCTCCGCCCCTCCCCTGCTCTCGCTCTCTCTCAAAAGTAAATATATATTAAAAAAAATAAACAAATTAACCTGTACGTAACTTTGAAAACATTCATGGCTGGTGTGAGGGAGACAAGAGAGAGGAGGGATATTGTGTAGGACGACCTTCACGATCACTAATGCAATCACTGCTATCTGTTGACTCATTGGAATCTTTTTCTGCTTAGGGGCCATTGTATACACTCACACGGATGTCGACTACAGTACAGTATTAGTAAACTCTTGTCATAGACTGTATTTAATAATAAGTCAGCAGAGCCAATAAGGCAGCAGAGGAAAGGGTCTATGTCTGCAGGCAGCCTGACCTAGAATGAAGCAGAGCATTCCCAAGCTTACTGTTGTCTGGAAAAGCAAAGGACTGTCCATAGGTGCTTTGAAGTGACAAAAATACACTAGTGCCAGTTGTGGGCACCTTCCAATGTTCTGAAAATTCACTGATTTCTGCCAAACACACAGCCTGAGACCGAGCATCTGAGCATGGGAGACGATCAAGAAAAAATCCTGCAGTGAGATTGAGAGAAAGAGAGAGAGAGAGAGAGAGAGAGAAGAACCATTGGCTCAGTTATGATCATGTGACATTCAGCATCATATACTACTTGTATTGCAAGAAATCGCTCGTTTACCAAGTTAAAATTTATTAGAGATGTTGCTCGTCTTGGAGAACACTCGCGGAACAACTTACTTGCGATCTAAGAGTTTATTGTATATAATAAAGATGCCACTGTAGATAATTGTCAATCAAAAATTCTGTAGCCAGCCAAGAGTTAGGGCAGATGAAAGACATGTTCAGACAAAGAAAGTCTAAGATTCTAAGGCTCACAGACCCTTCCTGAAAGGATCATTAAAGGATGTTCTTCATTAAGATGGAGGTTAGCCTAGAAGGAAAAGGTGGGACATAAGAAGTAATTTGAGACAATAATAGTTATGTACATACGTCTAAAGAAACATTGAGCGTATAAAACCAGTAACTAACCACCAGTACTGGGGATTCAAAAACGGGACTGAAGCAGTAGATCACAACAACCTGGTGAGATTGGAAGCAAAGACTTTTGACATCCTCGTGTCACTGAGGTGGAGGATAGTGACATTGCTTACCTCGGAACCTTGTTAAGTATTCATAATAAAATATGCTAGGAACTACCTATAAGAGTATAAAAAGTGTGTGACTTTGAAATCAGTAGAAGACGAATCTTTAAAAAAAACTCTGATTAATCCAATAAAAAGCAGGAAAGGAGAAAAAAGCAGCAAAGAAAAAGCAGAGTAAATGGAAACCACAAAACAGGATAATAGAGGAAATCTGAATACTTTAGTTATCACAATACATGTAAGCGGATACCTAAAAGAAAATTCCAGAACAGACTAAAAAATGCAACATCACCAACACCTCAAATCCAGCTTTGTGCAGCCAACAGTGGCTCATTTAAAACAGTGGAAAGATAGAAGGTAGAAAGATATGGGAGAGGATACATCCCACAATTACTAACCAAAAGAAAGCCAGTATAGCAAAGTTATTTTCAGACAAAAATGAATGAGAAACAGGGCTTTACATCATACAAAAGGAGCAATTCACTAGGAAGATACACTTGGACTTGTATCCCCCTACCAACATTATTTAAAAATATACAGAAAGTACACAGAATTATGAGAAGAAGTGGAAATGTTTAAAATTTTAGTGAGAGGTTTTACCAGAGCTTTCTAGAACATGAGAGCTCTTGTAGACAAAAAAAAATTAGTAAAGACAGAAATTTTGAATAACATCTTTATCAGTTTTGGTAGGATGAATACATAGAGAATACTAACCTTGATTTTGTCATTTAAATACGTATTTTTCAAGCCTATGTGGAACACTGACAAAAATTGATCACTTACTGGCCCAAAGCTAGTCTCAACAAATACCAAAGAATGACTATCATATATAGACTATATTCCCAAACCATAATACAAGGAAATTACAAAAATAAGGAGAGGTTAGCCAACAAAGGAGCAAAGCTTGCTTTCAGGATTTCCAACCACACTCTCAACATCACGACATTGGGCACAGGAGCCAGGCTGATTGTTACCACTGTGGGCAGTTATACTCTGTAATTTGGGGCAAACCATCCCCTCCCTGGGCCAGTGTGTGGGTCCAAGGCAGAAAGTGCTTTGCCAGCAAAGTCAGCAGGCACAGTAGCTGGTGCGTGAGTGCTTGAGGCTGACTCCCCAGTGGCAGCAGCTGGAGTCAAGGGGCAAACTGGAGATGACGCCTCAGGACTCTTTTCGCTTCTCTCTGGTTCCCCACTGACTCCAGATTCAAGTGCAGATGAAAAATCCACCTTCAGCCTGGAGGCAGCCTCTGCCCTGAGTGCTATGGGACAGCTCTCTTTTCACCCCTGCTTGTCTGTGGTCTGGACCCTTCCATGCCTTGAGGGTGGGGTGGAGTGATGCTACGTGAGCATCTCACTCCATATGTCGGCTTTAGGGTGGCACTGGTTTTGGGCCAATGCCGGACGCCTAGACAGGAGAAGGAGAGGCAGAATGTCGTATGGAGAACTGTCTGCAACCCAAGCAGCCTGAGTCTGGTCTCCCCTCTCTCACGGAGCAGCTCCATGACCTCAAGCAAGTCACCACTGCCTTGTGCCCCCAGTATGTAACCTTTCTAAGGCACTCAGTAAACCAGAGGTAACTTAGGAATCTGGGAGTTTTATCCAGGACTCTTGGTTGTAAGTGACAGAAACCCATCTCAGACTGGCTCAGACAAAAGGGGAATTAACTGGCTGATGAAACTGGAATGCTCAAGAGTGCCACTGGCCTCAGACGTGGCCGGATCCAGACCTTCAAGCAAGGTCATTAGGACTCTGCCTTTCTCTTCATCGCTTAGCAGTGCTGTCCTCTGAGCCGGCTTCATCTCAGGCACGTGCTCCCATCCCCAGAAGAGTCGCCCCCCGTGGATCAGGCTTCCACCCAGTCAGCTGCAGAGCCCTCCGTGGAAGGCAATGCCTCTTTTCTGGCTGTTTGAACACAAATCCCAGGCCTGGATCTCACTGGTCTGACTTAGGTCATGTGCCTACCTCTGAACCCATCACTGTGGTCAGGCGTTTGGCTGCTCTGATCGCACAGGGCGCTTGGTCAGGGGCTCACTGCTGGGGCTGGGGGATGTGACTTGCCAAGACCTCCAGGGTACCAGGAAAGCAGCCAGCCGCTCGGAGGCGGTTGGGTTGTGATTCTCTCCATTCCAGGCCATGGTTACTAGCGTCTGGCCTGTGATGCAGAGATGAATTTGCATCTTAATTTGCTCACAGCCTGGGGAGGGCAGATAAGTACACAATGAACTATAACACCAGCTGGACGCTCTCTAAGGCTGTCATGGCAGCGCACACAAAGTGCCCCGGAGTCCCATGGAGGCAGGAATGAATGGTGCCTGGGGGCTCAAGAGGGCTTCTCAGAGGAGGTGATCTCTATCTGTCCTGCATCTCTCTCTTTGCTTTCTGCCTGCACTCAGAGGCGGCTGAGACCTGCAGTGACACAGGGCTGACCTGGGAGCAGGACCCGAACCTCTGTGCACCTGTGGGAAAAGGCTGAGAATCGGCTACGGCTGCGCAAACCTGATTATCAGGAGCTGAGCGCCTCCCCTGGACCGTGGTTGCGAATGTCTGAATATGGAAATTTAATAACCATACTCGATCTAACCCTACGTCTCTGTACCACCCCAGAGAGACAATGAGTCTCGGTGTTTGCAATTTTATAGACATTAGGGAACCGGTACAAAAAACTCTGGTCCCTGAGCTCGTGGGTCTGAGGGGACAGTGGTTGAGTTGTTGGTGCAATCCTAGAACGTGAGAGATGGGAGGCCTGAGAGCGGATCCGGGCCAGGAATTCTTCGTGTGGAACCTGTTAGGGCTCCTAAACTGGAGACAAAATTGTGCTTTTGTGTCTGCCTGTGTGTGTGTGTGCACGCGTGTGTGCAGGCGTGTGCCCTAGGAAGAGGCTTCATTGCTTTCGTCAGATTCATGGAGGCCTCTGTGAGCACCAAATACTGAGAGCCCCGAACTGGGGCCACACCCCTCGTTTGGTGGTGGAAGAAAATGCAGCTCTGAGGAGAAAATATTCCTGAGAGAGCCCCTCAGGTCAGTGTTGGAGTGGGTGCTGAACCTCAGCTGAACCTAGCTCCTGGGCTGGGGGGTCTTCCTCTAAACCAGGGGGTTCCCGAGCCTGATGGGGCATTAGAACCCTCCAGAACACCCACTGTGTAGAGTAGGGTGAGCTCCAGGAACCTGTGTGGCTAGCAGATCCCTAGGCTGGTCTAATGCAGGCCACTGAGATGTGGCGCTGGGACAGAGGTCTGGGACCGTAGCTTGAGAACATGAATGAGTGGAGGGTCAAGAGGCCATCTTTGATGGGGGGGGAGGTGGGCATGGGAGGGGTTTCCAAGACCTCCCTGAGGTCTGGTGATTCACTAGAAGGGCTCCTAGGACTCAGCATATAGTCATACTCACGGCTGAGATTTATTATAGCAACAGGATATGAAGAAAACCAGCAAAGGGAAAGGTGCATGGGACAAAGACCAGAGGAAACCAGGCACAAGTTTCCAAGAGTCCTGACCCAGGGAGTCGCACGGAACTCCAGCATCAGATTGTGACAGCAGGTGCGAGTGTTGTCTATCACGGAAGCCCAGGAGTCCAGGGTTCTATTGGGGGGCTGTTATGTAGGTACCCTCTGCCTAGCATGTACCAAAATTCCAGTCGTGTGGGAGGAAAGAAGGTGTCAGCACAAACCACACTGCTTGTACAGACATTTCCGGTATTCCCTAATGGATAAGCTGAGAACCCCTCCTGTCAGTCAGGGACTGGTAGGAACACTGCTGAGCTCCAAGTTCCCAGATGAGGCCTTTTCTTAGGGCAACAGTCTTAGGTCTGCTGTGGGAACTCTTTTCTGCACAATGGAGACACCGGCAGACTTGACCTTGACAGGCACAGCGTCATCAGGGCTCTGAGGGAAGAGCCAAAGGTGGTGGTCTGGTGCATCAACACACCTGTGTCCACTGCAGACAGGTGGTCACAGCAGCGATGTTGTGCAGCCCCTGGGAACATGGTGCTCCCGTGACCTCACCAGACTCGATCCTTTGCTTCTCGGTATCAACAGCCTCCACCTAGAGTCCCAGGTGAGGCATTGGTTTGACCAATCCTGGGTCAGCATCTGGTATATTTGACTTCTGCAGTGGGGGTTGGTCTCCGTCTCTCATTAAAGCCCACAGGGTGTTGTATTTGCTGGGGACAAATATGGGTGTCTCTGCTTCTCTGTGACAAATGTATTGTCTCCCAGATCTGGGGGCTGTAAGTCTGAGATCAAGGTGAGAGCAATTTGGTTTCTTCTGAGGCCTTTCATCTTGGCTTGTAGATGGCGGTCTTCTCCATGAATTTTCATACAGTCTCCTGCCTACGTGTGTTTGTGCCCTGATTTCTTCCTCTTGGGACACCAAGAGTATTAGGTTAGAGCCCACTCCAATGACCTCATTTAACACTAATTACCTTTTCTCCAAACACAGGACCATTTTGAGGTCCTGAGGGTTAGGACTTCGACACGTGAATGTTGTGGCCAGGGGACACAGTCCAGCTCATAGCAGTGGAGAATTCCGCGAACATAGACCAGGGGCTCGGAAGCTGGGCCTCCCCTCCTGAAGGACAAAACTGAGATTTTAATGCATGGCAGCTTCTGTGGTCATGGTCATTGTGTTCGGGGCTCTTGCCCCTGGTAACGTGAACGTGCTCTCCTCCCATCCCTCCCAGCCTCTCTCGAAGCAGCCCTGGTTTACCGAAGGAGAAAATGCAAGCTGGTTTTTGTGCCATAAAAACACATCCATCATCCAAACACAACCGGTTGGGAGACTCTGAGCTGTGTGGCTGACCTCTGGAGCCGGGCTGGGGTCTCAGCCCCATGGACACTGAGGGAGACGTCAGTGTAGCTCTGACCACCAGGCTCGCTGTCTGGCTCTCTCGGTCTGCTCCAGGTGCCCTGGGCTCTGACTTGTAGGTAGAAGAAGCCGGAGGCACATTTCCCAACCCACACACAGCGTCTTGTCTCGGTTTCATGAAGAAAAGCACCTTGTAAATAAAGATCCTTGGGCTGAGTTGGCAGCTGCAGAGGCATTTTGGGAGCAGCACCTTACTGCTACATTACTGGAGAGGCCAGGGAAGAGAGGGAAGCTGTCGGGGTGGGGTCAGGCCTTCCCCCTGGGCCTGCCAGGCCTTGACTCTGCTGCTTGAGGTACCCCAAGGCCTGCTGGGACCGAAAGAGAGGTGGGGGGGGGTAGAAAGAAAGAAAGAGAGGAGAGGCACCTCCTGGGTAGAGCCAGAGCAGGGCAGGTGGAGTGTTCATGGGGGACTCTAGGTGGGTGGTGTCTAGGGAGAGTCATGTGACTTTCTGGACCTTCATTTCCTCATCTGCAAAATGAGAGCAATGGTCCCTGATCAGCCTCCCTCCCAGCATGGGGTGAGGCCGGTAAAAGGAAGGTAGAGCCGCATCCCCAGGGATCTCACAGGTGTAACGAGGTTGCACTGCCTTTTGGGATCTACGGCAGGGAGGCCCGGATTTCAGCCCGTGATGCCTAGATGGGCCAACCACGTGGGACCCTGCCCACCAAAAGTCCTCAAACCCGAGGGCAGCTCATATTCCGAGGGCAATCTAGTGCCTGGGCAGAAGGGGCTGGTGTTGGTCCCACTCATGTTCCCCCCACCACCTACCACAGGCAGAAGGCTGTTGGTCTCTTACCCGAGTTGGTCCCTTAAAATGGCAAAAAAACGCACCTTTTGGTTTTGAAGAGCTTGAGGCTGCTGCTTTCCAGCTGCGGGCCTGCGCAGTACGGGGAGAACTTCACAGGAACTGGAGGATTTGCTCAGGGTCTGCAGGGTGGGGGAAGGGGAGCGGGGCACCAGTTCATGCTGCAGCCCCTCCCACAGGCCCGGGGCGGAGGGGGGCACTCAGGACCCACTGGATGTGTGAATGAATTTGGATGACAGTGGGTGGTCCTGGCCTGGAGAGAGCAGGGGGCAGCAAGGAGACTGGGGACCGAGAACAGCGCTGGGAGGTGGGGGCTGGCCCTCCCAGGCTGTGCTGCCAGTGCCGGCTTGCGGTCTATGTTGGCTGTGAGTTCAGAGTGTTGTGTTGTCCTGCTGTGTTGGGCTCACAGCCATGGACCGGCCTTCGAGGTCATTGTCAAGCCACACAGCCCTTACAGACGTGCTTCTCTGGAACCCATCTTCGCGTTCCCAGGTCCTCGGAGGCTCAGGTGGCCTCTAGAGCATCAGGAAGGTGTGTTCTCCGGGGTGGGGGTGCGGACACTCCCGACTCAACAGCAGGGGTGACGGTGGGTAGGCTCTGTTAGCTGTCTGAGAATTGGGGCCAGAATGAGGACTCGGTCATCTTGTCTCCCATCCCAGACGCGTGGCACCCGGCCACCCTGGCCTTGGGTGGAGGGCAGACCTGCCCTGTGGTGTAGGCTGTACCTGCAGCCCTAAAGAGACGATCCTTTTCCATGAAGAGGAGGCAAAACACATTTTAATTCAGATGGATTTGAGGTCAGTTCCTGCATTGCTCCTCGTTTGGCTTCTGATCCTTAAGAGGATGTCTGTGACTATTTAATTTTTTTTAATGTTTATTTTTGAGATAGAGACACACACAGAGCGGGAGAAGGGAAGGGGTGGGGTGGGGAGGGAGAGAGAGAGAGAGAGAAGAGGGGGAGTGATTATTTTTATTAAGACTTTTTAAAAGAGCAGTTTCGGGGGGCACCTGGGTGGCTCATTTGGCTCAGCATCAGACTCCTGATTTCGGCTCAGGTCACGATCTTATGGTTGGTGAGATTGAGCCCCTCATGGCTTCTACACTGACGGTGCAGAGCCTGCTGGGGATTCTTCCTCTCCCTCTCCCTCTGAATCCAGCCCCCACCCAAGTAAATGAACTTTGAAAACGTAGTTTTAGGTTCACAACAAAACTGAGAGGAAGTCACAGAGTGTTCCCATATGCCCCTGCCCGCCCCCCTCACAGCCTCCCAGACATCCCACCAGAGTGTACATTTGTACCATTGATGAGTCTACACTGACACATTACCACCCAGAGTCCATAGTTTGTCACACTGTCCCCTGTTGGTGTTGTACATTCTATGGCTTTGCCGATGGACGTGACGTGCATCCATAATACAGTATCATACCCACCGCCGCCCTCAGTTGGGTTTATATATTTGCCCACACTTATGTCTGTAAAACCGTGTAACCAGGCTCTGAAAGAGCCTCTTGACCCCTGGGATCTAAAGAGTGCAGTGAGGTGGCAGGAGGGGTCAGCAGGGCCCCCCCGCCGGGCACCAGGTTTGGGAGTTAGGCTTTGCTGGCCACTCGCTGAGAGACCTCAGACACGTCACTAAAACTCTCGCTGAACCTAGGCTGCACTGTCAGTGACCTGGGGGTGGGGGGAGGAGAGGTTCATAGAAACTTCCGACCAGGGGAGCAGATGAAGGCATCCTGTGAACTGAGGGGCGCTGCGGGTGGCGCAGCGGTACCTGAGCCTTTCCTCCTGGTTGCTGACCTCCCCCAGGAAATTCTGATCCTCTGTCACCTCCCTGCCAGAGATGAAGGGAGGAATAGGGACAGCAGCGAAACAAATGGCCAATTTACTCCAGCCAGAGCTGCTGGCCGGGGGCCCGGACACACCGTCTGAAGGGTGCCCCCTGGTGTCCATCATCTGGATGACCGGGCGTCGGTTGGCAATGACACGGCGACAGGTTCGTTCCCCCTTCCCTGAGTTTATAACCTTCTCGTTTCCTGCTGGAGTTCCAAACTGGAACGTAAAGTAGAACTTCCTACGCGGAGCCAGTTCGGCTGGGCAGCCCTTCTGCTTTCCCTGCGTGCGAGGAGAGACCGTGCACGGCAGTAAGGGGGCCAGTAACACCCACTGCTTGCTCTGAAGGCCAGGAAGCTTAGTTTCTGTGTCCCGTTCAGGCAATCTTTGCCTGCCCCAAGGTCACGAAGATATTCTAGTTACTTTCTAGAAGCTTTTTTTTTTTTTTTTTTTTTTACTTTCTGTGGTCTTAAAAAAACAACAACTAAAATTTGCTTAAAGAACAGAGATTGGTTGCTGTGGAGTGAAATTCAATTTTGGCAAAAATCAGTCATAGCATGTAAGCTTTGGTTTCCTCAGCTGGGAAATAATTGTGCCAGGATTGTTGTGACTTTAAATGAGATAATACAGTGCTCAGAGTAGGGGAAGGCACGCAGCAAGTGAACTCAGCGTAGGCCTAGCACTGTTGCTGTTTTTAAGGCTGAAGCCGGGGCGCAGGTGCAAAAACACTTGACTCCAGGGGCCTCAAACAGGCCAGGTGCGGCCACTCACCACTGTCAAAATCCAAAGGCAGAGCAACGAGCGGTGATGGAAGGAGGAAGGAGTTTATTTCAGCGAGGCCAACACGGGGAAGACAGCACACCACCGTCCCAAAGACCGTCCCCAGAGTGCCGGAAATCCTCCCAGGTTTATACAAGGAAAGCGCGGGGCAAAGATGGGTGGGCGGGCATGTGCAGGTGGACAGGGAAGGTCAGATCCATCTGGTCTTGGAGTCAATCATGGGCGGGGGCCTTGCTGGTGGGTCCTCAGGCTTCTTGAGGGGGTAGTTTCGGTTGCATCAGGGGCTGCTTTGCCCTTGGGGCCTTCCACCTGACCCCAGAGAGAAGCTGGAAAGAAGAACCCATCTACAAAGTTTGAGGCCATAATGGAGCCAGCTGAAGTCCTCTTTCATGGCCGTCCAGTATCCTATTTGACAGTGATGGTTATGGAGGTAGTTTCCGTGTTTCCATTCTTACAATCCATGCTGCATAAATATGCTTGCAAACGCAGGCATTTACAAGTATTTCCGCAGGACAGGTTGTGTGTATTTTTTTTAATGTTTATTTATTTTTGAGAGAGAGAGCGAGTGCACGCAAGTTGGGGAGGGGCAGAGAGAGAGGAAGACAGAGGGCCAGAAGCGGGCTCTGCACTGACAGCAGAGTCCGGTGCGGGGCTCAAACTCATGAACCATGAGATCAGGACCTGAGCCAAGGTTGGACGCTTAACCGACTGAGCCGCCCAGGCGTCCCTGTATTTCTTTTAAAATTATTTAAAATAAGTGATCTCCACACCCAATGCAGGGTTCACACTGACAACCCTGAGATTAAGCGTCTCATGCTCTACCACCTGAGCCAGCCAGGCGCCCCAGATTGTATCTATTCTTGGTGATTCCTTGTGCCTCCTTCAAATGTCCCCACCCAGTGAGCTGGAGAAAAGGACCGTGAAGGTTCCCCCAGGTTCCCAGCCTGGCCGAAGGAAAGGAGCTGGCGGCTGAGAGGCTGCTGGAGGAAGGCCAGGAGAAATATCTCTAAGATTTGCCCTCTGAAGGGGGAGAGCGGCCAGGATGCAGGTGTGGAAGGAGAGCATTTGCTACAAAACGGTGAGAAAATAGCTTGTGGGAGCCTTTGTTCCTTCAGAAGAGTGATTGCCTTTGATGGGCTGTTAATAGGAGTCATTACGTGGTTATTAAGAAGGGAATGCAGTGAGCCCAGCTCTGAGTAGCTAAGTTCAGCGGTCTCCTGGTTTAACTGTGGTCTTTCCCTCTGCAAATACAGAGTGCAGGCACCGTCCCCGGAGCCCCCTAGAATTAGGGGTCTTGACATTTTAGCCCAGCAGGATGGACGATGCTTGCGGGTGCCAGTGAACACCTGGGGTAGCTAATGGGAGGGCCGAGGAGGAGAAAGGAATGGGCGTCAGAGGTGAGAGGGGAGGTGGGGGGTGGGCCTCAAGAGACCTAGTGATGGAGAGCTACAGGAAGAAAGAGAGCAGGGAAGGGAGCCGGAGAGAGGCAGGAACAGAGATAGAGAGCAAAAAGAGGAGAAGATGGGGAGGAAAAACATTCTAAGAGCCTGGATTCTGGCCCAGGGCCAGAGACCTCAGGATCACCTGCAAACCAATGCAGATTCCCAGGCCATCCAGCCCTGCTGATTTAATTTCTGCATTTAACAAGATCCTCTGCGTGTTCGAGTCCAAGAAGAGCTGGTTTGGAGCTTCACCGCTGTAAGGGACCCGAAGTGGTGCACAGGCCTGGGGCTAGGGGTTTGAGAAAAGTGCTCAGGAGAGGAAGAAAAGCAGAAGAGGGGGTTGGAGAGTTTGGGGAGGGGGGTGCTTTGGGGGCAGGTGGTCAGAGATGTTGCTAAGGTGACATTTGCAGAAAGAGCTGGAGGAAGGAAAAGCCCACGCAGCTCCTGTAGGCTGGGTTCCATCCTGAGTTCTTCACTGTATTAGTTCATTTAACCCTTGCCCCCTGAGAGGGAGGGTCAGACCGCCTTCCCCCTCAAGGTGTTCACAGTTCACACTGAATTCAAAGCCAGGAGGAATTGGAGCAGTTCTGGCCACATTACCCACTGGGCACAAGCCCAAGTCATTGGGGAGCTAGACAGGTCTGCTTCCTGCTTCCCCCCCTCTGAGGTTTCCCAGCATCACCTGTGTCACTAGGGGGTGTCTAATGTCCATTTTTGGAAACTCTGGAGTTCTTCCCAAAGCCATAGAACCTTATACTTCACCTAAGAGAGTGGCTAAAAATGCATTTGGATGGTGGTTGGGGGGGGGTTTACAATGAGGGGCTATGGGGGGACAGCTGCCTGCACAACCCCCTTTCACGGACCGTAGTCAGGATGGTGACCCCCTCAAGGTCCTGCGTCCAGAGCCTAGGCCGTCCGGGGATGGTGACCCGTCAGAGCCCAGGGAGAGCACGGCAGTCTTCTGCCTGGGGATTTGTGATGTGGGGTCACAGGAGTGGCTGAATAAATGTGGGTGCGGCTGTGGATTGGGAGACCAGGGTGCCATTCCAGCCAGTGCTACGAGGCAAGTCCCTTTACCCCTCTGGCCCTCACTTTCCTTATCTGTAAAATGGAGATAATAAAAACAGTACTAATCTTGTAGGGTTGTTTAGAGCATAAGTGTCATCAGCGGTCAGTAATAGTAACGCATTTTGTCTGTGTCGTTTTGCTCTTATTATCGCTGTGACTTCCTCCATCTCTGGCTCAGGGGTTCAGTTGGGAGGAGCCTTTCCTGCCTGCAGACGGACAGGAGTCAGGGCTGCTCGTGGAGCGCCTGTGGTAAGAGGACACATGAGTCACCCACAGGCCAGGGAGAGGCTGGGTGAGGGTAGAACCCGAGGAGTTTGCAGCCACCTGCGGGGACAGGAGCAACACGTTGGTCTCCGCCCTGTTCCAGGAGCAGCCACCTGGCCAGCGGTTCCATCAGCTGCCCCAGGGGCGTTTGCAAATAGATGGCAGGTGTTGGGGGTGTTGCCCCAATAGCCTTGTCAAGCCCAAAAGGGCTCTTCCTTTACACCTTCTACCCCGGGCCACCTCAGTGTGTGTAGACGACAGTCAGCTGGCACTGACCAGGGGCTCAGTCCAAAACAGTTTTAAATACATTCAGGGTGTCATCCCAGACCTACAGGTGGACCTGGGGATGGCTCAGAGCCTCTGCCACCTGCCGGGGTTTGCTCGGGCCTCCAGGGTCCAGCTGGCTCCGGCAAAGTCCAACTGCCCGGTGCATTGCCCACGGCCGTCCAGTGCTCAAGGCCTCCATGCCCTGGCCCCGGGACCCTCCCTCCTTTGCCTCACCTCAGCAGCTGGGGGCCAGGGTATGCCTTGCTCTGTCCCCACACATTTGAGTCATCTTATCTCCCTGCCCAGCCAGCCATGCCCACCCCCTTGCCCTCCTGACTCCTACAGTGAGTCCGAGGTGGGGCCCATGACTCTCAGGCAAGTTGTCCCGCCCCCTCCCTGACTTAGCAGGCACTTTCCACCTGCTTACCGACCTCCTCCTCCAAACTGTGGGCTCCTTGCTTGTTCAGCATCTCCTTTCCAGGCCATCTGCTGACTCCGTGAGTAAAGGACTGCTCCTCCTTCTCCCAAAAGAGTTCCCTACATTTGCTTTCTAGAATGAAGGCTTTCTCATTACAGTCTCTGCTCCTGCTTTCCACCAAAATGTCAAGGAGTTCCCACTTTTCCAGACAGACAGGGAGGAGAAAGGAAACTAAATTTATCTGGTGTTTGTTTTGCGTGAATAGCATGGAGCCTGGCTTTATCAGACCAAGTGTATCAAAATGAGAAAGATCTGGCTGAAATGCTATTTTCCCCTCTTGTCCTTTTTCCTTTTTCTCCTCTCAGCCTGCCAGGGCTGCTCCACCCCAGACCGTGTGAATCGTCAAAATCTCAGGGGGATGGGACCAAGCTTGACTGCCTTTTTTTTTTTTTTTTTTTTTTAAGGGGTCCCAGTAGTTGTAATGTGTGGCCAGGGCTGAGAACTGCTTCAGGGTAATTGTCATCAGGACCAGAAATCTCAGAGGCCATAGATACGGAAGGGGAGCTGCTGTGATACCACTGGGACGTAGCATGTCTCTTTCCTTTTTCCTGTTGTCCTTTACATTGGTTCGTATTTCAAGCCCTAATCTCAGAGTCACAAAATGGCTGCAGCAGCTCCGGGCTTCACATCCTCTTAGCTTCAAGCCCTGTGGAAAGAGTGTCCGGCTGATGACTGCATCGCATTGGTGCTTGCTCTCCCTATCTCCAGCTGGCTTGCTTCTGCTTGTTTTCATTTCTACACGTAAGCTTTCTCCAGCACGTGGACAGGTGCGGTGGGTGGGCGGGTAGTTATAATAGGGGACGTGTGAGGTGCTGTGGGAGCAGAGTGGGGTTCCTGGCTGAGAGAGGTTTGGAAATAGCTAAGAGGAGGCCTAGAGGAAAGAGTGTTCCCAGCAGAGGAACCAGAATGTACAAAAGCTAGAGGGGAGCCTGGGAGGATTCGGGGCCACTAAGACCCTGTGGTCTCCAGCAGCCCCGCTGGGGAGGTGTGATACTGTGGTTAATAATGAGAAATCTGTCTTTGGTCTTCATCTTATTCCTTGCACCTCCTAAAAACCCTTGGAATTTCCTAAGCACTAAGAGGATAAAGGTGTCTTTTATTATTTATAACAAGCCCCTTTTCAACCACACCTGAGTTTATGTTACTGCGGGGCCTTTTGGAAAGCCCCTAAGGCTGGGGGCTGGTTGCCAGGGGATGAGAGGTTTGGAACTTCCCCACCCCGCCTTGGGGGAGGAGAGAGAGGCTGGAGGTTCAGTCAGTCACCAATGGCCAGTGATTTAATCAATCTTTGCCTAGGTGATGAAGCCTCCGTAAAAACCCCAAAAAGGAGGGTGCTCTCAGAACTTTCAGATTGGTGACGACGCATCTGTGTGCTAAAATGGGGGGAGGGGCGTGCCCAACTCCATGGGGACAGAGGCTCCTGTGCTGGGGACAGACCTCGCCATATGTATCTCTTTATCTGGCTGTTCATTTGTATCCTTCAGTATACTTTGTGACAAACCTGTCATCTAGGAAGTAAACAGTTTTCCTGCGTTCTGAGCCCCTCTGGAAACAAGTTTTTGTTGTTTCCAACAAAACAACTTATAGCCTGTATAAGGCTTGTAACTTGTACAACTTATACAAGTTGTAACTTATAGCCTGTAGATCAGAAGAGCAGGTAACAACTTCTGGATTTAGGATGGGGTCTGAAGCGGGCTGTTTTGTGGGGTTGAACTTGCGTCAGAGAATTGCTTGTTGGTGTGGGGACCCTATTTAGTGACCAGAAGTGTTAGAAGTATTGGGATTGAGAATTGACTGAACACGGGTGTGTTTTCTGTGCTGGAAGCAATCTACACACAGCTTAACAAGGTATACGGTTTTAAAAATCAAGAATTAAATAGTGTCCTCTGGGGCGTACAACGTAAAAACTGCAAAACCCTATCCCCGCCCCCCCATCTTGCTGCTCAGTGGTAATTTTTTCTGCTTTTCTAGAAATGTCTTCTGGTTTCAGCATCTGTATCCCAATGTTTATGCCGCAGTTTCTTGATGTTTCTATTTTAGACACTGATGACTTCCTACTCTGGAAGACGGGGATTTAACCTATTTCCACCTCCCCTGTCCCCAGCCCCCAGATGGCCATGCCTTAATCTCCCAAACCTGTGAATGTGTTACCTTATATGGCAAAAGAGATTTTTGCCCATGTGATTCACGTTAAGAACCTTAACATGGGGAGATTATCCTGGGATATCTGGGTGGGCTCAATCTAATCACCTGAGTCCTTAAAATTGAAAGGCAGCAGAGTGGGTCAGAGACACTACAAAGGAAGGAGAGGCCAGAGAATCGAAGCGTCTGTTGCGGGCGTCCAAGATAGAGTCAGGGAACTGTGGGCAGCTTCCAGAAGGTGGAACAGACCTCAGCTGACAGCCAGCCAGGACATGGGGACTTCAGCCCTACCCAGGGCAAGGAACTGAATTCCAACAACACCCTGAGTGAACCAGGAAATGGATTCTCTCCTAGAGCCTCCAGAAAGGACGCAGCCCTGCGCACATGTTGATGTTAGCCCAGTAAGACCCATTTCAGACTTTTGACATCCAGAATGGTAAGAAAATAAGTTGGTATGTTTTAAACAACCGTATTGGCTTAAACTACTAATTTGTTCCAACAACAATAGAAAACTAAAAGATCTCCCACCCTGACACACATACTTACTTGCCCTATGCCTTCTTAACGCATTTATAAATTTATGGGAGATTACAGTGTTTTTATTTATAAGGTTAAATATTGTTCCCATGTAATGAACCATGATTATTTTTTTCTTCTACATTTTGTTTACTTGGAATTAATAATTGTCTTTTTTATTTTACTTTTTTGTATACTGATGAATTCAGCCCTAAATATTTGGTCACAGTTTATGCATCGTGTGCTTAGTTGCGAAATATAAGGCACTCTAGCTAGAAGAGGAGTTCATTACAGGATGTTGACCAGCTCCAGGATTTCCAGGTGGAGGGAGAGTTGGGTCTGGAGACCTTACGGCCAGGGACAGTTATTGGTCTGCTGGGCTGGATGTCAGGAATGCCCATCTTCTGCTGCTCTTGTTCCTGAAAATGAGGTCCCTCACCTCCCTCCCAAGCTTCCCCTGAAAGGTAGGTGTTTTTCATTGACACCTGCTTCTTTGGTTTCTCTTGAAATGAAATCTCCCCTGGATCCCTGATTGGTTGGGGCTAAGATCACGTGTTCACACCCCAGCCACAAGGGAGCCTGGGAAAGCTCCTCTCTCTGGATCACTTGCTCTCCAGATCTGCTTGACAGCAGTCATTCTGGGAGCTTCCTTCACATCTTTCTAGGTATTTTCCTTTTTTTTCTCTCTGTGCTGGGCTCCTTGCTTCCTGGATACAATGTCTTCCTCTTCCTCATTTCGGTGGAACATCTCCAGTAACAAGAGGGAGAACATTCTTGATTCTTGCAAGTCTGGGAATGTCTGTTCTGTTAGTGAATTGACAGCAACGGGGCTCTAGATTGAAAAAAAACGTTTTCAGAATTTTGAGTTCCATTGTCTTCTAGTTTCTCATGGGGAGAAATTCCATACCATTATAATTTTTGATCTTCTGCATGGAGACATTTTTCCTCTTTCTCTCTGGAAGCCTGTAGAATCTTCTCCCTGTGTGAAATTTAAATTTCTCCTTGCCTTTAATGTATATTTGTTTTCTCTCATTCTGCTGGTACTTAGTAAGCCTTTTTAATCTGGAAGCTCAGGGCATTCATCTTGAATTATTTTTATTTAAAAAAAAAAGTTTATTCCTTGTGAGAGAGAGCAAGAGTGGGGGTGGGCAGAGAGAAAATCCTAAGCAGGCTCCTTCCTGTCAGCACAGAGCCTGACTTTGGGGCTCCATTCTATGAGTCACGAGATCGTGACCTGAGCTGAAATTAAGAGTGGGACGCTCAACTGCCTGGGCCACCCAGGAGCCCTTGAATTATTATTATTTTTTTGGATGTTTTTCTCTCTCCTCTTTTTCTGGGACACCTATTATTTCGATGCTGAATCTCTTGAAGTTCTCTACCTTTCTGTCTTTCTTTCTTCTATCTCTCTGCTTTTGGGGCGTTTTTTTTTTTTTTCATCTTCAACTTCCAAACTTTTATTGAGATTTTTATTTCTACTGTCATAAGATTATATTTGGTTCTAAGTATTCTTTTAAAAATGATAGTATACTGGGGCATCTGGGTGGCTCAGTCGGTTGAGCGTCCGGCTTCGGCTCAGATCATGATCTCACACTCTGTGAGTTCGAGCCCCACGTTGGGCTTTTGGCTGACAGCTCAGAGCCTGGAGCCTGCTTCAGATTCTGTGTCTCCCTCTCTCTGCCCCTCCCCTGCTCGTGCTCTGTCTCTCTGTCTCTCAAAACTAAATAAACGTTAAAAAAAAAATGATAGTATCCTGTTCAGATTTCATGGATTTAATGTTTTTGTTAACTCTTTGAGCATCTAAGTTCTGAGAAATTAATGATTCTCTCCTTCCCCCAAAAGATTTTCTCTTCTTTCCCCCCCACCCCTCCCAGGGTAATCTTTTACTTTTTTTAAAGTAGATATATTTTTTTTAATTTTTAAAAAATTTATTGTTTAATTTACATCCAAGTTAGCATATGGTGCAACAATGATTTCAGGAGTCGTTTCCTTAATGCCCCTTACCCATTTAGCCCATCCCCCGCCACCACCCCTCCAGCAACCCTCTGTTTGTTCTCTAAGAGTCTTAATGTTTTGTCTCCCTCCCTATTTTTATATTTTTGCTTCTCTTCCCTCATGTTCATGTGTTTTGTATCTTAAATTCCTCACATTACTGAAGTCATGATACTTGTCTTTCTCTAATTTCACTTAGCGTAATACCCTCCAGTTCCAACCACGGAGTTGCAAATGGCAAGATTTTCTCTTCTGCATAGTTTCCTCCTAATTGTTTTATACACAATTGACCCTTAAACAATTAGGGGTTAGGGGCACCGACACGCTGTACAGTTGAAAATCTGCGTGTAACTTGTAACTTCTCCCAAACTGACCTACTAATAGCCGGTCGACCAAAAGCCTTCCTGGTAACCGTTAACACATCCTTTGTATATGTATTAAATACTGTATTCTCACAAAAAGTAAGCTAAAGAAAATGTTCTTAATCATAAGGAAGAGCAACTACGTCTGCAGTCTTATATTAAAAAATCTGCATGGAAGTGGACCCACGCAATTCAAACCCCTGTATGTTCAAGGGGCCACTGTCCTTGATTATTTTGGTCTTTCATGTGAGAGGTTTTCCTCAGCTGTCTGGTGACCCTGGTCTGACCACTCATATAATTTCAAGGTAGATATTAGTAAGTGGATGAGATACTCTGATTACATGAGGGGGCTTGTCAACCGCAGGCTTCACCGAAAGGCTGTGTTTTTCAACTTCTGCGCGTGACAATCATCTGGGGAGCTCTTACAATGTGATGCCTGACCCCTCCCCGACTAATTAAATCAGAGTCTCTGGAGGGCTGGGCTCTGGGATTGGTTTGTTTTTAAAACTCCCCAGGAAATTCTAATTGCAGGTGATGCTGAGAACCCCGCTGCAGGGTGATCCAGATCAGCTGTCTTGGAACGGTAATAATAGCAGAAACGTTAGTAGAGCCCCTACCCCGCTAATCATACGTGTCAGATGCAATATACTATTTCCCCGCTCTGAAATAGAAACTACAGGAAATAATAGAGCGTAGGTGTAGGAAATTGTGTTTTCTCTGACAGAAGTTAATTCCAAATTAAGTATTCCTGTAAGAAAAGCAAGGCGCACCTTTTTACCCACCTATCATTTGTCCTTAGAGGACACAAAACAAGTATGTCAGCACCCAGGGCTCTTTTCCGTTGAGAATCTCCCCCGCGAAGAATTTTCCAATCTCCTGCTTTTTTGTTAGCCTTCTGAGATCTGAGTGGAGGAAGAAGACTGGTTCTCCATAAGCAATATATAAGCTTTGATTTAATTTCCTAGTTTGGGTGCAGGCCCTCCCTCCCCCTGCTTCCTCAATGTCCCCCAGCATAGCGGTCCTGTTTAAGATCTCCAGTGACTCATCCTCCAGTCTTCTCCGGGGGCAGAAGGGACATGTGCCCAATTGCAGGAGTGGGAGAAGTAATCAGGGTCTAACTGCTGGGTAGGTAGGTTTTCACCCCTTCTGCCAGGGGGGCGTCTATCAGGTCGAGACTCTGCTTTCTCTATTCTACTGTGTCAGTTACAATTTATCCATCTGCTCACCAGGCTCCAACATGCTGTTTCTGCTGTTTCTCCTTCTTTTTGTCCTTGTGCGTTTGTTCCTTTAAAGAATCCTTTTACTAAGGTTTTAATGGGATTCGGGGAGGAATCCCAGGTGAATGTACTCAATCCGTTGCCTTTCATCAGACGTTTTCACCACGGTCACAGTAAAGAATGTATTGTATTGGTTTGTGTGGACATGTGAGTTATCTTAACTTTAAGGAACGGTTACTTTAACAAGGTCAAAGCTAACTGTTCAGGTGTAACTTATTTTCTGTGAGGCATAGCGTTCAGCGCAAACAGGATGGCCTTTTGGAACCTTCCTCGTTGATGATGGGCTGTGTGGGTGGAAAGGCTCTGTGTTGAACATTGATGGCATAAACTTTTTTTCTTTTTGAGACAATTTGGTTCCTGTTTTGCACAGAACTACCATGGAATGTATCACAGATGCTGCCGAGTGGCATACTTCTGGCTTTGTGTGGGTCTCCATTCACAACGGCCGCTGGAATGCGTTCTGGAAGGCTTTCTTTCCCAGAGAGCTAGGGTTGTTCGTTCAATTTTGTTTGGACACCAACATTTCTTCCTTTGTTGCCCACCGACAGGATTTGCAACGTTGAACTCTGCACTGTGGACTGCGAAACGTATTTGAAATAAAAGAACTCAGAGTTCCTGGGTACTGGATTTCCAGGGAGGCATCTTGAAATAGTAGGGACCCACGTGGTTCTCTTTTTGACCGAGTAGTTCAGGCAGGCGTTGGAGGGGTGAGGGGTCCATGGGAGAAGCTGTTGGTCTCTGTGGCTCTTGTCTGCCAGTTGGGGAGGAGGCGGGCCCAGCTGTGGCCAGGCTGAGGACCAGGTTACTTGGGGGAAGACCCCAGGCAGCAGGTGGGGAAGAAGGTGTCCAGAAAAGCCAGACTCCTGGCTTTAGGCACGTTACCAACTGTGGTGAACTTTTGATGAACGATTTCAGTGTTTTATCCTCCCTAAGGTGGAGCAGGTCTGGAGGAGTAGAAAAAGGCCACATTACAAGGCAGGAACCCAGATCTTGCGAGTTAGAGAATGCTTCCCCCATCCCCCACCCCCCAACTCCCTTTAAGAGAGGTTGCCAACTTTTTCTATACAGCGCCAGGTAGCAAAAATTACAGGCTTTGTGGGCTGTGGAGTCTCAGTTACACACGTTTGTTTGTTACAACCTTTTAAAAGAGTGCAAGTGCTCTTAGCTTGCTGGCATACAAGGAGGCTGGCATACAAGGAGCCTAAGGGCAGGATTTGGCTGGAGGGTTCGTACTTTGCCAAACCCTGCGTCCTATCGCTCTATTTCCCTCATAAAACCTCCCACGATCTGAGTGATCTTATTTTAATTTTCTGTTTCCTCTGTGAACTTTGCAAGGGCAAGAGCCTTGGCTGCTCTATGCTCTGTCCTTAGGGTGTAGGGCAGTGCCTGGCACGGAGGGGCACTCCAATATGGGCCGAATGATTGAATGCATTATTAGTTCTAATTTCATCTCTGGTAACTCATCTGTGAAACAAGGGACATGACCTGGGTGGACTCCGAGCGACCTTCCAGAGCTTGAGCTCTGAGATTCTAGTTCACCGAGTGGTGTGGGACTCCGGCTCTTATTACAGCTGTGTGTGGATTTTCCAGATATTCCAACCTGTGTCTGAGTGCAGTAAGGGGGTGGAGCCGAAACCCTGGGGTTGGTGGGGGGCAGCTGTGGCTTCTCACCTGCATCCTTCTGCAGAGTCAGGCCCATCCTACCTGTGCTCAAGCAGGGAGTTTTCTTTAAAGACAAATCAGACCAGGCTCAATCGGTTTAGCATCTGACTCTTGATTTCGGCTCAGGTCACGATCTCACGGTTTGTGAGTTCAAGCCCCATTTGGGGCTCTGCACTGACAATTGCAGAACCTGCCTGGGATTTTCCCTCTCTCTCCCTTTCTGCCCCTCCCCTGCTCATGATTTCTCTCAAATAAATTAATTAAAACTTAAAAATAAAAACAAATCAGATCCTCTATTGATAGTTTGGTGCTCCAGTCCCTGTCCAAACAGGTATGGTGGTCAAATAGTTGAACGGCTGGTGTAAGCACAGGTCCCCATCAGGACAGGTGCTGGCCACAAGCAGCTGGAACTGCCTACAGCTGTTCTCTCTGCCTGCTTCTTCATCCTTACCCGAGATGTTCACCTGGGCGTGAGCATTCCATGCCTCCCTCCTTTGTTCCTGATGTTCCTTCCACCTGGAATGGCCTCCCCCAAACTGCTTTTCTCTTCCCTAGCAAACTCCTGTGAATCCTTTGAGAACCAACTTAGCCATCAGTGTCTCTGTCCTTCAGACACTTAATTGCTCCCTTCCCTGCATTCCCTTGGTACTTTGAACTCTCCTGGGCCATCCCACTTCTATGGTATTATTGTCCTAGCCTTAGGTTTGTTCTCCCCTCTGGACTTGATCCCCAATGCCTGGCTCCTAAAAGCCTCAGTGAATGTTTACAGAACGAAAGGGATTTAAATCAGAAGAATGAGACTCACACGGCAGATTTCAGGGACCACGAGTCTGGCATCAATAGGACATTTCCTCACCTGGGTTTGACACTTGGCTGCATCACAGCTGTAATTGGGCATTTTTGTGAGGCTCTTGCATGTTGAGAGAATTGGATGGCGGCCCGGGCAGCTGGGCCTGTAAGAACCCGCACCTGTGCTAATGGTGCCCCAGGCCACTAGGACCACCTGCCGGGGTGGGTGGGAGAGGCCACAAATTGGGTCCTCTCACTTCTGGGGCCCTGGTTTGCCTCGCTTTTCCTCTGGAGGGACCGCTGCATTGCGTTTGAGGTCTTCCCTTCAAAGACCTCACTTTACTTCCAGAAGTAAAGTGCGATTCCACAAAAGAAGTGTTGGCTTATCCAATCGGATTCTTTATCTGCTGATCAAATACTACGCAGTCTTGAGACACCTCCTCTGGGATGTCTCTCAGGCATCAAGGTGGAATCCTCCTGCAGGACCTCCATGCTCCTTAGCACATGTGCACACGGCACCACTGTAATTCTGGAACGTCAAGGCTGTCTGTACAGAACCCCCCCCTCGCCACCGAGTGCCAGACACCGTGCTGAGAGTGCACCTGACCGTTTCTTACTGCTCAGCCTTCCCAACACTTGTGCCCATTTCTCAGGGAGGCTCAGAAAGGCGGAGGGAATGGCTGAGGGTGTGTCCTCTAGCCCGTCCCTGAAGTCACCTATAGACCATCCCTGTGTAATGGTGACTTTCGGCGTCTCTTTCTGACGTTGCTCTCTGGCTGGGGCATGTGCTGGCCTGTGTGTACGGCTAGTCTGAAGTGCTGGGGAGTTGACACCGTGGAGCCTTCCCCAGATCTCCAACCACTGGGGGAGAAGGGGGATGGGTAGATAAATGCCTGGCTTCTACGCTCTCAGTGGGACAGCTCCGGGAGCTCCCTGTGGGCTGAGCCCCAGAAGTCTACTAACTACATACATTAGCAGTCACTAACATACCTCTTGTCGGCCTTCCTCCCTTTCCTGCTGTATCTCCCTGCTTCAGGACCAACTACCTGTACCCACACCCTTCATCACGGTCTGCTTTTGGGGACCCCCACAAACTGCTAAGTAGTAAAACCAAGATTTGGCCAGCTCAGGCTGACTCTAAATCCCCTCCTCATACTGGTGGTCTTGGGTCTGTGGAAACTTGTAAGGTCGAGGCCGGAATCTAGGTCTGGTTTGTTTATGGCCCAGATGCGGGATTTCAGTGTGGCCTGGTTAGCCTTTCAACAGAGATGGGCTGACTGGATGTATTCTCCTCCTCGAGGAGAGCTCTGCCTCTTCCCTTGGGGCAGGCTGTTGGCTGTAGGAGGGTGGGGAGGCGGATTTGAGAGCTGCCACCCCTCTGGTCACTCATGCTTGTTTCTCTTTCCTCAACTTCTCCCGGCCCCACCTGGCATCCTAGCTACTGCTTTCAGGCTCTGTGAACTTGACAGGGAAAAGGAGGTTTTTCTCCTGAAGATGTGACCAGCTCAACTGGATAGCTGTCTGCAGGCACTGTGCGGATGTGAATGGTGTGCACACTCTGGTTGCTGCCCTGGAGGCCCGAAACTGGCTGGGCAAACCGGATGAGCCTCCGAAGAACAACTGCGTCTATAGTAGCTCAAGAGAGGAGGCTGGAGTAGTCCAGGGAGAATTTCTGGAGAGGATGGGAAGGTCACTTAGGCCTTGGCAGGGAATAGAGGGGAACCCCAAGTGGGGTCCCCAAGGTCCCAGCGCTTAGAGACTGCTCACAGAGGGGAGTGTGTGAAAGAAAGGAATCCCCTGGGATTGGGGGCTCACCACTCCTGGGCAGAAGGTCAAGGCCAGCTAGTGGTATCAGAGCCTGGTACCTGAGCTGTTGGCCTGAGGGTGGGGGGTTGTGCACTGCTCATCTGTAGCCGAAGACTCCATTCTCTGACTACCTGTCCTGCCACCCTCTGGCTCCTGCTGGGACTTCCGAGGGATGAGCCCAACTGAAAGTTGAGACACGCAGGGCAGGAGTGGGGAGGCCAGGAAGATATCCACCTGGAGGGATTGCCGTGAATTGTCACCTGCAGTTGCGTCTGAGCGAGGTCTAGTACACAGAGCCTGTTTTCACGATCCTACCGTCCCTGTTCAATCAGAAAATGTGCCCATCCCGGAACTCAGTGTGTGGCTTTCTTTCCAACTGGATGTCTCTTTCTCTAAACGTAAAGCATTTGAACAGTCCCGCATTTGGAGTAATTGCTCCTTCTGTTCCTTTGCTTGTACCTCCCTGACCTTGAAAGAGCCATTTTCCAGGACTGTTGCTAATGGACCTTCACGTGATGACAATAAAATATCCCAGCTCTCAGAGAAAAGCAAGGAGAAGCCGTCTTGAGTGATTCTTCGCATTATCCAATGTCTTATGAAACGGCCCAGGTGACGGATTCCCTCGGCCGCACTCCCACGGCGCCTTGGCCCCCTACCCGATGCCGGAAATGATGTGGTGTTTTAAAATACTTTACCCTTTTTGCAAAACCCACCTTGAGTCATGTAATGGCCAACGGCTGACCCTCAGGATGGCTTCTCCAGCCCACTGTGTGGGGAGGATCCTGGGAGGGGATGCACTGGAAATGTTCAGCGAGTTTTCTGAGACCTGAAAGATGCCTTTAGCTGGGAAGCTGGGTCTCTGGGCTCCTGTGCTTGTCATTTCCCTCCACTTCCAGCATGGAGCCGATCTCAGAGCTCGCTGCCTGTCCAGGGTCCTGCTGTTCAGATCCCCAGCTGGACCTGCTTGTTCCCTCCTGGTCAGAGCATGGTGACGAATCCTTGCAGGACAGGCCTCTCAAACCTGAGCTGAGAATGAGTGACTGCTTGGCTGGAGGCCTTGGCCATTGTCTAAGCAGTGTCCAACAGCTGCGGGAGGCTTCCATGGGATGGGGGTGGCCCACTGTGGGGTGCCCGGTGGGGCTTTGAGCTGCCTCTGAGCCATGTCTCCAGAGGGTGTGAGTGCAGGATGCAGTGTTCTTGTGGGGTCTGAGATCCACACTTAGGTAGAAAACCTCAATCAGAAAGACAGGCTATGATTCAAGGAGCCTCGTCCCAGGGCTGCAGGGTTCCCCGCCCACTGACAGGAGACCTTGGTTCTCCTCTGGCTTTGGTCTGTAACTTCTTGGGGACCCTAGACAAGTGTCCTTTATGTTTCTCATTAGCAAAACGAGGAGTACTGATGTGAGGTCCCTTTTCTCCCGACAGCTGGGCTGTCATCCAGGGTCCCTTTGCTCATGACCCAGCCCCAGACCAGTAACCACAGCTCAGAGCACCAGAGGCCGCCTCCTCCTGCAGTGTGGTCGTGATGAGCTCCTCACTCACTGGTCGGGACCCGAGGAGGACCTCTGACCTTGCTTAAGGTTCCCTCATTGCAAGGGTGGGGACCAAGGTCAGCACCTCTGACGGTAAACCTCACACTTCTTCTGTAGACCCCTGCCTGAGCCCATCCCCTTCTGGAGGACCAAAGTGTATAGTCCCCACCCATGTTCTGGGTGCTGTAACCCATCACAAACTTAGTGACTTAAAACCGCACAGATGTATTGGTCTTAGGGTCCTGTGGGTCAGTGTTTGGCATAGGGCTAAAATCAAGGTGTGGGCACTGCTGTGTTCCTTCTAGAGGCTCTGGGAATGATCTGTGTCCTTGTGCTAGAGGTCGCCTGCATTCTTTGGCTTGTGGTCCTTTTCTTCCACCGTTGAGGCCAGTGGGTTGAGTCTCTTACACTTCATGCCTCTCCTTCCTTCCTTCCTTTCTCCTCTGACCCACTCTGCCACCTCTTTTTTTTTTTTTTTAAGTTTATTTATTTTGAGAGTGAGAAAGAACCCTAAGCAGGCTATGCACTGTCAGCACAGAGCCCACCGCAGGGCTCGATCCCATGAACCATGAGATCATGACCTGAGCTAAAATCAAGAGTCAGACGCTCAACCGACTGAGCCACCCAGGCGCCCCTGCCACCTCTTCTTTTAAGGATTCATGTGACTAGATTGGGCCCCTCCAGGTGATCCAGGATGGTCTCACCATCTGAAGATCCTTAACCTTATTCACAGTTGTAAATCCTGCGGCCATGTAAGGACATCACAGATTCCGGGGGTGGGGGGAAATTAGGGTGTAGACATTTTTGGAGGCGGTTAGTTAGTCTATCCCCCTATCCCACTCTGAGGCTTGGAGCTTGAGCCAGAACAGTTTTTCTTTGGTGTCTCCATTCAGGTGGTGGAGGGGAGCCCTCTGTGATGGCAGCAGCTGGTGTGTCCTCTGTACCCTTATGACCCTGGGTGTACTTTGCCGTACGTGTCACTGTGGCAGTGGTGTGGTAGTGCTCACGGGTGGGTCTCCCTGCCTAGCTGGGAACATGCGGACAGGGCCTTGTCTTCTCTCTGCATCCCGTGTGTCTGGGGGTGGTGAGTGGGTATATACCGTGGCCCCGGGAGCACCTTCATGAGCTGTTGAACAGCCCAGAGAGCTGCTCCAGGGCCCCCCGCTGCAGACACGGCTGCCCTCACACCGATCCTTTTCTTTGGTCCTTTGACAGTCTTGGTAGCAAGACAAAGCATGGGTCATAATCCCTGTTTTACAGGGGAGAAAATGGAGGCTCTGAGAGGTTACATGGCGGCCGGGACTCTCTGGGGAGGTGGCAGGACAGAATTCTAACTGGGGCTTCCTCTTACCTGCTGTCCTCCATCTTGCTCAGTTATTCTTTACTCCTTAGACCGCCTGCTGTGGGTTGACTTGTGGCCCCCACAAATTCAGATGTTCTAATCACCAGTGCCTCAGAATATGACTCGGCCCTCAGAGGTAAAGCCTAGCTAAGCGGCCCCCTCCTGGGCCTCCTGCCTCCTCTCCTCTCCTTGTCCCTTCCCTCCGTGGGCACCAGCTACTCTGGCTTTCCACGTGTTCATTTAACAGCTCTACTGGGCCATTATAATGGACATAGAGTAAGCTAGACGTGCAATTGGATGAGTTTTGATCTCTGAGTACACCACTGTAGCTGTCACCACCATCAAGATAATGAACAGGTCAGTCACCCCTGGGGAATCCCTCTCCCTGCCCCACCTCCCAGCCCAGGCAACCACTGCCACTATAGAGTACCTTTTCTAGAATTTTATAGAATTGGAACCTTCCAGTGAGTGTTCTTGTTTTGTACACTGGTCTTCTTCCAGGTTCTTGGAACTCCTGCTGCCTTCCTGCTGTGGAGTCTGACCTTGCTCCTTCTCTGCTCCTCCTCACTTCCGTTTAGCATCACTCGGCTTTCCCTGGTTCCTCAGAGCCACCTTCCCGGGCCCCTCCCCCTTTTCCCCCCCAGACCCAAAGGACCCCGATTTGACCTACTCTGCCGGCCCTGCATCCTCCCTGGACACTTCCCATAGGTGCATTTTACATCCTCTTTGTGGTTAATGCCGTCTCGCCCCCCAGCCTCTGCTGGCAGAAGGCCTGTGACAGGCGCTACTGTCCGTTAGCCCTGGCACCTGGTGAGTGGTGGCACACTGGAGGGGCTGCCTGGACAAATGCGTACCCGCAGCGGGAGTGTCCAAAGCATGGGGCTCAAGAGCGGGGTCTGTGCGGTCAGCCTGCCCAGTGGCCTTAGGCAAGATCATCCAGCCTTCTTTATGCCTTTGATTTCCCATCTTTAAAATGGGCACAGTAGCAATGCTCACCTCACTATGTTGTGAAGTCTAAGGAAGGTGACGTACGGAAGGAATTTCAGAAAGCACCTGACACATAGTTCGCACTCAGTTAACGATGGTCATATTGGGGGCTGTAAAGGAATAGAAGATAGTCCAGCGGCTCAAAGCCGAATTTCTCACCTTCTGAATGGTGGGTGTGCAGGGCTGGTTATTTCCCCCCTTCTTGCTAACAAGCCCATAGTTACAAGCCTCTTGTTGGATCAGTAATACGAGGGAATTAACTGAGCCAGGATTAATCACTGTGCGAGCCTGGTTCCAGTCCAGGGTTGGGATTTCATTAGCTGTTGGCAATGCTGTACTCTCCTCAAGTCCTCTTCCTGGGGACTCAGGCTGGGTTTATTCGGTGCATATGTTTATGCAGTGGGCCCTGAATAATGGCCCCGCAGGTGCATTGGAAAGTACAGCCGACAGGCGGGCAGGCAAGAGGTAACTGGCTGTGGAGGGCAGTTTTCCCACCAAGCCCACAGGCTTCTCAAGCCAGTCCTCGTGGGTTGTGTCCTGGCCTGGTTTAGAGTGAGAACAGGTTGGGACCGATAGGATTTTGAGTATGATGGTCTGGCCAGGCCAATGAGGCCCGCCCCAACCGAAGGAGCCCTGAAGACCAGGGCAGGGGGCGTTGGGCTCTGTGTAATGAGGAGAGATGCTGGTCCAGACCTGTGTGGGGGTCTGGGTTCAGGGCACAACTCTGGACATTGTACTCCACATGAATGGTACTCCCCGGAGTTGTGCAGTGCACAACCTATGTGGCTGTACATTGTTGCTCTGTCCAAGGTACTGGATTAATATTTCATGGCAAGCACTCAGCCCCTTGGGAACACTGAGGAAAGCATTAAGGAGTGGCAGAAAAAGCCGGCAATCTGTGGGCAGAGCAGATGGCACAGAGCCAGTTCTGCCACTAAATCTTAGGACGTCAGGCAAAGCCCTTGGAGCCTTTGCTGTTTAATCTGTAACACGGGGATCATCTGTCAGGCCCCACTGACCGCACAGGGTTATTGGGAGGATTATGGGAGCTGGGGCATAGAGAATCTTTGTAAGCTGCTGAGTAGGATGGGCAAGTGTTGCTTCGTGTTTTGTATTCTGGTCCAGGTGTGAGCTGCGGGCCCTCCGAATTACGATTGTCCCCAAGAGAGCTGCCAGAGCAGTTACTGCCCTGAAGTGAGATTTTGGTTTTCTGGGAGAGAGCCAGAGCCCTACGCTGGTGGGTGTTGGGAGGCAGAAGAGGACACCAAAGCAGACACTGCCTCCTACCCAGCCTCCTTCTCCTGGGGACTGTGCAGCTGAAGGTGGCCGGGAGAAGCTGCTATGCAGGCCTTAGCAGGAGTCCCACCGGGCAGGTGTTTCCTGAGGCCCAGGCAGCGCTCTACTCTGTGTCCCCACTGGCAGGAGTACCACAGTCCTGGGGTACCAGCAGCAGGTTTCTTCCGGTCTCCTGCGGTATCCAGTGTTGGGGGCTCAGGAGCTTAGCCGCAGTGTGCTATGAATCTCCTATGGTTCTGTGGCTTTGGAAGAACTGGACGACCTCCCTGGCACTCAGTTTCTCCGCCTGTAGGATGGGGAGAGCAATACCCCCACCCTCTCAGGGTCTGCTGTGAGGATTCAGTGAGCTCGGTGGTGAGGTGCTCCGTGTGGGCTTGGCACTCAGGGGAGGAGGAAACAAAATATGGCAGTGGAAGTGACCTGTTTCCCCCAGGGGTCACCAGTTCCTGAGAGTGGAAAACCGAGAGTGGCTCCCTGTATGTCCAAGGACTGGGGCGGCCTCTGTGTGTGTGGTGTGCTCTTGCCTTTCACAACCAGGGTGGGGATGGAGGGTGCCCTCATTGGCTCACAGTCCCAGGAACTGCTAGGATATTTTTTGGAGGGAAAAACACCAGTGATAAAAGTCCCTGGAACAAAACCCAATAAATCTAAAAGACCCACATAAATGAGATGGTCCCAAAATATGGATCTGCCTTCACAGACCCCCCCTCCCCCCCTGCCCGCCCCAGGACAGACACATGCAAAGAAAGTCTCAGAAACACAGGTTGCCCCACGGTATCACAAGCTGCATATCCCGAGAAGAAAGAAGTTCTTCTGACTCTTCAAGGCAGCCCCCATGGATGAAAAAGGCAGCATTTCTCTGAACGGTCACCAGCTTGTCCTGGGTCTCTAGGTTATTTGGATAAATAGCAGGGTGGCATCACTCAGAG
>CM053561.1:70521731-70546738 GCA_028646485.1 Cryptoprocta ferox | reverse complement strand
GGGGGGGGGTGGAGAGAGAGAGAGAGAGAGAGAGAGAGAGAATGAATATCCCAAGCAGGCTCTGTGCTATCAGCGCAGAGCCCCATGAGGGGCTCCATCCCACCAACTGTGAGATCATGACCTGAGCCAAAATCAAGAGTCGGACGCTCAACTGACTGAGCCACCTCTCCATGGGTATCTTAAGTCCAGGTGTGTGGATGCTCAGAGAAAAGTGACAGGCACAGGCTGAGCTGGGTGTCTATGTGGGGAAGGAGACTAGGGACCCAGGGCTTTTGAGGCTTGTATTTGAGGATCTCCCTCCTCAGAGCAAACAGTCTGAGTAGATTATTAATAGTAGCCGAAAGAAAGATCACTTGTTTGGCATTTACTCTGTCAGACACTAAGTTAACCGGGTTATTACTGGGTCCCTCGGGTCCCAGTCTCTGTGGGGAGCCACTTTCAAGGAATGTAGTGTGGCACCTCGGAAGCAGTTAAAGGTAGTTCCAAAGCTGACTCCAACTCTTGAGGAAATACCAAAGGCAGGAGAGAATATTCTCCGTGCGGTGTGTGAATTTCTTCAGAAACCCTTTTCTCTACCCTTCTGCTTTCTGCTACCTTTCCTGTGGTTGCTCTCCCGATCTTGCCCTTGTTGAGGGGTCAGAGGGCAGAGTGAGGGGGTCAGGGGCTCAGTCATCCTGGCCTTCACTGGACGTGTCTCACCTTTCCCCTCGGCAGCCCTATCCTTCTCTTCCGACAAGCAAGGTGTGAGTCCAGAATGGCAGATGTAGTTGGTGGCATTCATGAGTTGGTGACCCTCTTCTTTTTTTTAAATGAATGAGATTAAAACCTTTTTTTTCCACAAAGGGCAACATTTCTTCTGTATTATTTTACTGTAATCTGGGTTATTTTAAAGAGTAGGTGTTTGGAAGCTGCAACACCAGCGTTGTATAGATCAGAATAGGACCTGCTTTCTCCCCGTGGTGGCCCGTGCTCACCTCAAAGCCACGTGACTGCACCTGAAGTCAGAGAACAGCGAGGCCAAGGGTCGAAGAGCGCTCACTCCAGCGTTAGACTCAGGGTGGCCGAAAACCAGCGCTGGGATCCTGTCTCAAAGGATTCAGGCACTAGCCTGGGAAGGTCAAATGACCACTTGAAAAGTTTCCTGGGACAATTCCGTGACTCTTCATGGGAAATGATCCAGGCACAGCTAGCTTGCGCTTGTGGATCTGTCTGGTTATTATTATTTTTTTTAATGTTTTATTTATTTCTGAGAGAGAGAGAGAGCGTGAGCAAGGGAGGGCCAGAGAGAGAGACACACAGAATCCGAAGACAGGCTCCAGGCTCTGAGCTGTCAGCACAGAGCCCGACGTGAGACTCGAACCCACGAACCGTGAGCTCATGACCTGAGCCGAAGCCGGACGCTCAACCGACTGAGCCACCCAGGCGCCCCTGTCTGGTCATTTTTAATGGGCTGAACCAACGGCATCCTTTCCAAGTCCCCACACCTTGCGGAGAGGATAACACTTGTCACGGCTCCTTCTGCCTTCTCCCGGTGCAGCCCGGTGTCCCCACAGCTGGCGGGGGGACTCCATGTATACCTCCCACCATCTTGCTCAGGGCCCCAGTGTGGTGTTTTTCCGTGCCAGGCTGGCATTATCATGGGGAGAAAATAAACCAGCTTCCTTTGTGCGGTGTTTCTGGTTAGGACTGGGAGAAGCTCAAAGCGAACTTTCTTGGAATTTTAGTGGCATTTCTTGGCAGAGCCTTATCCTGGGAAGGAGGAGGCATCCTGAAGGTTTGGACCAGTCGTGAGAGGGTGGGTTTTGCTGGGGTCTCATTGGCTTGAAGACCGGCTCTCCTCCTTTGCGGGAGGCCCAGGCCCGCCTCTGGGCTGCTTCGGTCCCTCTCCGCAGGGCCGAGCGTAGCCTCGTGCTGGGCGGACTCCTGCCGGACGAGAGGGATGCTACCTAGTGTCTGCTCCTTCCTCTGTGGAAGGTCCTGTTCCTTTCTGCTCGGTCCAGATGTGGAAGCCGAGGCCCAGAGGGATTGTTTGCCCAAGGTGTCCCGTAGCTAGAAACAGGTGGAGTCCGAATTCAAATCCAGCTTTTCCAACCTGAAGTGTGGCTGTGGGTCAGCAAGCTTCCCTGGACGTAGCTGGCTTTAGGGTTCCGTTGTCCCTCCTATTCCTCCAAAGGCCCTCGCTGTCTTCTGGCTTTTAATCTGTCACACATATGCCTCCTTGGCTGGGATGCCCTTCTACCTGGCCAATCCCCCCCACTCATTTTCAGGACCTGGCTCAGTGACTGCTGCCTCCAAGAAGCCTTCCCTGACCAGCTCCCCCCCCCCCGCCCCGAGTCCAGCCTGGGTGGCTCTCCCGGTGCTCGCATGGCATCCTGGGCTTCCTCCCAGCAGACTGTTGACCACCTGCTGTTCTATCGGGCTCTTCTTGTCCACCTCCTCCTCCTCCACTGCAAGCGTCTCACCAAATGGTTGATGAATGAATGAATGACCGAATGGTTCTCTCCTGTCTCCTGGTTGCTGCCGTGTCTGGGATTATCAGTTTGTTTCCTGTCAGCAGTGCAGCCTGGTTGCTTTGGTTTCTCATCCAGAAAACCGGGCGGATCCTGATTCGTCCTTAAAGGGCTGTAGGGCAGCTTCAGCGGAGAACACACGGCCCTCAGAACAGCCCTGCTGCCCCCAAGCTGTCCTGACTGCCCAGCTTCGCAGCCTGGGGGCGGGGAGGCTCTGCCCCAGGCTGACCTACTTCTCCCTCTGGCACCACTCCCTGGGGTGAATGAGTCAGCGTTTGGAAATCGCTTTTCTTTTTTGAGGAGCCAGATCATTTCCCCCCATCAAACCAAGGATAGTAGACAAGGTTAATTGGCAACTGATGAGGGGGGGAGGTGTTTGGAGGGGAGTGTGGAGGTGGGGGTCGGGGGATGGGTGACAGGAAATTATTCGGTTAGAACCAAGAGACCATTTGCCATGAAGGACAGCAAATGAAGGGGGAGCGCGTGTGTGCGTGTGTGTGCGTGTGCAGAGGTGTGAGGGGAACAGGATGGGAGATGCTGGGAACACAGCTGTGAGATGAGACCCCAAGTGATACTCATGGTCACAGATGTGTAGCTATAACAGCCTGCAGCGTCTGTGCTCCCTAATTCCACCCTCAGGTGACCCCACAGGGAGGCAGACATGTCTGTATATTCCTGGAAGGCAGGGTCCTTTTCTCTCATGCAATTTTCCAAACTGCATTCTCTAGAAACAAGAGGGTTCTTTGATCACATAAATGTGGGAGCCCGCTCCTGTATCCCTCCTGGGCATTCACAAGGCATTAGCGCGGGAAAGGCCCTGAGAAGTCCTGCAGTTAAGAAGTCCTTGTAACTTTGTTTAGGCCAGGGTTTCTCTGATTCCTTGATCAGGGAACCCCTTTTCACATGTTACACCCATCTACATCTCATAGTTCCAGAAAACGCTTTGGGAACCTCCCCCTCCACCAAAATGACTGGTACACAGTTCATGTCATTGTGATTGAGTTGACATTTTCAAACTAAAAAATGAAAAATTAGTTCAAATCTGTATTCATTTCCTAGGGCTGCTGTAACCAACTTATTTTTGCAAATAGTTTCAGGTAGGCATCCAGTGGTACTTTCTTCCAGAAAGAGAGCCATGTGGGCTAGAGGACCATTTGTAAATGTAAACTGTCCTTTCCAACTGATTTGCTTTTCTCCAGGGAGAATAAAATGGAAAGTGTCACGGAGGAGGTGGGATTTCAGGAGCTGCAGGAACACAGGGATGAGGGACTCTGGTGAGGGGCGTGTCCTATGGAAGAAGAGAAGGGAGCTAGAGACAGAGGCATCTGATTGAGGGGAAGGGGCCGGTGCTATGGGGTCAGAGAGCCTAGCAACACCAGGTTAGCACCTGCAAGATAGGGCACCCCTTCCCTTCCAGCGGGGGGTGGGGCCAGAACCGCTGGACCGCGGAGTCCCTGGACAGAGTGTCCTGTGTCTACAGGGTGTGGTCCCAAGTGATGGTCCCCGGAGACTGGGGTGTTGACAGGAAAGCAGAGCACAGGGCCTGGGAATGGGGGAGGGGAGCCCAGGGGGAAACCCCAGGCTGGAAAACTGAGTGGGAGCCCCGCCCCCTGACGTGGTGGGCAGATGTAGCAGCTGCTGTTGTGCCCACCTCCCCGGGCACTCTCCTGTCTGCGAACACGGATGAGTCCTGGAGGTGCCTGATACTCTGAGCGTGTACTCACAGTGTGCATGGCATGGGCATACATGCTAGTTAGTTAGCTCATGTCTCCAGGAGCAGCCCTAACCCAGGGCCGATGAAATTCGGTGTGTAAACCTCTAGCTTCCTTGGCCCGTGGGTGGGCAAGGGTCTATGCCCTGTCGCAGAGATCCTCAGTGGGATTGGACCCCAGTTACCGATGGCCATAAGCCGCTCAGGGACCTGCCTTCCCTGTCTCCTTTTTTCACTCCCCTACCTGTACTCCCTGGGGTAACCTCCCAAACCGACTCCCACACTTGCATCCTCATCTCAGGGTCTGGTTCTGGGGAAACCCAAACACCGATGTTAGGTCGGGGCCCCAGAGAGCTGGTTGGAACCTGTCTCGTCTCTCCTGCGTCACATGCAGTTGGTGCCAGGGCTTGGTGGAAGGGGGAGCGTGAGCCCGTGGGGAACGGAGGAGGGACTTACAGAGCTTGCCACCCAGGAATGCTCAGTTTTAGAAGTTGGGAGTCCCAGAAATTCCATTCTAACTAGCTTCAACGACAATGGGGAGGGCGCCTGGGTGGCTCAGTCGGTTGAGCGTCTGTTGATTTCAGCTCAGATCATGAGATCGAGCCCCACATCTCAGCATGGCGCCTGCTTGAGATTCCCTGTCTCTCTCCCTCCCCTGCTCACTGGCGCTCTCTCTCTCTCTCTCTCTCTCTCTCTCTCCCTCACACACACACACACACACACACACACACACACACACACGGGGGAAATGTCGGCTTATGGAACTGAGATGTTCTGTTGGTGACACTAACTTGAGGCACAGCTGCGTCCAGGGGCTCAGAGGAAGCTATCAGGTATCTCCATCGCTCCTCTGCTTTCCTTGTTTTTGGCTTTGTTCTGGAAGGGGGAGTGTTCTCCACGTGGCTCCCCCTGCCCTAGCCCCAGGTTTATATTCTACTAGCTGAGTAATCTCAAGAGAAAGAGTGCCTCTTTTCAGATAATTTTAGGAAAAGTCCCACCCCTGACCCTACTGAGTAAAGAACCAATCCTCAGGGCCACGGCAGGGAGTGGGCTGACTGGCCAGGCCTTCTCCTGGGCTGCCCACCCTGGGGATGGGCTCAGCTTCAGAACCAAATGGTCTGACATCCTTTCTCCTCCCAAAGATGGGATCTGTTCCCCATGGAAGAGGGACAGGGAGGTGGAAACAACAGACAAAGATGGGCAGGTCGGGTAGACAGGGACAAAGAACAGAACACCTGAGAGACGAAGCCAAAGGGCCAAGGGAAAGGGGAGAGGAAAGACCATTTCGATGACTCTCTTTTGGAGCCCAGGCTGTCAGATGTCGGCCCCGAAGCACTGTTAAGAGAGGGCAAGGCTTTTTAAAAAATATATATATTTTGGGGGGGGGGGGTGTTTTAAAACTTTCTGTTTTGAAAGAATTTTAGGTTTACATACGAGTCGCAGAGATAATACAACGTCCCTGTGTGCTCTCCTCTGGTTTCGTGGTAACAGCTTACACGCTCTTCCTGCAATTATCAAAACTGATAAGCTAACGTCGCTGTTACGGTTAACCAAACCTCACACATCTCCCCATTTTCCCCCACTGATGTCCGTTTTCTGTTCCAGGATGGAATCTAAGATCCTTCTTGGCTTTTAGCTGTCATGTGTCCTTATTCTTAATCATCATGTGTCTCTGATTAGTGACAGTTTTCTCCATCTCTCCCTGCCTTTCATTCCCCGGACACTTTTGAAGAGACGTGGGCAGATATTTCATAGAATGTCCCTCAAATTGGGCTTCCCTGACATTTTCTCATGAGTAGACTGAGGTGATGGATTTGGGGAAGAAAACCACAGGGATGAAGGCTTCTCAGTGCCTCCTTTCCGAGGGGGCAGGGCACCAACGTGACTTCTCTCTGCGGCTGTCTACCAGGGGGTCACCGGTTTGGGTGCTGCCTGTCAGGTTTTCTCTACCGTCAGGTTTGTGTTTTCCCTTTCCGTGCTCTGTTTGGAATGCAGGGGTTTCAGATGAGTTTGGTCCTGGCTCTCTCAGGCCAGGCCTCCACTTACGTCCCGCTGCCAAATGCTAGAGCAGACACCAGCCCTGTGTCCTCTGTCACTCCGGGAAGGACGGCTCTGGCTTCTTCTCAAGGGTCCTGAATCTCAAGGCCAGTCTGTCTGCCAGGTCACAGAACCATTGTGCTGCAGGTACACATGGTCTGGGGCTGTGGTTGCCACACCTGGATTCTAGCTGGGAACCTGTGCCAAAGGCAGAATGCGTTTTGCCCCAGCTTCTGGGAGAAAGCAGGTGTTTTCTCAGCGGGGAGGAGGTTTGCTCCAGGGAAGGAAGGACAGTTTCTCACAGACGTTGGGAGAACTTGAGTTACCTAGGAGGGCGGCTGCTGGGGGTAGGTAGGTGTTTCTATTGACACGAGGGAGGAAGAGATAGGGAGCTCACCGTGCAGGAAGGGGCCCAGGGCCCAAGACGCCAGCCCTGGCCCCACCAAAGACGCCGTGGATGACAGCCCGTCTGGCAGTGTGTTGACCTGCCACTGCTCTCTAAAAGTTAAACAGTTTGCAGATCCACTCGTTAGGGTCCTGTCTGCAGTTATGTTCTGAAAGATAATCAATTGTTGAAGCAAGTAAGACCCTGTGCTTTATAAATTTTTTTTTTTTGGTTTATTTATTTTTGAGACAGAGACAGAGCATGAGCAGGGGAGGGGCAGAAAGAGAGAGGGAGATGCAGAATCTGAAACAGGCTCCAGGCTCTGAGATGCCAGCACAGAACCCGATGCAGGGCTCGAACCCACGGACTGCAAGATCATGACCTGAGCTGAAGTCAGATGCTCAACTGACTGAGCCACCCAGGCACCCCAGACCCTGTGCTTTAAAAGGAAACCAAAACTGTAAAAGTAACTGTGGTTGATGACTGAAAAAACTGGGGGTTTGTACAACTCCAGTGCTCCTGTGGAATTCAGACCCTTCAGCTCTTATCGGAATTGAGGGACAGGTTGGGAAGACGTTGGATTTGGGTTTGGTGTCAGCTCCCCCATGAGATTCAGGCCTTGGCTGTACTCTTTATTATTAGTTTGGTGTGACCTCTGGCAAGCCACCTGCCCTCCTGAGACTGGTGTCTCCTTTGAGAAATGGGGATAATAATAGTGTAGCCATCTAGTCGTGCAGCTCAGGGGCTGCTTGGATTTGAGGTGATTAGAAAGGCAGGAAATTAAAAATATATATGCATGAAGGATATTTTCTATTTGGCCCAAGGAGGAGGAAAAAGATTTGCGTGCAGCATGCCTGGGACTGAGAGCGGCACTGGGGAGGGAGTGCAGTGTCTGCCTTCATCCTCAGCTCCAAGGACTGGCTTGGAGCCTCTCCAGAAATGGGAATCAGAAGTAGCTGCTTTTGTAAGACATGGGGCTCAAGCAGCGCTCCTTTGGGACCCTGGGGACAAAGTGGGACTCTGGAAGGGCCCCAGCACCATTTGAGCCTGGAATACAGAGGGAAGGAAACACAGCTGGCTGGCACCTCATGGGTATTGTGGTCTTGGAGATGGTGTCTGAACACCAGCTCAAGGGGCAGCATGAGACCTGTTCTCCCGAATGGCTTGTGGGCAGCAGTGAGGAGGCCAGAGTGAAGAAAGGCGATAGATTGTGCCTGAGCCCGTGGTAGCCCTGGGAGTGCCAGGGAGGCCTCCGGGCAGAGGTTCAGAGTGAAGCTGAGATTCTGAGGATGGCGTACGTGAACTGGCAAGATGAAGGCCCAGTGGTCACGGGCCCACAGGTGGTCCCCACTTGCAGGGGTGGCTGAAGACACCTGATCACTATGATACCTGCCTTATAAGGCGGGGGTCCAGTGAGAGCATCTGGGGCAGGCATTCTGACAACTCCCAGTTGCCACTCTTAGTTGTCACAGCTGTGACAAAGTCTGTACACCCCCCTCAGCCGCCTTTCTGTTGCTGGGAGCCTCAGTTTCACATCCGTGACATGAGGAGGATGAGAATGACCTCCTTCAATCAGCATTGTTAGGAGGATCCAGTGACCTAAAGATTTCTTCTTCTCAGAGACTGAAAGACATACACAAAGTCCCACGGCCAAGAGACACGGTGCCAGCTTCTGTCTGACCTTGTGTCCCTGCATGGCCAACGCTCAGTGGACACGGTCAAAGGAGCAAGGGAATGCCATTTCTGCACTCCAGAGTGTCTTGTGAGAGCTCAAAAGCACTCTTGGGGGGACGTCCTGTCCTGAACACACCGCCATGGAAACAGAAGACAGAACCTGAACCCTGGGCGGTGAAGGCAGCTCGCCATCACTGTGGACTGCCCCCGCCAGCTACTGGGTATTGCTTTCATAATCCTTGCAGTGATCCTGCCAGGCGGGTCCTATCCTGAGGCCCAATTCCCATTGTAAGTATAATTCCCCCCCATGTAGAAAAGGAAACCTCGTCTTGGAGGTTAATCTGCTCAAGGTCACAAGGAGGTAGGAGGCAAAGCCAGGATTTGAAGCGGGTGGTTTTCTCCAGAGCCCAAACTCTCCAGTCCTTGGTCATTTTGTGGTCGATGAGAACATAGAACTTGGTCTCCATTATTAACCCCTTCTCTGTTAACCAACTCAGGACACCCACTGCACCACCCCACTGCCGAGCAGTTTCTAGGCGGTTGCTGCCAGGATACGAAAGACCTCAGGCTTCCTTCAGGAATTACGTTAGGGGATTGAGAGGCAGAGATGATTTCAGAAGAGCTATTGGAGGCCCCAGTTATTATTTTTTTTTCGTACAATGGGTAAAAATTTCCTCTCCCTTCTTACTCCCCTGCTAAAAGACTCAATTGAATAAGTAAGAGAAACAGCAGCATGTGTTATTTGAAAACTGTTTAGTGCAATTACTGCTGCAGACTTTACTGAATTTGAAAATGATAGATGGCAAATCTTAATTTCCCAAGCTCTCCATCCTGGCAAGCGGTTTGTTAAAGACTAGCGGTGCAGCTAATCGCCGGTGCCTAATGCCCACACATACACGTTTTTCCTTTTTATATAACACATTATGCTAATCACCCTGTATTCCATTTTTCAATAAAAGGTCAGCGGAGCACTGTTTGTTCAGAATGTGCAATTTAAACTTCATGTCTGTCATTAGAGATAATCTAGGTTTGCTGTATCAAGTGGGGTTGTCATAGAAACCAGACCCGCAAGCTCTGTTTACGGCCTTTGGAGAATAAACACTTTGCATTTATTTCTCTGGCAAGGAAAAAAAAATCAGAAATCATCGAACAATTAAGTAAGGTTTGAAAACAAAGGGGTAATAGCCCAGAAGAGAGACCTGTGTCATTCATCAAAAATCAGTAATTGTCACACAGTCGGTATACCCGGGCATTCAAGCAGGTGACTGACGGAAGTGGTCAAGTATTTCCCCTGGGAAGAACAAGTAAGGGAGAGTGGATGTGTTATTATGCCGAGTACAGAATTAATTTAAGTGTGCTAATGGGTTTTATCCAGGCTGTTATACCCTTGAAAAACATCGTGTGTAAGTTCCATTGAGTGATCAGTTTTTTTGTGCCATGTATTTGGTCATTTGTGAACTACAAATAGCTCAGACGATTCCATATTGTTTCTCTGATCTTCCTATCCTTAGAAAGACCTTCTCTGGAAGCAGTTCAAGGATCCCAAGCCTTAGATTTTTTTAGATCCTGCCTGGGAAGTATCATTTTTATTAAGTAAAAGGACAACCTAGTTCAATTTGAACACATTTTATTATTTCCCCCATAATGCACGGGACATACTTCTGTTAAAATTGTTTGTTGCTTACCTGAAATTCAACTTTAACTGGATGTCCTGTGTTATATCTGTCACTGTGTGTTTGAGGGGTCCCACGAGATGAGGAGGTAATTCTCTGAACTCTCCTACCAGCCTCAGGCCTGTGCTCCCTTTAATAGGGGAATGAGAAGTGTGTGCACAGGATGTGTGTGCGTGACTAATCCTGTTAAATTACAGTGTAATTGTGGCTCTAATTTGCTGGAGGCACCAGCAAAGTCAAGTTAAAAAAAAGAAAAAGTCACCTGCTTGCAAATGACCAAATGCCCGCTTGGCATAGCCACTCTGTGGGAGAAAAACTGTTGTGTGTTTTTTTTTTAATTAAAAAAATTTTTTTTTAATTTTCTCCCCACTGAAAGAGGGCTGTTGAGCCTTGTTTCCTGGGGGAGGAGCTAACCATTTTCAGTTGTTTTTAGAGCTGGTCCCTAGTTATTTTTTGGAGCTGGGCCAGAGGAAGGACCTGAGCTTATCTGTTGGGTATGATGTTCAATCTGGGCCTGAAAGGGTAGGGTTTTATGAACTGTGACCCTGCCCAAGGACAACCTCATTGCTGTAATCTCCACTCACACAACACAATTCACAGAAACCTGTTAATTGGGAGTAGATGCACTCACTAGACAACTGAATCAAATTCAGGTTGATGGAGCTAAAAAAAAAAAAACCCAACACCCACATTCATTTAACAAGTAGCAGTTCAGTCCTGAGTCAGGCGCTCAAAGGGACCCAAAGCCAGGTGACAGTCTTGCAGGGATGCCTTGGCCAGTGGGAGAGAGTTGAGCAAAGAAGTCACTTTAGAATCAGGAGACAGGGCCAAATGTCTGAGCAGAGACTGAAACAACATGCCCTGGGAACATGGGAGAAGAAGAGTGAATTTCACCTGGGGAGTCCAGGGAGCCTTCTTGGAGGAGGGGGATTCTCAGCTGATCTTGGAAGTGGCTGTTTATTAAATCAGATTAATTAACACTAGAAAAGTATGTTTCTTACAAGGACACCGTTATTGGATTTGGGGGCCACTTCAATATGGTCTCATCACAATCCTTCATCTGCAAAGGCCCTATTTCCAGATAAGGCCACATTCTGAGTTTCCAGGTGGGCATGAATTTTTTGGAGGACACTATTCAACGCACTCCAGTTGCCAATGATTAAAACTTGTCAGGTTTCACAAAATACGGAGATTTCTCCTGAACAATCGGCTTGCCCCAATAGGCCTGCAGTGACTGGGGTTGAGGGGCAGCTTGCTCTTCCCCGAGGCACGCCTTCTCCAGGCACCTGGCTGCTCTGCCCAGTTGCTCACCTGCCTGCGTTCTGATTTAGTCCAGGAGGAGCAATCCTGGGCCTCTTCGAGGCTAGAGTCTGCTGCCTGCTCTCCTGTCTCCTTCCGGGTACCTCCTTAGTGACAGGGACTCATTTATACTATGCACGAGCCATTGGTTAACAGTATTTATTTCCAGAGTCAGAGTCCCCAGTGATTCCAACTGGGGACACCAAACTGAAACCCATGCAAGTCCCAAATGCAGGTCAGGTGATAATGGAGAGTGCTAGACATAGGATAGAGAAGGAGAGTTTAGGCTCTAGAACAGGGAAGCCATGCAATTCCCATTCTGATCCTTGTGTGGTCTTGAGTAACTCCGTCTCAGCTAGCCTCCGTTTCACACCTGTGAAATGGGTATAATTACCGTTCCTTTCAATGTTATGAGAACTTGAAATACCATATATAAAGTGTCTAGCAAAGTCCTGGTATGCAGTCAAGGCTTAATATGTTTCGAGTGAGTAAATGACGAATGAATGAGTCCTTTGAACTTTGCATTACTTTCCAGCTGAAATAGGAGAAATAGTTCTGATGCAAGTAATAGCCTTCAAACCACACTGACAAAAATCAGAAAATAAAATGATAGGATGTTCCAAGACAGATCTCCTTTGGCCCCTACAATGGAATAAATTATGCATTTTTCAATCAAAAGGAAATTCACTCCAAAATCAAGAAGTAGTAATTCCAGAAATAGTAATAACGATAAACACCAATGGTTATCCCAACAGATGTGAAGTTCATATAAAATGCAAAATAGATTTTTCAAGCATCTAGGATAGCATTTCCAATTGTGTATGCTCTAAAAGGAGGTAATGGGTGCTCTATGAAGAAACAGGCCTCGTTAAATAATTTGGAGAGGTACTCAAGTATAAAAGTTTCTTTTGACTGCAGGACTTTTCAGAACTGTTAAGGTGTTAAAATGCAATGTGAATTTCCTAAATGAAGATAGAGCATGGAGTATTTTCCAAAGGCATTTGGTGATAGGGAATGCCCCGTCACCATCCCTTTTCTTGGAACTAGCATTGCATGGAATGCAGCACTGGGAAAACACACCATGATTTTTGATGAACCCCTGTCCCCCACCAAATGCTAGGCATTCTTACAGGTTTTAGGTGGCTTCTAATCCTGGATGCAACTGTCTGGTTGCACAGTTCTGTGGTTTTGGTTTTTAAAGGACAGGCTGATTAAGGGACTCTGGGCATGTAAGGAAAGCCACCAGGCATTGAGAGTGTTGAGAGATGAAACCTTAAGGGAACTGGAGAGAGAGCAGGCCGCCTGCACACTGTCCAAACAGGAGGGGCTGGGGAGAGCCAGGACAAGGGCCAGCTGCCCCAAACAGGCTCTCCTCTCTTGGCCTGCTTTCAGGTCCTTCGGCGCCAAGTCTGATTTTCAGAGGGGCTTCTGCATTGCCTACTACAGTGCTTGAGCACGCATGGGTCTCACTGGGGCTGGAGATGGCCTGTTCCTTGAGCTGTCACCTTTAGTCTCCTTATCTCTATGCCACCAAATCCCACCACTGAGACTCTGTGCAGCAACCCTTCTTGGAGCCTCGGGCAAAACTCATCAACCTTAAATCCGTTCACCTGGAAGACACCCAGTTCAATTTCTTCACCCATACCTCTTGATAATCCCATCCCATGACTCTTCTGGCTGCAAGATACAGGGAGCTAGGTCTTTCACCTGGATGCTTTTGTGCCCAGCTAAAATTCTCTTAAGAAGGAAGCCAGGGGTGCCTGGGTGGCTCTGTCGGTTAAGTGTCTGACTTTGGCTCGGATCATGATCTCTCGGTTTGTGAGTTCGAGCCCTGCATTGGGCTCTGTGCTGATAGCTCAGAGCCTGGAGTCTGCTTCAGATTCTGTGTCTCCCTCACTCTGCCTCTTCCCCGTTCACACTTGGTCTTTCTCTCTCAAAAATCAATAAATGTTAAAAAAAAAAAAAGACTAGCATGATACTAGGGTTTAACTAGCAGTCTGCTATAATATCCCTTACTTTGAACAAGACAGTCTTTTTATTTTTTAATTAAAAATTCCATACATGGTCATTGGTGAAAATCTGCAAAATACTGACAATTTTCAAAAAAAGAAGAGCAATCTGGGCTCTTAGGTGACTCAGTCAGTTGAGTGTCCGACTTTTGCTCGGGTCATGATCTCATGGTTCATGAGTTCCAGCCCCGCATCAGGCTCTGTGCTGACAGCCTCAGAACCTGGATCCTGCTTTGGATTCTGTGCCCCTCCTCCCCTCGTGCTCTGTGTCTGTCTCAAAAAGAAACATCAAAAAATATTTAAAGAGGAGCAATCAATGGCCACTAATACTGCTTCCTAGAGTAGTAGTGTATTATTAGTACTGTATGTAGACATTTTCCCGTACCCCAATTTGAGGTCATATCTTACATTTGATTTTATATCCTGCTTTTTCACATTTTCGGATGTCTTTGAAAACTCTTCACAAATCTTTCTACCGATGACATGAGATCCTATCATATGACTGATTACATGTACCACAATTTGCTCAGCCATTTCTCTAATGGATATTGAAATTGTTAGCAATTTTTCATTTTTAACAATCAAGAACATTTCCTGGGCTTTGAACTCCTTTTGGATTATTTCTTCAGGCTTGATTCTGAGAAGTGAGATTACTGGTCCACACGGACTGGTATGTCAGAGTTTCTTGATGTACAGTGCCAAATTCTTTCCTGAAAGCTGATTCGCATCACTCCATCCAGGACTAAGAAGAAATCTAGACTTAAAAAGTCATCTGGGCTTTTACATTTGTGATGATGGTGGTCAAGTAATTGTCGAAACTTTTCTGTCTGTGCCCCTTTAGCTAACTGGTGTCCTACCACACAGCTGATGTCATCATGCTATTGAGAGGTTGGGAGCCATGAACATGGTAGCCCACAGACTGGCCAGCCTTTAGGTCTCATTGATATTCCAGAGAGGTCTTCAGCCACAGCTCTGTGCCTCATATGTTTGGCATTGCTGACCATCTCATCAGTAGCAATGTTTCCACCCTTCTCCATGATTTCCTGCTTCTCTCTGTCCCTGGCTGGGTCTTTAATGGCTCTAATGATCAGAGAAGGGGTAAAAACTACATTACAGTCCAGCTTATTGAGGGTCAGTGTCACCGCTGTCCTTAGCTCCTTCCATCACCAGTTGCCTTGGTGGTATTGTTGCCATTGTTTTTGGAGATGGGCTAGGGGCCAATCTTTTGGGCCAGAGCAGAGATAGGACCAGTTTCCCATCCATGGTAGCAGCAGCTGGTGTCAAATAAACCTGGTTATGGGATGACCGAAGGAAGTTGAAGCTTTGCCTTCTGCAAGCTTGAAGAGGAGGGCTCCTAGCCTTTCCTTTAAAAAAATTTTTTTAAACACCCTTTTATTTTAGAACAGTTTAAAATTTATAGTGAAATTGCAAAGATTGTACAGAGTTCCCATACACACCACACCCAGTTTCCCCTATTAAAGTTTTATATTAGTGTGGCACATTTGTTATCATGGATGAACAGATATTGATACATTATTATTAAGTCCATACCTTATTCAGAGTTCCTTAGTTTTTAACCAAATGTCCTTTTTCTGTTCCAGAATCTCACATTATGTTAGTTGTCAATTCTCCTTAGGCTCCTCTTGGTTATGACAGTTTCTCAGACTTTCATTGTTTTTGATGACTTTGACAGTTTTGAGGAATACTGATTAGATATTTTGTAGAATGTCCCTCAGTTGGGATTTGTCTGTTCTTCCCACCCCTTTGGTTTTTTGGGAGGAAGACCATAGAGCTTTTAGCAATTCTCATCATATCAAGGGGATAGACTGTCAACATGATTTATCACTATTGGTATTGATCACCTGGCCTAGGTGGTGTTTGTCAGTTTCCTTCCCTGTAAAGTGATTTTTCTCTCCCTCCTTTCTATACTGTGCTCTTTGGCTGGAAGTCACTATGCGAAGCCCGTGCTTAAGGAATAGGGAGTTATGTTCCACCTCCCCGAGGGCAAAGTGTTTATATAAATTATTTGGAGTTCTTTTGTACTTGAGGTTTGACTATTCTTCCCCATTTATATATTTGTTAACTCATTTATTTTTATCAGGATGGACTCATGGATTCTTTTTATACAAATTAATAAAGCTGTATTATATATATCTCTGTATACAAATATATATGTTTAAAATTTTTTTAATGTTTATTTTTAAGAGACAGAGAGATAGAGTGCAAGTGGGGAAGGGGCAGAGAGAGAGAGAGAGGGAGATACAGAATCCAAAGCAGGCTCCAGGCTCTGAGCTGTCAGCACAGAGCCCGATGTGGGGCTTGAACCCACTAGCCATGAGATCATGACCTGAGCCGAAGTCAGACGCTTAACTGAACACTCAGGTGCCCCTATATATATGTTTATATACAACAGCTTTATGGACGCATCCCACACAATTCACCCATTTAAAGTATATGATTCGGTGTCTTTTTTTTTTTTTTTTTAAGTAATCTCTACACCCAACATGGGGCTCGAACTTATGACCCCAAGATCAACAGTCACATGCTCTTCCAAAAGAGGCAGCCAGGCACCCTGTGATTCAGTGGTTTTTAGTATACCCAGAGTTGTGCAGCAGCTATAGCCACAATCAATTCTAGAACATTTTTTGTCACCATAAATAGAGACTTCGAACCCATTAGCAGTCCCTCTCCATTTGCTCCGTGTTCCCCTGACCTTAGGCAACCACTAATCAACTTTTTGTCTCCATAGATTTACTTATTCTGGACATTTCATGTTTTTTTTTTAAATATTCATTTAGTTTTGAGAGAGAGAGAAAGTGAGCAATGGAGGGTCAGAGAGAGAGGGAGACAGAAGATACAAAGGAGGCTCTGTACTGTCAGCACAGTGCCCAATACAGGGCTCGAACCCACGAAGCTGTGAGATCATGACCTGAGCAGAGATCAAGAGTCGATGTTTAACCAACTGAGCCACCCAGGTGCCCCTGTATGGCATGGTTTTAATTTCTCTTGAATATATAACTAGAAGTGGAACTTCTGAGTAGTGGGTGTGAAGTAGTATTTCATTGTAGTTTTGGTTTGCATTTTTCTGAGGGTTAATGATGTTGAACATCTTTTAATGTGAGTATTGGCCATTTATATATCTTTGGAGAAATTTGGGGAGAACTGATATCCTTATTGTGTTGAGTCTTCCAGTCTATGAACATGCATATTTCTTTTTATTTGGAAATTATTTAATTTCTTTCATCAGCATTTCATAGTTTTCAGCATTCAAGTCCTGTCCATATTTTGGAAGGGTTTATTAGATTTACATCCAAGCATTTACATTTTTTGGAGCAATTTAAAATGATATTATATTTTTTATTTCAGTGTCTACATGTTCATTGCTAATATTAGAAATACAATCGATTTTCATATGTTTACCTCATATCCTATAACCTTGCTGAAGTCATTTATTAGTTTTAAGTTTTTATAGATTCTTTTAGATTTACTATATAGATAATTATGTCACCTGCAAATAGAGACTGTTTTATTTCTTCCTTTCCTATATGAGTTTTGTATCTTGCTTTATTGCCGTGGCTAAAACGTTTAGCAGTATGCTGAATAAGAGTGGCAAGAGTGAATAGTTTTTCCTTCTTCCCAGTTTTAGAGAGAAAGTATTAGTCTTTCACTGTTAAGTATAATGTCAGTTGTAGGTTTTTGTAGATGCTCTTTATCAAATTAAGAAAGTTCCCTTTGTTCCCATTTTGCTGAGAATTTTTAATATCACTGTGGTTTAAATTTTTTACAATGATTTTTATTTCTGCATTAGTTGAGATGATCATATGATTTTTATTTTTTAGCTTGTTAATATGGTCACTGATTGGTTTCTCAGTATTGAACCAGTTGTGAAATAAACTTGGTCTTAGAGTGTAATTCTTAACTATATATTGCTGAATTCATATTGTTAGCCTATTGTTAAGGATTGTTGTGTTTATATTCATGAGGGGTATTGGTCTGTAGTTTTCTCTTTTTGGATTGTCTTTTTCTGGTTTTGGTATCAAGGTAATAATACCTTCATAAAATGAATGGGAAGCTGTTACTTCCTCTTCTTTTTTCTTGCAGAGGTTGTGTAGAATCATTGTTAATTTCTCTTTAAACAATTTGTAGAATTCAGCAGTCAAACTGGGGATGTAGAGATCTCTGTTTTTGTTTTGTTGTTGTTATTCGTTTTGTTTGTTTTTGAGGATGGTTTAAATCATAAATTAAGTTTCCATAATAGTTAGAGGGCTATCTAAATTATTTCTTCCACATTAGATGAGTTGTTTTTTTGATCACTTCATCTAAGTGGTCAAATTTATGTGTGTAGAGTCATTTACCGTATTCCCTTTTTATCCTTTTGATGTCTGCAGGGTCTGTGGTAATACCCTCTCTTTCATTCCTGATATTGATAATTTTGTCTTCTCTATTTTTTCTTTGTCAGTATTGCTAGTGGTTTGTCAATTCTGTTGACTTTTTCAAAGAAACAACTCTTTGTTTTGTTGATTTTTTTTCTAACTCTATTGAAAATCTGTTTTCTCTTTTTTTTCAATTTTACTTATTTCTACTCATAGCTTTATTATTCCCTTTGTTCTGTTTGTTTTGGGTTTATTTTGCTCTTTTTGTCTAGGTTCTTGAGGTAGGAATTTAGATTATTGATTTGAGACTTTACCTTTCATTAAAATAATATATGTATTTTTAGTACTATAAATTTCCCTCACAATACTGCTTTAGCTGGCTGTGTGCCCAAATTTTTGATATATTGTATTTTTCATTTTCATTCAATTCAATCTGTTTTTTTTTTTTTTTATTTCTCTTGAGACTTCCTCTTTTGCCTATGAGTTATTTAGAAGTGTGTTGTTTAGTTTTTAAGTGTTTGGAGATTTCCTGTCATCTTTTTTTGTTATTGATTTCTAGTTTGATTTCATTGTGGTTGGCAAACACATCCTGTATGATTTAATTATTTTAAATTTGAGGAGGTTTGTTTTATGGCCTAAAGTAAGGTCTGTCTTGGTATATGTTCTGTAGACATTAGAAAAGAATGTATATTCTGTTGTTATTAGGTGGAGGGTTCTATAGATGTCAATTAGATTCTGTTGACTAGTGTTGTTGAGTTCTTCTGTATTCTTGCTGATTTTCTGTCTGCCCAGTTGTTCAGTCAGTTATTGAGAGAGGGGTCCTGAAATCTAACTATAATTGTGGATTTGTTCATTTCTCTATCTAGTTTATCCGTTTTTGCTCATATATTTTCTATCTCTCTTGTGTAGTATATACACATTTAGGATTGCTATGTCCTCTTGGTCATTATATAATGTTATTTGTGGTAATTTTCTTTGTTCTGATGTCTACTTTATCTAATCGTAATATGGCCACTTCCATTTCCTTTTTTACTCCCATTTTCTTTTAATTAATGTTTGCATGGTATTTTTTCCATCCTTTTACTTTCAACCTGTCTGTATTGTTATACTTGAAGTGAATTTCATGGAGACAGCAGATAGTTGGATAATATTTTTAACCTACTGTGCCAATCTCTATCTTTTAATTGGTATGTTAGATCACTTAGATTTAATGCAATTATTGATATGCTAAGGCTATGTCTGTCATTTAATTTTTTTGTTTTCTGTTTATATTTTTTTTTGTTTCTTTTTTCCTGCATTCCTGTGAGTTACTTGAACATTCTTTAGAATTCTATTTTTACTTATCTGTAGTATTGAACATATCTCTTTATCTTTCTTTATTGGTTCTATCTATTGGTATTATATATACATAACTTATTACAGCATATCATCATTATTATTTTACCAGTTTGTGTGAGGTATCAAACGTCACTTTCTTTATGTCCCTTTATCTACTTTCATTTATAATATAACCGTCTTCAATATGTCTTCTGCATACATTTAGAATCACACTGACAGTGTTAAAACTTTTGCTTCAAACTCCAAAAGGAATTTAAATAATTCAAGAGAAGTTTATTGTATTTACCCATATTTTTGCTTATCATGTCCTTCCTTTCTTCCTGATGTTCTAAGGTTTTTGTTTTGTTTTGTTTTTAAAATTTTTCTGTTTAGAGAACTTCCTTTAGCTATTCATTTGAGTAGGTCTGCTGGGGACAAATTCTTAGTTTTCCTTAATTTGAGAAGGACTTTATTTCCCTTTCATTCCTAAAGGATATTTTTGCTGGGTATAGGATTCTAGGTCAACAGTTCTTTCACCACCTGAAAATTATTATTCCACTTCCTGCTGGCCGTCATGGTTTTTGATGAGAAATCCAATGTCATTTTAATTGTTTTCTCCTAAAGGTAAGGTATCATTTTTTTCTCTGGTTGCTTTTAAGAAATTTTCTTTGTCTTTAGTTTTAAAAAGTTTAATTATAATGTGTTTTCTTGTGAATTTCTTTGGGTTTATCCTGTTTTGGGGCTCACTCCTCTTCTTAAATTGGCAGGCTTATACCTCTTGCTAAATTTGGGAAATTTTCAACTGTTATTTCTTTGAGTACCTTTTAAGCCCCTCCCTCTTTCTCCTTTCCTCTGGGACTCTGCTCCCTCTTTTTTGTTTGTTTACTTTCTTTCTGTTGTCCAGATTGGATGATTTCTTTTGTTCTATCATTCAATTCACTGACTCTTTCCTCTGCCTCCCATTTGGTTATTGAGGCCATCCACTGAGCTTTTATTTCAGTTACTGTATTTTTCAGTTCCAAAATTTCTGGTTCTTCTTTACATATTGTTTTTCTTTGCTCAGGCTTTCTATCTTTTCATATGCCTCAGGTTGCTTGTTTAAGGATTTTTATCATAACTGCTTTTAAATTGTAAGTCTTGTAGATCTTACATTCTTGTTTTCTTGGTGTTGATGTCTATTGATTGTATTTTTTTTTCATTTGGTTTGAGCTCTTCCTCGGTCTTGGTATGATTTATTTTTGCCTGAAACCTGGACATTTTTGAATTATGTTGTGAGATGCTCTATCTTATTTAAACCTTTTGTTTTGGCTGAATTTCTCTGACACCTCTTCAGTAGGGAAGTTGTAGTGCTGCTTTGTTCCTGCTAGGTGGAGGTAGAATCCAGGTTTCCTATGTGGTATTTGTTGACATCAGAGGTGTATGTGGAGGTGCTCCTTGTTACTGCTGTAGGGTTTCATTATCACTCTGCAGGGATGGAATAAAAGCTCTGGCTCCCCACTTGGTCTTCTCTGAGAGTGACTGGATATGGGTGTTGGGGCATCTTGGTATAGCCTCATGAGGATGGAAATCTAGGCTCCACACTTGGCCTTTGCTGGCATCAGCAGAAATGGGACCACAATTTTTATTGTAGTGTTTAACTGGAGTAGAGTGATTATTGGCTAAAAGTGTTCTGTCTTGCTGGACTGGTTCTTTCCAGATCCTTTAGCAAGAGAGAGCAGGCTTTCTCCCTGCTCTCTTGTGTGCGTTGACGTTTCTGGGTTGTTGGCTCCTTCATTCCATATATGGAATTTATGAATTAAAAAGAAAACCCAGGGAACTCACAGGATTATTTCTTGGGTACTGAGGTCTCTAGCCCATCTACCTTCTTCCCTTTACCATTTAGTCTACTTATGTGAGTTTTATATATAATGTTATAATGTTTATTCCACTTCCTAGAAATGGAAGTATACTCTGGACTTATGGATATGTATTTTATACTTTAGGTTCTAATCCAATACTATCTCATTTTTTGCTCAGAGTTTTCTGGCTATTTTGGGAGTGACTTCCTTTTTGTAGCAGAATCCACCTGGGTTGCTTCAATGGCAAGGGAAGGAGGGAACCTCATCTCATGGAGGGGCCAGCCCTCCATTTCAGTGTAAGGGAGAAGTTTGGCTTCTTTCAAACCCTTCTTCCATCTGACAGCTTGAGTAGAGGTTACTTGAAGCCATTTCTGTGGCTCCCCCAATAGTTTTCCTACATAAATTGGAGGTAGGCTAATTAACTGATTGCAGGGCAAAGGCACCAGACTCCTGTCTCTCCTTCCAAGAGCCTTGATCTTGCCTATTTGATTGCGACAATTCTTCCTCCCATCTTAGCTTGTGAGGAAATGGGATACAGCTAAGGTGATCACTTATCTGGGGTGACAGCAAGTAAACATGAAAAATGTGCTGAGGAACACAAGAAGACAGTGATCAGAAAGGCTTTTTCTTTCAACCTAAATCATGATGTTTTGGGCGTCGGCTAGAGTTTTCCAAGTTATTTATAACTGTCCATCCCTGTTAGGGGATATATGTTTTATCTAAAAATAGGTAATCTTTCCTAATCAGATGATAAATGTGTGTGTCCCAGATGGAAGCCCCCTAGTTAGCCACCTCATTACAGAAGTTCAGGTGAATAATGGAAATATTACCAACATGACACTGGATCAGATGCTTTAAGATACTCAGTGTTTGGAAGTTAGGGCTCTCTGAGTTCTTTGGTGGAAGCCTCTTCATGTTAGTCGAGGTAGCCCTTACAAGCCAAGCCCTTTTAGAATGATATTCAAAGTACTTCTTTTGGAGTTTATGTTGCATACAGCCAGCATCTGGCTCTTTATCTCCAATTCTTCTTGAGGGATCCCAGTGGGGCATCTCAGTCCCAGGCTTAGTGGGTGTCTAGTACTCATTTCCTCTTCACACAATGGGAAATTCAGAGTGTTAGAGCTGGCAGGAACCTAATTATTGCTTCTCAATCCTGTTTGCTATTTAGAAATATCTGGGAAAATAAAGAAACACTAACACCTGGGTCCCATCTCTAGAGATTCTGACTTTTTACACCAGCCTGATAAAGTAGGTAGTGTTATTATTTCCACTTACCAGACATGGACCATGAGGCCTGGGCTAATAAGTTTCTCTCAGACTCCATACTTACCCATGGAGAAGCAGGATTTGAGCCCAACTGGACTGAGTTTGGAGTCCTGGGTTATAACAACACACTATCTGGAAGTAGGCCTTGACACACATGGTTTCCTTCTCTTATGCCAGGGATTCTTCAATCAGAATCACCTGGGGAGATTTTGACAAACATGGACACCTAGATCCCATCCTCTGAGATTCTGGTCTGGAGTGGGGCCAGTGCATTGATGTGTTTTTAAATATCTCCAGGTAATTTTAGTGGGCATCCAGGGTCAAGAACCACTCTCTAAGCTCAATCATTTGGACCACCTGCCACTTTTTAGAAATAGACCCCAATGTCCAGAGGTGGAAGTGAGCCAGGGTAGTGCCAGGATTCCTATGCTGCTCAATTTTTTACGTAGAAGAGGCATCTGTCTGAATAAGGCCCTTGTCTTTTTATTTATTTACTTACTTTTGAGGGTTACATTTTTTTATTAAACATACATTTTTAGCCAGTTGAGGACATTGCAAGATAGGGAAATTTTACATAGAGGTCCAGATTTCAGAATTCACTAGAAATGTCAGAGCATCTAGTAACACTTGGCTGGAGCTGAGCATTAGCTGATGCCTTGTGGCAGGGTTGTCCTCAGCAGTTAAACCCATCCCACTGCCTCCCTGACACTCCCATCACTGGCTCCCAAGGGCACCGGAGTTTACATGCACCGTATTCCTCCCATGCCATCCTTCATCATGAAGAGTTGTTTAGTTGTCTTAGTTGCTCTTCTAGATTGCAAACACCTTAAGGTTTTCAACCCGGGGGCAACTCTGTTCTCTAAGGACATTTGGCAATGCCTGGAGATCTGTTTGGTTGTCACACTAGTGGGAGTGGAGTGGGGAGACAGCACTGCTGGCTTCTAGTGGTAGAGGTCAGAGAGGCTGCTAACCATCTTACAACAAACAGGACAGTCCCCACAACTAAGAATTATCCGGCCCCAAAGGTCAGTAGTACTGAGGTTGAGAAACTGACGTGAGGGTAGTGTCTGTGCCTCATGCTCACCTCTGAATCCCCAGCCTGGCTGGTGGCACACAGTAGACAGTCAATTAAATGTCAGCTGGTGGCCTGACTGATATCAGACTGTTGGCTTTTCCCCTGCTCCCACTGGGTTTCTGCCTAACGCGCTGTTGCTTTGCTCTGTGTGCACCATATGGCCCTGCAATAAATGAGTGAGTCAATAAAAAGCCTGCCATATGCGAAGTAAGTGATCTTATGAATGAAATCCAGAGCAGGGACACAGTTTTTTCATCTGAAGAAAGAGACTAATTAAACACTCGATTGCAGCAAGCACATTTGTTGGAGAACTGAAGGCGTTCTGCTACAGGAAGATGTATTGCTCATTCTTAAAGAAGGGTAATAGGGAGGAAGTCTTAATCATGCTTTTAATGATCAAAGGTGTCTTTAAAATCAATCCTTTCATTAACTGGGTGAAGAATGATTCTGACCTAGTGGGACATTTCAGGCAGCATAAATTAATTATAAATTGCTGCAAACGATCTGCCTTGTATCTAGCTCCTATACCTTTGCTGGAAGGGATAGGAGGAAATTCAGTTAAGGCTCTGAGAGAGCCAATATTAGATAACCCAATATTAAATAACCATACCAGCTGGGGTATGCCAAATTAAGGGTTCATGTCACCCTTTTGGTGATCACTTGGTAACTTAGGTCCAAGCTGGACTTAGCCTGGCTACCACTGTGTCTGGCCTTGCAGCTGTGTCCAGAATAAGGTGACAAATTAAATTTGTTTGGGACTGTCTCAATTTTAGTACTGAAAATGCTGTGTTCTGGAAAATCCCTTCGCAGGATGTGGAAAGTTCTGAATTTCAGTGATGAGTATAGAAGATTGTGGGAAAAGTACAAAAACCATACCATGGCCCAAAATATAGGGTTGAAAGCAATGCTGTTTTAGCATCAACTGGATATGGAATAGGTGGGTAACTTGCCTTCTTTAGATACTGTGGCTGTTTTTGCCCCTGACTGATGATGTTGGCAACCATGGGCAGCCTTTTGAAGGTGCCTTTTATTCATCCTTGCTCATCTAAGACTTGTTTTCCTCATTTATTCAATAGAGATAATAAGATCCCTCCCCCCACCCCCCAGAGACTTGTAAAGAGTGTCAAATGAGACAATGCCATCAAATGCCTACTGAAGAGCTTGGTTCAGAGTAAGTGACCAACAAATGTGAACTGCCACTAATAAAATAAGTATACCACAATGATTATTGTTAGTGCTATTATTACTCCTAGTGTAATCTGCTGAGTGGGTGTGGTCAGGCAGGATGGGACAGCACAAGTCTTTGCCCTGAACATCTTTTTTGCAAGCACCAGGTCTTTTGTGGATGCACAGGGGGGATGGGGATTTCTGTTGTATGTGGCAGAGAGACATGGAGCGATTGATTGCCTTGGACCATGCTCTCCAGTGGCCTGAAATCCAGTCACCTAGGTGGAGACTTTTGGGTGTAGAGGTGGGAAATAGGGAGACCAGTTGGGGTCCCCAAAGACCCAAGTTTAGAGTGATGATGGACTCATTCAGCCTTTTCTGTAGAGAAGTCCCTTCCATGAGTTGTGATTTGGGTGTCATACACACTGTGAAACTATTGCCACAGTCAGGAAAATGAACACATCCTTCATGCCTACGAGCTTGTAGTCTCTCATTCCGTAACCTATGGCCATGAAGATTTTCTTCTCTGTTTTCATCCAGAAGTTTATTGCTTAACCTTTTACACTTAGGTCTATGATCCATTTCGAATTGAACTACAAAGTGTGGATCAAGGGTCATGTTTCTGCACCATTTGTTGATAGCCTTACCTTAGCTCCTTTCACAAAACTTAGTC
>CM053561.1:70477984-70521231 GCA_028646485.1 Cryptoprocta ferox | reverse complement strand
TTACTCATTCCTGGTGCACTGAGAATTTTTATGAAGAATGGATGTTGGATTTTGTCAAATGCTTTTCCCAAGTCTGTTGAGATAGTCACATGGTTTTCCTATTTTTAATTTATTAATATATAGTGAATAATATTGATTGATTTTTGAATGTTAAATCCATCTTGCATTTCTAGGATAAATTCCATTTGGTGGCAATGTATACTATTTTTTTAAGTTTATTTATTTATTTTGAGAGAGAGGGAGGGAGGGAAAGAGAGAGGGAGAGAGAATCCCAAGCAGGCTCTGTACTGGCAGTGTGGAGCCTTACATGGGGTTCGAACTCATGAACTGCAAGATCATGACCTGAGCTGAAATCAAGAGTCAGACGCTTAACCGAGTGAGCCACCAAGGCACCCCTGAATGTATATTATTTTTACATATTGTTGGATTTGATTTGATAAAATTCTGTTTAGAATTTTTGCATCTATGTTCACGAGGGTTGTTATTTATCTTTTTGTGGTATCTGTCAGGCTTTGGTATTGGAGTGATTCTGGCCTCAGAGAGTTAGTTGGGAAGTATTCTCTTATCTTGAATTTTCTGAAAAACTTGTACAGCATTGGTATTATGTCTTTCTTAAGTGTTTAGTAGAATTCACCAGTGAAACCATCTGGGCCAGGAGTTTTCTTTGTGTATCGTTAAAAAAATTTTTTTTAAGCTTTTATTTTGAAGTAATCTTTACACCCAGTTCAGGGCTTGAACTCATGACCCTGAGATCAAGAGTTGCTCACTCTACTGACTGAGCCAGCCAGGTGCTCTTCTTTGTATATAGTTTTTAAACTATAAATTAAATTTCTTTAATAAATAAAGAGCTATTCAGATATTTACTGCTTCTTGAGTGAGCTTTGGTAGTTTGTATTTTTCAAGGAACTTTTCCATTTTATTTAAGTTGCCAAGTTTATTTGGCATAAAGTTGATCATAATATCCTGTTTATTATAATTTTATTATCTGTGGAATCTATAATGATATTCTCATTCCTAATGTTGGTAATTTGTGTCTTCTCTCTCTCTCTTTCTTTTTTTCCCCTGATCAGTCTGCTTAGATTTAGCAATTTCATTAATGTTCTTAAAGAATCAGCTTTGGGTTTTATTGATTTTCTCTGTCATTTTTCTGTTTTCTCTTTCGCTGATTTTTGATCTTTCTGATTTCTGATATTTCTACTTACCTAAGGTTTGATTTGCTTTTCTTCACTTAGTTTTTTAAGGTGGAAGTTGAGGCCATTGATTTGAGACCTTACTTCTTTTCTAATATGCTTTTTTCTGGTATAAATTCCCTCCTACACACGGCTTTAGTGGCATATAACAAATTTTTCAAATAGATTTCATTTTAATTCACTTTGAAATGCTTTCTTTTTCCTTTATGGTATTTTCTTTGACCTATGGGTTATTTAGAAATGTGTCATTTAGTCCCTAAACATTTGAAGACTTTCCAGAGATCTTTTTGTTATTGATTTTTAATTAAATTCTGTTGTGGAAGGAGAATATCCTTTGTATGACTTGAATTTTTAATTTATTATAAACTTGTTTTATGGACCAGAGTCTTGGCAAATATTCTGTATGCACATGAAAGGAATGTGTGTTCTGCTATTATGAAGTCTTCTATAAATATCAAGTAGGTCAAGTTGATTGATTTTGTTCAGTTTTTTATATCCTTACTGATGTACTGCTGCCTATTTGTTCTATCAATCATTGAGAGAGGGGTATTGAAATATCTCATTATCTATTTAAATATCTCACTATATTTGAAATATCTCACTATTTCTCCTTTCAGTTCTTTTTTTTTATTCATGTATTTTGAAACTCTGTTCTTAGGGCAATAAACATTTAGGATTGTTATAACAACCTGATGAATGGCTCCATTTATCATTATGAAATGGTGTTTGTAATTCTTTGATATTCTGGTGATATTCTTTGCTCTTAAATGCATTTTGTCCGATATGAATATAGCCAACCTGATCCATGGAAATTGAGATAAATTTTGTTTTGTTATACGTCTCCAAGTTTGTGATAGTTATGCAGCAATAGAAAATCAATACACAGCGTATAGAGTTCCAGGATGGAGATTTTTCTCCCTGTACTTTAAAAATGTGATCCCACTCTCTCCTTGCTTGCATTACTTCTGATAAAATGTCTGTTGTCATCCTTCTCTTTTTGTTTCTGTAGATGTAATATGTCTTTGAAAAAACTCTGGCTGCTTTTAAGGTTTTTTTTAATTAAAAAACTTTTTTTAAGTTTGTTCATTTCAAGAGCGACAGAGCGAGCAGGGAAGGGGCAGAGAGAGGGAGAGAGAAAATCCCAAGCAGGCTTCCCATCGTCAGCCTGGAGCCTGTTGCAGGGCTTGAACTCATGAAATGTGAGACTATGAGCTGAGCTGAAACCAAGAGTTGGACCCTTAACTGACTGAGCCATCCAGGCGCTTCTAAGGTTTTTTTTTTTGTTTTTTTTTTTTTTTGTTTTTTAATAAATGATTTTGAGTAACTTGAATACCATGTATCTTGGGATCATTTCTTCATATGTCTTGTGTTTAGGTGCATTGAGCTTCTTGATCTGTGGGCTTATTGTTTTCATTAAATTTGGAAAAATTTCAGCAATGATTTCTTCAAATATTTTTTTCTGTGTTCCTAGTCCTCCTGTTTCTTCTCCTTTGGGGACTCAGTTACACATATATTAGGTGGCTCGAAGTTATCTCACAGCTCATTGATACTTTGTTTTTATTTAAACAATTTTTTCTCTATTTTCATTTTGGAGAGATTTTTTTGCTATGTCTTAAAGTTTGCAAATCTTTTCTTCTGTGATGTTTAGTCTTCCAATATCCCATTGAGTATGTTTTTAATCTCAGACATTACAGTTTTAATCTCTTGGGTTCAGTCTTTTTTTTTTTTTTTTAACATCTTCCATTGCTCTACTTAACTTTTCAAATGTATGAAATACAGTTTAATACTATTTTAACATTCTTGTCTGATAGTTCTAATACCTGTGTCAGTTCTGGATAAATTTCGACTGACATTTTCCTCATCATGGCTATAATTATTTTTATTATTTTTTAAGTTTGTTTATTTTGAGAGAGAGAGCGAGAGCAAGGGATGGGGAAGAGAGAGGGAGAAAGAGAGAATCCAAAGCAGGCTCAACACTGTCAGCATAGAGCCTGGCGTGGGGCTTGATTTAATAACTGTGAGATCATTACGTGAGCTGAAATCAAGAGTTGGACACTTAACTGATGAGTCATCCAGGAACCCTGTTATTTTAATTTTTTTAATCTGAGAGAGAGGGCAGGGGAAAAGCTCAGTGGGAGAGAGAGAGACTCTCAAGCAGGCATGGAGCCTGACTCAGGGCTTCACATGGGGCTCCATCCCATGACCCTGGGATCATGACTTGAGCTGAAATCAAGAGTTGGACACTGAACTGATTGAGCCCCCAGGTGCTCTGATCACAGCTGTTATTTTTCTGTTTCTTTGCATGCCTGGTAATTTTTCACTGGATTCCAGAATTTGATTTTTACCTTTTTTATTCTGGATGTTTTTATTTCCCTATAAATATTTTTGAGTGTTTTTCTGGGACATACTTACATTACTTGGAAACAGTTGATCCCTTTGAGTCTTTTAAGATCTGTTAAGTAGGACCAGAGCTGTGTGTAGTTTGGGGTTAATTATTATCCACAACTGAAACAAGGCTCTTGCCCTGTGAATTATGAGGTTTTCCAGTCTGATGGTACAGGAACTTTCAGGTCTTCTTGAGTGCTGTGTAGTTTTTCTTCTTATACTTTTAGGTAATTCATTCTCCGGTCTTGGGTAGTTTCCTCACGTGCTATGCTAATAAGTACTCTGCTGAATGTTCCTAGAGGACCCTCTGCAGGTTTTTACAGTTTTTTTTCCCCCTAAAGGTCTCTCCTTTCTGATTCTTTGTCCTGTGAACCTTAGATGCTTTATCTCCCTGGACTCCCATTCCTGTCTCCTCAACTCAGGGCTTCTTCTGGGTGCTGCCCAGATTCCCCCTTTTAGTTTTGCAATCCACAAACTCTGCCAAGGCAGCAAGCTGGCCACCGTGGGTTTATCTGGTCTGTATCTGATTTTTGGACCACGGTCTTTCACTCTGGGAATCAGTCTCTTGAAAACTGTTGTTTCAAACATTTTTGTCCAGTTTTTTAGTTTCAGGCAGTAGGGTATACCTGGTCCTTCTACCTTGGCTGGAAGCAGAAGTCCAAACCTTCTGGTTCATTGCTCAGATTCTACCTACATTCTGGTTTAAACTCACTGTTGTGGTTGCAAGAATTAGAGCATTTTGCTTTCTTTCCTTTTTTTTTTTTAAGATTTTATTTTCCAGGGGCACCTGGGTGGCTCAGTTTGGTTAAGCGTCGACTTTGACTCAGGCCATGATCTTACAGTCCGTGGGTTCGAGCACCGCATCAGGCTCTGTGCTGACAGCTCAGAGCCTGGAGCCTGCTTCAGATTCTGTGTATCCCTCTCTTTCTCTGCCCCTCCCCTGCTTGCTCTCTCTTAAAAATAAATAAACATTAAAAAAAGATTTTATTTTCAGGTAATCTCTACACCCAACATGGGGCTTAAACTTAGAATCCTGAGATCAAGAGTCACATTCTCTACCAACTGAGCCAACCAGGGGCCCCACTACCTTCCTCTTCTTATCTAGTCTGCTTTCCCGCAATGTTTTGGTGACCTCTATGCTTTCCCCTGAATTCTGTGACTTAATAAATTCTATTTATACTCATGAATCTTGATTGACTTTCATCCTCTAATGTAATAAATTTCTTTTCTGACCAATAGTATCTGACATATACACAATGCATTTCTTCTTCACCCTCACATCCATCAGCCAAGGAATGACAGTACTGCCCCGCTGCCATTGACTGAATTGTGTCCCTCTAACATTATATATTCAAGTCCTAACTTCCAATGTGATGGTATTTGGAGGTGGGGACTTTGGGAGGTAATTAGATTTAAATGAGGTCATGAAAGTGGGACCTTCATGATGGGATTAGTCTCCTTATGACAAGAGCTCCCTCTCTCCAGATGTACACACTAAGGAAAGGCCATGTAAGGACCTATTTGAGAAGGCGGCTGTCTGCAAGCCTGGAAGAGCTCTCACAAACCAAACCCTACTGGGCCTTGATTTTGGATCTTCCAGCCTCCAGAACCGTGAGAAAATAAATTTCTCTAGTCAAAGCCACCCAGCCTATGGTGTTTTGTTATGGTTACCTGAGTAGACTGACAGACCTGCCATCTTTATGCAAACATTTGCTCTTTCTCTTCCTATCTTCTTACTCAGGCTGCGATCTTTGGGTTTTTCTCCCACTCAGGCTATTTGATAACCTGTGGTCTGGCGTGTTTCTTCCTCTCCTTTTTTGTTTTAACCTCTGCACTATTCTAGGCAAAGCCTTCCTGGTCTAACAGCCTTTATCTTTCTGGCTCTCTACACATGCACATTCCCCCGCTGTGTTTAGCTTTATCATTTTAAGTAATTGTAATCTTCCATTAAGTAGAAGTACCATAATTTACCAGATTAAATTAAGGTTTATTCAATTCAAACCTGTAGAAATGTAACCTGATATTGGGTGTCCCTTTGTTCAGGGGACCTGGTCTGTTTTGGTCCCCACCAGGTCTTCCAATTAATATAGCTTAGCCCCTTCACTGGTTTCCATGAGAAATACAAGCAGACCAAGCACTTTTTGTCCTTGTTTACTAAAGACCTTAGGGCGTAGGCAGGGATCACGTTGCACAGTGCAGAGTCTTTACTTGAAAAATCTTCATTAACCATAATTCCCTCTCTGTAGAGGACCCCCCCCCCAACTCCAACTCCCACTCTTCCCCATCCCATACCCAGTGTTCAGCCTTCTTTCTCAGTTTCCCCAGAAGTGAAAATTTCTCAACATGTTATTCAGGGCCAGTCAGTTTGCCCCAGTAACTTCATTAAGTGAAACTCAGTAAAACAGTGTCCTCCAGGTATGAGATTTACACCCCCTGCCCCCGCCCCGGCCCCGGGTGGATCCAAAGCATAGGGGGTTACAAATAACATCCCTCAAACCACTCTCCACCCTAGGCTATATAAGGGATGGGAAGAAAAGTGGTGAGTACAGTACAAGGCTTGCTATGGGTCCCTGCTTCTCTCTTGGGCTGAAACTTAGTCTGAGCCTTCCTGGGATGGCCTATCCGTGAGTACCAATGGTGCTCAACCCAACCTGGGGTCTGTCAAGGTGGGATGCTGACTCATCTTTGAAGGTATTGGCAGGTCTTGGCTTTTGGCATACAGGAAGGGAAAATGTTGATGAATGGGTGCTTTTCTGGCAATGCATAAACTTGGAATAGGATTCATGGTGCCAAAATATTGCCAAGGCAAGTGTGTCTCAGCTCAGGGGAGCTGAGATGCCTGCTTGTCTTGGAGGGGCAGCTGCTGTAGACTGAATGCATCCTTCTTTCTTTCCATCTTCTGGGAAAACCAGTGTCTTAATGGTGCTGGACTCCTACTATTCATGGCCAGTTACTGGGATCTCTGGGTTGAAGAAATCTGGATCAGACTGGCCTAAGCTACAGGGGTCTATGGCTTGTGTTGCTGGGAAGGGCTTTGTGACATCTCATGGGGTTGGTAAAGGAGCTACAGCAACCAGGTTTGGGACTGAAATTTTATTCAAACCAGCTGTGATTTGCTCTTATCCCATGTATGTCCCCATTTTATCTCATGCTTCATAAATTCTCTCCAATTGAAAACAGGCCCCTTTCTCCATGTTTCAGGGTGGGTAGCCAATGGTACTCACCTCCCACCTCCATGTTTTCCCAGCACCAGAATTGGTCTCAGGGGGAGACTTTTTGGTTCAGCGTGGGGATCCTCTGTACCAATTCCACCCAGGAGAGTTGAGTGCTGGGATGCATCACAAGTCTCGGATGTAGAAGTAAATAGCAGAAGAGGGGAGATCGGAAAGCTTGTATGTCAGAGAAACGGTTCTGTGCTATAGCAACTGGGACCCACTCCTTCCTGCATCCAGGAAGTTGCCAATATGGCTGCTTGTACTGGTGACTCAGTTTTGAATGGATGTGTCTGTAGACTCTGTACCCAATTCCAGATCATTAAATTTCACTTTCTTGCTTAAACTCAGGTGTGATTCTAACCTTTTTGAAACTCTTCTCTAGAAATCATATTGAAATGAATGTGGTCATATGATCCATCACAAATTAACACAAACTAGCACCTTTCTACTCCCTTGTATAAAGGTGTTCAATCTCTAGGTACACATTTCATACAATGTCTGTGTATATGATCAAACGTGTCTAATTTGAATTACTTGTGGGAAGAGCAGTCTGGATTAGAAAAACATCTGAATCCTAATTTATAATTTTAAATAATTCAAGTTCCTGAGTTGCTGATTAGGGTGCTGACTACAGACAAATGATAGCACTCTGGATGGTTTAGGTAGGAATGACTCTGCAGGAAATCTGGCTAGCCCACAGAATGGTTGGAATGGCTGAAAAGAGTCTTGAGTCTACACTCCAGGAACAGCTTCTAAAACCATGCTCTATAACTCAGCTACCCAGGGAGCTGCTGCCTCTCCATGATCAGAGAACTGCTGAACAGGGACACCACCGGCCACAGCTCCTGCCCGAGAACTGTCCCATCTCTGCTACGATCTGTCTGCAGGATAGATGCATTGCACCTCTCTCTCTCCCCATGTAACTCCTTCCCAAGTCAACGCTTCCCACAAAGACTTTTTCCTCCATGCAACTTAGTTCTCAATCTAGATCTTGTGCAAGTACACAACACATGAATGTTGGACCTAAATCACACCTGGAACTCTAGCTTCCAGGGAATTTAGGAAAGCCTTTGTACGAGCTTCCTGAGAGTGTACCTCTGTGCAGCACAAGGAGGTTGGGGGTTGGAACAGATGTTGAATGAGCATCTTCTCTGGATTCCCCATAACACCTCATATAGAGAAGGTGCTTAATGAATGTTGGTTCAAATGTGTGTGTGCATGTGTGGGTGTGCCCACATGCTCACTGTAGACTGAATGTGCCCACCCAAAAGTCATATGTTAAATTCTAATGTTCAGTGTGATGGTATCTGGAGGTTGGGCCTTTGGGAGGTGACTAGGTCATGACGGTGGACCCACATGAGTGGGACTAGTACCTTATAAAAGAGACCCAGAGGCTCTCTGGCTCCTTCAACCATGTAAGGCTACAGTGAGAAGATGGTCATTTATGAACCACAGGGCTCTCCCCACACACTGGATCTGCCAGGACCTTGATCTTGGACTTCTCAACCTCTTCTGTCATTTGTAAGTCACCAGTCTGGTATTTTTGTGATAGCAGCCTGAATGGAGTAAGACAATGTGTGGATGAAGACAGAAAGTGCTGGACTGAGAATCAGCTGACCCAAATTCTGAGGAAGTTCTCTTCCCTGTCTGGGCAGCACTTTCTCTCTCAGGTTATGGGATCTGGTGAAAGGGTCGCAAAGGTCCCTTCCAGTTTGGATAGTCCATGATGCTCTGAATTTTTTCATGATAATTGAGATCCAGTGAAGGAAATCAGTGAAGTTAATAGAAAAAGCTTTTGTTTTTGATATGCCAATGCCTGCTTATTTCCCTAAAAGGATGTGAGGAAACGAATAGTCTTTAGATATTTTCACATTATATATACACATCCCATGCACATCTTTGCCCAAGGGAGAGTGGTTATTCTTTTAACTCCTTAGCACCATAGAAAAGCCAGCGAAATTCCCTTCTGTCACTGATGCCTCCTATTGCAGAACAGCTCTGGTTGTGGGGATCAGAATATCTTGTGCCTGTAAGCTGGATAAAATATGTAAAGAAAATAAGACTTAGGGGCACAGTGTACGGTGTAACACGTGCCTCGAGTGATCTCACAGTAGAAATTTAATTTTGTTTCTAGTTATTTGGGGTTATAGGTAGGATTATATCTCTCAGGCAGAGAAAATCATTAATCAAGAAAGGGGCCTCTTAATCCCTTCCCAAGTCAAGGGAAGGCAAATGGCAAGTAGCAACTGGGTGTGACTAGCAGGCTTCCTTGGAAGGTTTGCTGTGGTGCAGTGTACCCAGTTATTCACCAGCATAATCCTGTCTGACTGCCCTGGGGGCAGAAATGGGCAGAGGTGTTATGGTCTCTCTTCAATGGCAGGCTGACAGGTGAGAACATGGACATGGCATTTGGGAGAGGTCCTTAGACATCAGCCTCAAAATATTAGAAGAGTCCCTAAGGAGAATTTCCAAGGGAGGTTTGATATGCCAGAAACAGAGCTTCACTGTCAGCATATGGGCATGTCCCTCCTTTGTTGAAGTCAGAACTTCAAACCTGCTAGAGTGGTATGGGAGAGCCAGTCTCTCTGTTCCCTCCCTGTGCCAGTAGCTGTGCTAGTCCCTGAGGAGACGGAGGTGTGTAAGATGCAGTTCCTGCCTGCAAGAAGCCCAAAGAAGCAGAGTGACACATGTGTTGCCCTGGTCAGTTATTAGGGCATAACAACAACCTCAAGATCTCAGTTGGAGAATAAGTGCTTATTTAGCTCATGCGTCTGCGAATTGGCTAGAGGTTGGCTGAGGTAGGCTTGGCATACATGTCCTCCTCATGACATGGGGAGCAGTCATGGGCAAGCAGAAACACACCAGGCTTCTTAAGGCTAGGCTTGGGTTGGGCATGCTGTCACCTTTACTGCATTCTATTGATCAAAGCAAGTGACTTGACTCAGCTTTGAAAAACCAAAGGGTGGGTAAATATGCTCTGCCTTGATGGGGAGAATTCCAAAGTCATATGACAAAGGGTGTTGACACAGGGTGGGGTAAAAAAACTGAGGACAAGAATGCAATCAATCACGATGAACCAATTGGACCGATACAGCATTTGTATTAGGGCACTTCCTGTTGCAAGTATCAGAAACACTGCAGACAAAGCCCAAGTGCATGGAGCTGGCATGTGTGGGAGCTGACTGTGCATGGCTGGGTCCAGAGGCTCAGCCCTGGACCTGTTGTCAGGGCTCTGTCTCTCATCTTCTTCACCTGCTTTCTGGTGTGTTGGCTTAATCTTGCAGATGGCATCTTTAATGCAGTTAGATAAGATGGCTCTAGCAGTTTCGCGCTTTCACCATCTTTATTGTTACCACCTAGTGAGTGTATACCGAAGTCTTCAAGAAGGCTTTGATTGGCCCATGTTAGGCCATGTCCTCATTTGTGATCCAATCATGCGACCAAGCAAGATGGAGAATTCTGATTGGCTAGTCTGTATCACATGCCCAGCTCTGCATTAAAGGGACTGAAGGATATGTGATAGGCAAGCCAGGCACAAATCAAATAGGGAAAGGTAGTTTTTTCTAAAGAACAAGGCATTTAAAACAGATGGCAGAGGAAGGGGTACTGGGCACAAGTGAGCACCAGATGTATGGGGTCCAGTGTGGGCAAAAAGAAAGGAACAAAACAACCCTACTAATTAAAAAAATTTTTTTTTTAATGTTTATTTATTTTTGAGAGAGAGAGAGACAGAGACAGAGACAGAGTATGAGCAGGGGAGGGGCAGAGAGAGAAGGAGACAGAATCTGCAGCAGGCTTCAGGCTCTAAGCTGTCAGCACAGAGCCTGAGGCAGGGCTCAAACTCATGAACCAAGAGATCATGACCCGAGCGGAAGTCAGACCCTCAACTGACGAGGCCACCCAGGTGCCCCCAAACAACCCTACTATTGATGGCAGACCCATCCCACTGCCCTTAGTGGTGTTTAGGAACAACACAAGGGCCAGTGATATGTTTGGGGCAATAGGTCATCAACGGGAAAGAGCATTGGTCTGGCAGGCAAAAGACTAGGGATTATGACTCAGCTCCACCACCCAGTTAGGGTTAACATAGACTGTGCCAGCAAGGTTAAGACAGAAACTGCATACCCTAGTGATTTGTAAGATTCCTTCCTGTTTCTGTGCTTTGTGACTCTGTCATTGACCTTGATCAAAGGATGAGCTGGAACATCTCAAGGGTGACTTTTTTTTTTTAATGTAATTTATTGTCAAATTGGCTTACATACAACACCCGGTGCTCATCCCAACAAGAGCCCTCCTCCATGCCCATCACCCATTTTCCCCTCTTTCCCACCTCCCATCCACCCTGTTTGTTCTCTGTATTTAAGAGTCTCTTATGGTTTGCCTCTCTCCCTCTCTGTTTGTAACTATTTTTCCCCTCCCCCTCCCCCATGGTCTTCTGTTAAGTTTCTCAAGTTCCACATATGAGTGAAAACATATGATATCTGTCTTTCTCTGACTGACTTATTTCATTCAGCATAATACCCTCCAGTTCCACCCACGTTGCTGCAAATGGCATGATTTCATTCTCTCTCATTGCCAAGTAGTATTCCATTATGTATATGAACCACATCTTCCTGATCCATTCATCAGTTGATGGACATTTAGGCTCTTTCCATGATTTGGCTACTGTTGAAAGTGCCGCTATAAACATTGGGGTGCATGTGCCCCTATGCATCAGCACTCCTGTATCTCTTGGGTAAATTCCTAGTAGTGCTATTGCTGGGTCACAGGGGAGTTCTATTTTTAATTTTTTGAGGAAGCTCCACACTATTTTTCCGGAGTGGCTGCACCAGTTTGCATTCCCACCAGCAGTGCAAGAGGGTTCCCATTTCTCCACATCCTCGCCAACATCTGTAGTTTCCTAATTTGTTCATTTTAGCCACTCTGACCGATGTGAGGTGGTATCTCAGTGTGGCTTTGATTTGTATTTCTCTCGGGTGACTTTCCTACCTCAACCACATGAAGAGAGGCCAGGCCTAGGGCTGCCAAGACTGAAGATGGTACCTGTGTTATTGCCCGTTCTGGTGCAGGGTTTTGGCTTTCAGAGTGGGCATTGGCCTTTGGTGGGGAACCATGGGATGCATGCAAATGATTTAGCTCTAAGCTTTATTGAGCACCATAGTCGGTGTGCCTGGCACTTGGGCAGGGGACTGGCATTGCAGGTTCACAAGCCAAATGTGGTCTGTGCTTTCAGAAAGAAGTCCAGGCTTGGGTGGTCACTTAGCCTCTTTGAGTGTCAGTCTCCTCATCTGTAAAATGGGGATGATATCTATCCTGCTTGCATCACAGGGCTGTTATTAGGGTTGGTTTATAGAAAAGTAAATGTGCAGCAGTATTTTGTACAGCCGTCATATGACTGCGAGGGATTATATTAAGATGGGATAGTTATCTAGTTGAGAGCAGTGATTCCATCCATTCCTTAGTGACCCTCTCAGGATTGCCAGGGAACACCCACCAAATGACTACATGTGGACACGGGGGTACACAGAAGCAGCGTGACAGAGTCAGGCCCCATGGCAGTCTGAGAGAGAACATGGTCTCATGATCTCAGATCTGTGAGCCTTACCTGGAGCCCCTTTAGTGGAAAACCTTTGGTCTAAAGGTAAGATTAGGCCCCTGAATAGCATTAGAAGGCATTCCTAGCATTTCTTGGGCATAAGCCACCTAAGCCTGTCTGTGGGGAGTGTTTGATGAGGGAGGAGGGGCCATGGCACGATGATGATTCTCTCCTAGGACCTCCATGCCCTCAGCCTCCTCCCCTGCTCTTGTCTCTTGCATGGCATTTCCTTTTCTCCTTCTGCCTTTTGTTAAAATCCTGAAGGTCTGGCCCTTTAAATAGCATCTCTGCCCCACAGGAGGGCAAGACACAACTGTGGCTGCCTCAGAGCGCCTTGGCCAGACTAAGTTTATCAGAACCGTTCATGTCCTTGAGTTCTATCCCTGGCTAGGGCTGGGGCAGGAGTCTTCAGCCTGCAGCGTGGGGCCCTGCAGTGGAAGTACTGGGGGCAGAACAAGGGCACTGGCCCCTTTGGAGTCAGGTTAGAAGAAGCCATGCGATGCAGGACCCGCATTCCACCTGCTTCCGTGAGGGACTTGGAGGCGTTACAATAAAAACACATATGTGGGTAGCGAGGGGCACATAAATACAGGATAAAAAACACTATATGGGGGCGCCTGAGTGGCTCTGTCAGTTGAGCATCCGACTTCAGCTCTGGTCATGATCTCACGTTCCGGGTTCGAGCCCTGCATCGGGCTCTGTGCTGACAGCTCAGAGCCTGGAGCCTGCTTCACAGTCTGTGTCTCCCTTTCTCTCTGCCCCTCCCCCACTCACACTCTGACTCTCAAAAAAAAAAAACTTTATAAAAAATTACAAAACTATACAGATAAGGAGAGATAGTAGCAGAAACAGAAATTAAGCGACTATCTGCAATTGAGGTCTAAATTTGGCCCTGGACTTCATGGCATCCAAGACAAAGACAGAAGTATGATGGGTTTCCTAGTCTCTTCATTGAAAGAAATGAAGTGTTTAGAGAAGGCATTTTCCCTCTGGCACAAGGTTCTAGGAGGATTTTATCACCTGGGTCCTTATGTAAAGGATACTGAGTAACAGAAATGCGGCACATATGTACCCTTGATCTTGAGCTCATGAGCAGACGCCTCATGAGCTGATGCGTTTGTGGACTTTGTTACTTTCATATCTGTTTCCTCGTAGACTGTAGGCTTTGTGTAGACAGCAGTCCGGTTTGTCTTGTTGATTGCTGGGTCTCTGCATGGGACAGAGGTCTCCAAGTTTGTTATTAGGATTTCATAAGCAGCATTTTAGGGGAAAGACAAGTATTTTGTGAGTAACTAGAGGGACGTCCAAGCCAAACCTGCAACGTCAGTGGAGGGCAGGGGACGGTTCCCTGGGTAAAGGAGCATCTTAGCGGAGACCTGCAGGACTAGCAGGAATTAGGTCAAAGGGCAAGAGGAGAAATTGGTGAGGAAGAGAGACCAGCAAATGTGAAGACCTGAGAGAGGATGCCACTTGGTGAAAGAGGCCAGTCATGGGCTCAGCGTAGAGACAAGGTGGAGAGTGGGGAAGGGGAAGGTTGGAGAGATAAGCAGGGGGCTTTAAATGGGGGACAGGAGGTGGGCTCTTCCCTACAGTCAATGGGGAGCCCCTGAAGGGTTGGGCAGGATCACTTGGCCACGTGTCCCTCCAGGTGACTGGCTCAGGTCTCTCTAGGCTGAGAATGAGAGGATCAGGATCGCAGGCACCCCAGGATTGAGATCTCTGGCGAAAGCGTCAAATGCACATTCCAGCCCGACTGTCCGCTCCCCGAGGGCAGGCACACCGGCCGTGCTGTTCACCATATGTTGCAGTTAGACATTCGCCTGCCCAAGGTCTGATCCAATTGAGAAGGAGTTCAGAAGAGTCAGCAGATGGAAGCCTGTGTGAAGGTGGTATTTGCAAACGTGGCTTGGGCTGGTTTCCCAGAGACAGGTGGCACAGGCCGCGGTGAGTGGGGGCAGGCCCCTTAGAAACTGTCACATGGAGGAAACTGAGCAGACAACTAGGGAGGGGGCTGGGCTCTGCATGGCCTATTTCTCTCTCCAGACTCACAGATCAGCTCGTTTTTTCCCTGCTCTCTGGGGGAGGAGGAAGGAGACACAGGAGAGTTTGTTCATGGAGCACCTTCCACAGGGAAGGAGACATCAGAAGTAGGAAAAGCATTGCCTTATCACTCAGCATGGTCCCTCGCACATCGTAGGCACTCAGTAAACTCTTACTGAAAACTGCATGGGTACCTTGTATGCACTGCATGTTGGAAAAAGTCTTGTCCCTTACCTAACTGGTTATCAGAAGGCGGTCGTGCCCCCTGTGTTTAAAATCACTACCACCACCAGATCAGTGCTTGCTCTCCATTCTTCCTCTGAGGAAGGCCATCTGCCCTCCACCCCCTGGTTCTGGAGCTTTTTGTCATTAGGCCCCTGGATTCCACTGTCCACTGCCTCCTCGGACTTGGTGGACGCCAGTGTCTGTGTCGCTGTCCCCCGTGTGCAGCAGTTGGCCTGGTGTGACTCACGAGTAACCTGCCACCTCCTAGGTGTGTGCGTGTGCTGAGGCCTGCCAGCTGTCCAGACTGGCTGCAGGGATCCCCGTGGGCCTGATAGGAAGGGGACTTAGGCCAGCTCAGTTTTCGGTGGCTGGAAAATATCCTTGGCCTGTGGATTTGCGGGAGGGCGTGGACTCATTAATATTCATGTCCTTGAATTAATCCCCGGATTGAAATCCCTTAACCAAATCCAAAGTTTTCCTTTCCAATCTCTCCAAAGTAGGAAGTTGAGAAGAGAGAGAAAAACCCATAAAACAGTAAATGAGGACTAAGCCTTGTGTCTCAGGGACTTGGGAGGACCAGCTGGGTGAAGGGTCCTTCCTGTGTCAATGGCCAGTGGCTGGGGGCAGACCTAGGCTCTTCCTGCTCTCGGGCATTTGCAGCAGGAGTTGCCTGTACTGGCCCCTCTTGGGTGAGATGGGTTCTGATGCCACCTTCTCTACTGATTGTTCAGAAGGAAAGGAGAGGGGCTGGAGATGAGAGAAATTCTCTCCACTTCTCTCTCCACAGGATTCTAGAATGTGAATACATTTGTTTCTTACTGCTGCTTGTAATGAATTATCCCAACCTAGAGGCTTAAAGCAACCCAAATTTATTCTCCTCCTACCCTGGAGGTCTAAAGTCCTGATATCGAGGTGTGGGCATGACTGCATTCCTTCCAGGGGCTCTTGGGAGAGAATTTGCTTCCTTTTTTCAGCTTCTGGAGGCCATCTTGCTTTTCTCCACTCACCACCCCTCCCTGGATCCTGCACGTGCACAGGGCAACACTTCCCAGCTGCTCTCAGCTTCTATTAACCCATCACCATCTCCGTCATCTCTCTCCTAACCCCTTCTTAGGAGGACCCATGGGAGTACATTGGGTCCACCTGGATAAATCTCCCCATCTCAAGATCCTTGACTTGATCACATCTGCAAAGTCCCTTCTTGCCGTGTAAGGAAACATGGTCACGGGTTCTGGGGAGGAGGACATGGACATCTTTAGGGGGCCCTTATTTGGCCTACCACAGTGGGCATCTGGCTCCGTGTTTTCCAAATGAGTCATCTACAGGGCCCAGCTCCCTAGGGCTTGCAGGGGCCAGCTTGGATGCCCGGCCACCTCCAATCATGAGAAGCTGTATTTTTCTCTCTGGTGTTTACTGGGGTTCCGTGGAAGGTTTCATTGAAGAAAAGGTTTGGAAACTGCTGATTTAATCTGATCTCTTTAGAATGAGGCCCAGAGAGGGCAGGTGATTCACCTGATAATGAACAGGTAAAAAATGGTAGATTCAATGCTAAACTCTGGTCCCCTGACTGAGTCCCACAGGTCCCACAGGTAAGTGCTCTTTCTACTGGTCCCTCTCAGGGATAAAACAACAACCAAATTAAGAAGGGGTGTGTGGGGGGCACCTGGGTGGCTCAGTCAGTTAAGTGTCCGACTTCAGCTCAGGTCATGATCTCGCGGTTCTCTGAGTTCGAGCCTCACATCGGGCTCTGTGCTGGCAGCTAAGAGCCTGGAGCCTGGTTCTGATTCTGTGTCTCCCTCTCTCTCTCTGCTCCTCCCCTGCTTGTGCTCTGTCTCTCTCTGTCTCTCAAAAATAAACATTAAAAAAAATTACGGGAACCGTCTTGCACTGTTGGTGGGAATGCAAACTGGTGCAGCTGCTCTAGAAAACAGTGTGGAGGTTCCTCAAAAAATTAACAGTAGAACTCCCCTATGCCCCAGCAATAGCACTGCTAGAGATTTACCCAAGGGATACAGGAGTGTTGATGCACAGGGGCACATGTACCCCAATGTTCATAGCGGCACTTTCAATAGTAGCCAAAGTATGGAAAGAGCCTAAATGTCCTTCAACTGATGAATGGGTAAAGAAGATGTGGTTTATATATACAATGGAATACTACATGGCCATGAGAAAGAATGAAATCTGGCCATTCGTGGCAACGTGGATGGAGCTCGAGGGTGTTATGCTGAATGAAATAAGTCAGTCAGAGAAAGACAGATATATGTTTTCACTCATATGTGGATCCTGAGAAACTTAACAGAAGACCATGGGGGAAGGGAAGGGAAAAAATAGTTACAGAGAGGGAGGGAGGCAAACCACCAGAGACTCTCATAAACAGAGAACAAACTGAGGGTTGATAGCGGGGAACAGGGGAGAGGGGAAAATGGGTGATGGGCACTGAGGAGGGCACTTGTTGGGATGAACACTGGGTGTTGTATGGAAGCAATGAACCATGGGAATCTACCCCAAAACCAAGAACATACTGTACCCACCGTGTGTTAGCCAACTTGACAATAAATTATATTAAAAAAAAACAATAATAAAATTAAAAAATAAACTAAACACAGTTGCAGGAAAAAAAAAAAAGAAGGGGTGTGTGTGTGTCCTCATTTACTGGTACAGTGATCCTGAATGAAAAGCAGAGGGACATTGTTTTTTTGGGGGGGTCTGTCTTCTTCCCTTTCTTCCTCCCTTCCTTTCTTTCCATCCATTTTTGCTGAGAAATGCCCCTTTTGTGACAACAGGTGGAGGTCCTGGAGTGTTACCAGGAAGAGACTTGAACCTGGGCAAGGCCTTCAGACAGGCCGCTGTTCCCATACTCGGCCTTCTCCTGATGTTCCCTCCTGCCCCCCAATCCCGGCTCTGGCTAATTGAAATTGGTGGCGAGTCAGACACTCAGCCGTATTCCTGCTCTGGTGCTTCTGGACCACAGATTGTCATTAAATTAACTGTGAAGATTTTCTGCGTGCGCTGGGAGGCACTGATGCAAGGGACATGGCGGGACTCGGGAGCTGTCATTTGCTCCTCTGGCCGAGGCTCAGAACTGCTGCCCTGAGTGCCTGGAGATGCGATAATTCAGTCCGGGGAGCACTGCCTCCCCCAGCCTGGGCCGGGCCCAGACGCACCATCCAACCGACCGGCAGCCAGACCAGATTTGCAAAATGGAACAATTAAAGCTAACGCGAGCTGTCTGAACTGATTTTTCCCCTTCATTCAGCCAGTTCTGCAAACCCTTTTCCCGGCATTGTCTTCATTAGTGGCCAGGACAGCCTGGACAGGACTCAAATGGCTGGCTCCAAATTGTGTGCTCTGCGCCCTGAAACTCAGGCATCTGTTATGGTTAACCACCTGCCTGCACTGTTTGGATGTCCCTGTCCTGGCTTCCCCAAAGTCCAAGCTCTGGGGCATGTCCTGTGATTTCAGGGGCCGGGCAGCTGTAACCCTCCACACAGCAGTGCTGTACCCAACTCCTGGGGGCGGCATTTGCTTTGAGCCCCATGTGAATCTTACCCCCTGGTCTTATGCAGGAAGTGCCCCTCCCCATTCTGTCCCCCCAGGACAGACAGGAGGGATCATTCCTGTGGTTGGTGCTTATGTTCTGACTCTTTTGTGTCTGGTGCTCAGTGGGGACGAGGTCAAAGAAAGGACTTTTCTCTTCAGCAGATGGGAAAGCCCCCCTTCATTGCTCACTTCCATCTGACCTGATATATGGGCATGGGATTGCTGCCTCTGTCATTAAGGGGATTACATTTGTGTGGGCTGAAAGGCCAGGGGCAGAAAGAACAGGGAGAAGAGAGGAGTCTTCCAGAGGCTCTGGGCAACATTCTGATGTAGCTTCTTAGATCACATGTCAGTACTCAAGATGGGGAAATGGAGGCTCAGAGAAGAAAGGGCATGGCTCACAAGCACACCGTGGAGGGAGATGGATCAAGCCGAGCTGCTTTGTTATTCCCTGAGACCCTGGGCACATAGCTCTTGGGCTTAAACATAGTATGTGGCACGACTGTATGCTGGTTGACTGAATTAACGGGAGTAACGTTGATGTATTGAAGAAGAAATGACAACTAGACCCTCAGGTCTTCAAAGCCTGCACCATCTTGTTTTCATCTGCACATTCCCAGAGCCCAGAAAGGCCTGGTATGCAGTAGATATTCAATAAGGATGCATTAAAGTCAATGTAATTGGGAGTAAGATGGTTGGGTCTTGAAACGAGACTATCCCTCCCCTATTTAGTAGTTGTTTGGGGAAATGAAAGGGAGCCATCCTCATTGGAACTTTTGGCTAGCTGCAGAGAGTTCCAGAGTGAGGAACATCTTTCAGCATTGGGGCGGTTGTCAGCAAAGTTGGGCTGGCTCTGGTCCCCTTGATGTGTTGATGGCTGAGTCTCTTCTCTTCTCTGGACCTAGGTAAAAGGAGGAGGATGGGCTAAATGGTCCCCATGGCCCTGCCCAGCTCCAACAGTTTGAGAAAGCTAGGGGATTCTAATGTAGCCTAGGACCCAGGGCACATGAGGCTGTGCTACTGGGTTCTCGTCCTAATGTCCTGGGAGACAAGGAGAGTGTCTTATTCCCAAACACTTCCAGGTAATAGAGTCTGGAACAGCCTGGGTCTCAGGGCCAGGAGTCTGGAGGGGAAGTGAAATCAGGCCCTGGTTTTCGGAATAGTGAGGGACAAACTCCCTAGCTGCCCAAGGAAGGAGCGCCTCTGGGAGGAGGCAATACCAAGCCGTCAACTGGACCTTGATGGCCCTGAGGCTGATGACATCTCAGCTCCACCAGGGGCATGTTGCTAACCTTGGGACACTGTGTGGAAAAGTTGCTATTTCAAATGCCACTATTGCTAGTCCTGTGGCAGGGGGCACTTCTGGGGAGATAGGCTGGGGCGTAGAGGACATTAATGGGCAGGTTAGTGTTTACATGGCCCTCGGAAGGGGTTTGGTTTCTTGGTATTCCTGAGGTAACCCTAAACTGTTCTGCAAGAGCTGAAGGAAGACAGGGACCTTTAGTCCCCATGGTAACCTAAAGGTTCGTTTCTGGAATTGCTGAGTGACTCAAATGATCTGCCACTGAACCAGGTCACATGCAATGACTCTTATCTCTTCCCCAGTCATCTTAGGGTTTGTTCTCCTTAAACTCGTTCGTGGGCCATATTTCAACCTTTGTTACATTACACCTTGTCTAGGCTTTCTCAATAGTATCTCAATAGCTGCAAATGCCAGAGTTCAATTATTGTAGTATATACACATGTACAAATATATGTATATATGCATATACACACAGAAGAATACACGAGCTCTCAATACACACAGAAGGTCTGGAGTCACACAGGCCAGTGCTTCGAGAAGCTCAGGTAATCTTCAACAAGGCTACCGCTCTCCTCTGTTCTCTGTCTCTGTGAGCAGCACAATTCACTGAGAAATCCAGAGTCCTTTGTCACTTACTCAAACACATAATTCACCACCAAACCCTGTTGTTTCTACTGCCCAAGTGACTCTGGAATCCCACCCGCCATTTCTTGCTCTGAAAGACATTTGCCTCCCTATGGTTTTCTGGGCCATTGGCCTCTGCTCTCTGATTCAGCCGCATCTCTGACTGCTCCTCTCTGGTCTCCACGGCTCAGCCATTCCCAGGCCTCATGGTTCCCTGAATATGCCAGGCTCCTTCCTTTGTCTGCCATTCTCTGCTCAGAACACTCTTCTACACCTCTAGAGCCCCTGAGTACTTCTCTGACCAAAGTGGATTATTTTTTTACTGATTTCCTCTGGATTCATCCTAGACATCTATTTCTCTTGCTGCCTTCTGCATTCCCTCATGTTGCTATGTAGTCTTCATTATAATCAGCTTCGTGCCTTCAGAGGATTCTATGGGCTGGCATTCCCCCCATCACATAGTACTGGGCATAACATGTGTTTCCTCTGTTTCACCATTGTAGTTAGTGCTGGATAGTGTTTTCTTGATCTTTGAGGGGCACTGTAGGGCAATAATTAAGAAGACTGGCTCTAGATTTGGATCCTGGTTCTATGGCTATATAAAAAGTTGTCAAACTCTTAGTGTCTCAGTTTTATTATCTATAAAATGGGCATAAAATAGTATCCATCCCACAGGGTTTTGAGAATTACATGAGAAAATACATATATAAAGTTTAGAATATTATCTTGCCCAGTTACTACAACCTATTATTTTCTTTCTTATGGTGGATTACAGATATGTTACAGATATATTCCCAGAAGTAAGATTATTGAATCAAAGGTTAAAAGGTTTTTATGGCTCTTGAAATGTTTTGACAAATTGCTTTTGAAAAAATTATGCCTCTTTCCCTCACACCAGCGATGCCCCAGCAATAGCTGGTTGCTTTCTCCTGTCTACACCATAATTCAAAGTGCAGATCTTAGAAGATGAAAACCATGATGGATTCCATGTCTGTGCTTTTGGACCCTCTACCTGCTCACTTCCACTCAGCTCAGTCCTCCGCTGCTAGTCCAGAGGGTTCTCTCTTGCCTTGAGTGTGTCCTATACTGCTTGGCACTGTTTTTTTTCTGTAATTGTATTGTGCTATAATGATTAATTGAGATATTAGCTTATGTTTTGCTCTCACTGTGATTACTGTTATTCTCTCAATTCAAGATGGCAGCCATACTTATTCTCTCCCATTAGTTGGGTTTGTGTTGCAAGGCATCGTGGGACCCATGTGCAGCATAAGGATTAGCACGGCAAGAGCAAGGAGATGATGGGCACTAACATGACCACTGGGCCTGCCTTTTGGCCTTCAAGCTTCAGCTGTGGAAGCACTCAGAGATGGGCCCAGATGGCAGGTGGGAATGCAGAGTCAGGTAGAGCTGCCTTGGGGAGCTGGGAGGGCAGGGGCTTCATCTGTCTCATTCCCTGTTGGATCCTCAGCACATAGCATAGTAGTAAGTGTTTAAAAAATACTTGTTGAATGAATGGATATATATTGAGGGCAAGATCTCTGTGGGTGGCTGTGAGCATGAAGCCAGGGTCCTGGTCAAAGGTCCTGGGCTCAGGGTGGGGCCTGGTTATTTATTTATTTATTTATTTATTATTCTTATTTTAATATACTTTATTGTCAAGTTGGCTAACATACAGTGTATACACTGTGCTCTTGGTTTTAGGGGTAGATTCCCAGGATTCATCACTTACATACCACACCCAGTGCTCATCCCAACAAGTACCCTCCTCAATGCCCATCACCCATTTTCCCCTCTCCCCTGCCTCTCCACCAATCCTCAGTTTGTTTTCTGTATTTAAGAGTCTCTTATGGTTTGTCTCGCTTCCTCTCTGTTTGTGACTCCTTTTTCCCCCTTCCCTTCCCCCATGGTCTTCTGTTAAGTTTCTCAAGTTCCACATATGAGTGAAAACACATATCTGTCTTTATCAGGGAACCAGGCAGGTCTCAGAGTACAAGTCCGAGTAGAAACCCAGGCAAGGAGTTACCTACAGTCATGGGAAGAGGGGATGGTGGGATTTGGGACCCAGAATGGTCCTGCCTCTGCTCCTGGCTCTGGCAGGCTTGCAAGTTGTCATTCTAGACCATACTGCATGGTAGCCTGGAGTCACCCCCGATTGTGGTCATGGCAGCTCTGGCCTTCACCCTCAGTCTGAGTAGCAGTGCATGACTGCAGAAAGCAAAGGCTCCAAGGCCATCAGTCAGGACCAATAGCTGTTGTGGGCATGGCTATTGCCCCGACAAGCTTGGGTGAACAGGAAATGCCCTAATACCTCTTTAAAATCACATTGGCTCTCATTCTAAGCCCTTTATCCTGCCAGGATGGTGATGTCTTCTGATCTGATTGAGTCTCCTTCATTTGGCCCAGGGGTGTGTGCAGCTCTCAGGGGTCTTGTGCTGAGCAAAGGCTCCTGCAGCATCTACGGCTGCGGCTGCCCATGCTTGGTCTCAGGAGTCCTGGCATCTCAGCCAGCCCCTGGGGGATCTCCAATGTCACCTCCCCAACAGGTTCATGGGCTACTTCGGGTCTCTATCTAGTACCTGCAGACTTGTAGCTTCCTGACCTCTCAGACGAGCGACCTCACCTTCTCCACTTTCCTGCTGTTTCTGTTCTGCCCCTCTTCAAAGAGACACTGCTCTCTCTTCTCATGTCCTAGCATCAGCCACTAATGAGCTGACACTCTCATAGAAGCCAGGAGATTTTCTGTAAGCAGCCTCTATTTCAGGCGCTGGGCAAGCTAGCTGCCTTTGAGCCAAGGGGTGGCTCAGGCCCTGGCCACCTTCTTGGAGGGTGGGGTGGGGGTGTGAGGAAATTGCAACAAGAACAAAATGCAGATGAAGATTACAGCAGATGATCTGTCGCCCCAGCATCAGTGCAGGGCATAGGGTAGGAGTTTCATAAATTTGTGCCTGTTGATTGATAATTCAGGTCAAAAAAAAAATTCCCCTGATTACAGAAAAAGGGATCCTTTTGTGTGTGAGAGAGAGAGAGAGTGTGTGTGTGTGTGTGTGTGTGTGTGTTTTGGTGAGCAGAAGACCTGAGAGAATCTGAAGCACTATTTGCAGAGCTAGAATTCAACGCGTGCTACCCAGACCTTCTTGGCGACTGTGCGTTGGTTAAAAGGTTTATAATTAAGTTAATATTATATTTTCATTTCAGGTTCCAAACTGGAAGATCTTTAACCCCTCTCACCCCAGCAGAAAAACTCTCAAGTGTACCACTAAATTACGGGCAACACAGCGTTGATTTAAAAGAACAGCATGAAATTATTCATCAGGCATCAGGTCCAACAAATTGGAGTTGGTTTTCCTAAGTCATTTAGTAACTAATTACATGCTGCCTAATGTAAAAATGCAGCAAGGCCCCACTAAGAATAAATCCAATTGTTTGCAAGGCACAGTATAGAAATGTAAGTTTAGCCTCTTCCTACCTTCAGTGACTGCATACAGCGTATAGTGGTTTTGGGCAAGTGAAAGACCCAGAAATAGAACTGCTGTTTTTGTAACAACCCTGTTACCTTTAATGACCATTTTCTTCCCTTAAGTGCAGCAAAGTATGAAAATATTGCTGTGCTCTTTGGTGCAATTTTCCTACTGTGATTTTTTTTTTTTTTTTTGCCATTAAAAGCCCCAAGAGAGTGCATTTCTCTACCTACTTATTAGCTACTGTCAAAAGATAGCGAAATTCATGAAAAAACCCCTCAACCGTCAATCCCCAACAAATATGCAATTATTTCAGGCTGGTGTTTTAAGCAAAAATGGTTTTCATGGCAGAAACTTGCTTCTATTTTCTGAACAGGGACAGGGGGATGTTTTTGCTTCTAGCTGTTGCGCTTTCTCTGGGCATCTCCCAGGAACACCTGTTCTAACACACAGAGGTGAATTTCCACTAGCAGGGCCCTGACATTCAGCTGAATTAAATGCCAGTTTGGGTGCCCTTTTGTGCATCCGTTGGTGAGGGGAGAGCACAAAGTAATTTCTCTTCAGCCTCACAAAGCCCATCATCCCAGGACGTTACACCGGGATGCTGGGCAGTAAATGACAGAAGGGCTTGGAAGGGAGGAGAAAATAGATGATCCTGTCCCTACAATAATACAGAGAAGATATATAAAGGCAAGTAAGTGGTAATGTTCTTGAAAGATAAACAATTGACTGCCTGTCACAAGTAATTGATGACTGAGATCCTGAAGAATGTGGCCATGATAAAAAATACATATAGGAGTGTACACACACCATATTCTCCTGACACATCGTTGCTTTCGTCTTTGTGGGAATCTTTGGAGGATCAAATTAGAAGTGCTATTTGCTGAGAGGCAATATTCTCCACTCTGAAAGCAGAGCTCCTTGTCTCCCGGGGAGCCTTCATTTGACTTTCATCTTGATATTGAATTTAAGCCTCGTATTTTATGATAAATGCACGTAGCCCTTGGCCCACCTGGTAATAACTACTGCCCTGCAGTGGAAGTTGCACTTACCAGAAGGACTGGGAGCAGACTTGTCTGATGACTTGAACTCCTTGTATTCATTAACTAAAATCTTTCTCTGGTTCAAACAGTCCTTTGTGGGGTTCTTCCCAAAGTGCATTTGCTTGCTTTGCTCTCTTGTTTGAGTTAATACCATCGTGAATGGAATTGAATTCCCAGAGAAAAGAGCCTTCCCGTGGTTCTGCATGGCTCAGAGGGCAATGCGAAGACCAGCAGATGGAAGCCGCAGGGACCCTAACATCAGTTCCCTGGGGGTGGGGGGGAACTTCCTACCCCAGAGAGCTATCTGGAATAGAAATGCTGGGCTGCCTTGGGAGGTGGATAATGAGTCCCCTACTACTGGGTGGAATCATCGGTGAAGCTGGAAGAACTCTTGAAGCTCTGCTTGCCAATTGGCATCACTGAGTCACACAACCTTTAAGTTTGGGTCACACAACACTGTGACCCACCCATATGCCCTTATCCTTACTGCTTTAGTGCAAGAAAACCCGACTTCGGACCCTCAGCACCTGAGGGCATTTTTGTGGCATTGAAACCATTTTGCTTACCCATGCTGTTCATGCTGGAAACACAGGAATTAGTGCCTCCATCCCTGTGACCCCTAACCAGTGACTGGTGGCTGTAGATACCTCATGGGTGACACCCTTCAGGGACTTGGATCTGCACTGGCTCTCATTTTCCCCAGGGGGATTAAGCTTCTGTTGCCCACAGTGGTAGCTGGCTTGATAAAGCACCATTAACTGGATCAGGGTTAGAGGTGCCTTCCCTTTTATGCCCCATATCCTTAGTCTTCGACTCATTTGTTCTTCACCCCCAAACGCACCACTGGCCCTTATCACGTGGTTTGCTCCCAGGGGAGCCCCAGTTAAGGTGGTGAGTATCTTTTCCAGACAACAAATATGCCCAGGACCTGACCATAGGGCATATTTGAAGTCAGGTCTCCCAGGTACCATATTGTGAGTGGCTCTCTCAGCCCCAATGAGAACAGAAATAATTATATGATAATCTCATGCCTTCTGTTCCCATACCCTTTGCCTTCGAAAGCTGGGTCCTCCTTGGGCCCAATACCTGCTCTGCTGTGGCTACCCCCTGCCATCATGCCTGCGTTCCAGGAGATCATGCCCTGGCTTTGTTTCTTATGACACATGTCTACCTTGTACCCTTATTTCTTCAGAACTGAGGATCCCCCACTTGAGACTATTGTCCCTCCAGGTGCCCTGGCCCAATTTCCTGCTCCTGGGAATTCTTGAGAACGGTTCTTTGCCCACTCGGGCTTTCTCTTGCCTATTCTTGAGAGAGCTGTTAGTTCTGGCATCTTCTGTCTCGCTGCCAGGGTGTGATACTGAGAAGGTTGTAAGGCCAAAGAGGCACCATTTTTTTTTTTAAAGTAGGCTCCACATTCAACATGGGGCTCGAACTCACAACCCTCAGATTAAGAGTTGCATGCTCTACTGACTGAGCCAGCCACCCCCAGAGATGCTGTTCTGAATATTGAATGTTGTTGTAGGTTTAAGGGCAGAAACAGCTAGAGACTGGGGATACCGGGCTGAATGTGTCTGTCAGATTTCATGGTGTTTGCCTCCTTATCTTAAAAGTTCAGGGGCATGAGTCTTGGAATTCTGGTGAATTGAGACCCCCAGTGCTGATCATCCATGGGTTTCTGAGTTCTGCGCTTGATGAAATTCATGGGCAGTGCTTCTCTTGGGTGTGTTCATAGCACAAACAGTCTTGAGTCAGCTTCTTATTCAAGAACCAGGGATGAAATACTGGAATCAAACACCGTAACTCAACTCTAAATGCTTTGTTAAGTCACAGATCGCTGTCAGGGTCTCACCATTACAGTGTTTGGGTGGCATATTTCTGGCTGTTTCTGCCTTCAGTCCGAGGTACCCAAAGTGGGCCTCCTCCACCTTTGGAGCATCAGAGTAGGAGGACCTAGACTGTACATCTCATCATGGTTTATGGCCCTTTAAATGTTAAATGTCCCACCTAGAATGGAACAGATATGATTTCTCCCACTAACTAGTTAATGTTTTTTTTTTAACCATTTATTTAATTTTTGAGAGAGAGAGAGGGAGAGAGACATAGCATGAGCAGGGTAGGAACAGAGAGAGAGAGAGGGAGACACAGAATCTGAAGCAGGCTCCAGGCTCTGAGTGGTCAGCACAGAGCCCGATGTGGGGCTAGAACCCATGAACCATGAGATCATGACCTGAGCCAAAGTCGGCCGCTTAACCGACTGAGCCACCCAGGTGCCCCGTAGTCTTTCTGATATTACTTGCCTTGTCTGTCTCAGAGAGTCTTACCTGAAGTGTGGACTTCCGTATATTAACACTGTTCTAGTGAGGAAGGAGCCCTTTATTTCCATTAGTTGGGACAAGTGTTTTCTTTGGCTTCCAGTCATTCGCCTGGTAGGCTGCTCATTTTAAATCTGCAAAAACAGCACAGCATTAAAATGAACACTAAGAACCCAAAAAACAAAAAAATTCCCTGACCTTTCCTTTTCCCAAGGCCACTCTTTTCACTTTAGCATGTCAGTCTCACTCCATGTCAAACATGTCTTTTTCTCTTCACGTTCTATCAGAAATGTTTTCCCCATGTTCCTACAGAGGTTTGATAGTGATTCTTTTAATGGCTGCAAAACCTCAGTTAGCTGATGTACCCAACTGATCCCTCATTGTTGGTAATTGAGGGGGTTTCCAATCCTGGGTTACTGTAATGAACATCTTCCCAAAGAAAACTTTTTGTTTTCATTGAATCACTTCCTTAGCATATAGTCCACAAGTGGAATTTTTTGGGCCAACGGGTGGAGATGTTTTCCTGGCTTTTGATCAGTATTTCTACATTGCTTTCCAAGAGGGTGAATCAATGTACGCTGCTCTTCCAGTGGGCTTTTAGCAGCCTGTTCGAGCCGCATGTGCAAAAAACAGTGTGCGAGGGTTTGTAGCTTCTCTTTTGTTCAGAACTTTAACATCCCCAGCTGCCCAAGTAAGAGTTAGAAATGACATCTTTTTATTTAAATGCATATTTATTGTTGAGAGAGAGAGAGAGAGAGAGAGACAGAGCATGAGTGGGTGAGGGGCAGAGAGAGAGGGAGACACAGAATCTGAGGCAGGCTCCAGGCTCTGACCTGTCAGCACAGAGCCCGACGCAGGGCTGGAACTCATGAACTGCAAGATCATGACCTGAGCTGAAGTCAGACGCTTAACCAACTGAGCCACCCAGCTGCCCCAGAAATGACATCTTTAATCAAAAAAGCAAAACAGAAAAAAAAAACAAAAATAAAAAACCGTCAAGCCCCCCAATATCCCCCAAGCCCTGGCATTACACACCACCTAATGAAGACCCTAGGTGTCCCCAAAAGGTTGATGACGATGGTCTTAACGTACTGTGTGCTAGGCAATGGCTTGCTGTCCCTCTTTCATTATTTTGCTTAGTTCTTAGAATAGCTCTCTACAGCTGGTATTTGTTATCCCAGTTTAAAGATGAGAAAACTGAGGCTCAGAGAGGTGAAGTAACTTGATTCTGGCATGTGACCAGTGTCAGAGCGAGGATTGGAATTTTGGCCTATTTTGTTTTATGGAAACAAATTGTGATATTAGGGTATTTAAATGTGTAGATGAAAGAAGAACCATGCATCAGCGTCAGTGCCTCTTAGAGAGCAAGGAGAGCGACTGTGGCTGGGGGGTGGGGTGGTGGTGAGGCCATCCGAGGGTCAGCCTGAACCAGATTCAGTGTCGTCCTACAAATCAAGGTGAGAAAGAGGTTGACAGGCACTATCACAGGGGATGGCTGAGCAGGCGGCCCAGTATCTGCTAACAATCAGCAAATGCTTAGTGCTAAGCGAGCCTCTGATTGGGGAAGTTGATCTTGTCTGGGGAATTAGGGAAGGCTTCTTGGAGTAGGTGTTGTTTGAGCTGCAATTTAAAGGATCACATTAATTAGAAGAGGGTGGTAGATGAGGTGGGGAGATTATCCTAGCAGAGGGAATAATAGTATGTGCAAAGGCCCTGTGGCTGGAAAGAACTTGGCACTTTTGAGAAACTGAGAGAAGGCTCCTATGGCTGCATTGACCAGTAGCCTCATGTCCTCATTGGTACCAGCTTCCATGGGTAGGCAGAGTCGGGGCCACAGGTGTGCTCCCCACCTCCCCCCAGAAGCTGTGGATGGTGGTGAAAGCACAAGGTACAAGTGGGTCGTTAAAGAGTTTTGATAGATATGGCGCATTGGCTTCCCCAAACCTGTTTCCACCCTCCTTCCAGTTCGGGAGGTTGGAAAGCTGAACACCACGTTTCCCAGACTATCTGACAGCATTCGGGATTTGAATCAGGTCCAGTCAATTAGACATAGGCATGCAAGATTTGGACAGGGGAACTGTGGCAAAGGCCTTCTTCCTGCCCCGTTAGGCTGCTCTCTAGTGACAGACAAGGTCATGGAAGTGTGAGGATTTCTGCAGCCATGTTGCAGAGCCCATGCTGCAGCCTCCTGGCTGTGGAGAGATTGTCGTGGTGACAACAGCAACCGCGGTGGTGACTTTACAGGGCAAAGGCCCCCTGGTGGGTCAGTGGTTTTTGTCTGGGAGTCACTCCTGGAGCCTAGAAAGGTTTCTCTGGCCCTTCCAGCGAGTACCTAATGCCTGTTAAGATGCCCCACGGGATGCAGTTGGTGCTCCGCCCCCACGCCACCTGGGCTCACCTGCAGCTGTGACAGCTCCTAGCTTCCCTGCCGAAGTGCCTGAGCGAGACTCGCTTCTGACTCAGACCTTTTCCTCTACCTGGAATTCACTCTGCTAAATGCAGGGGAATCCGGAGGGTGAAGCTGGTCCTGTTCTGGGGCAAACTTCAGCCAACAGGGTGTGGGATTTGGCGGGTAAGTGCCCAGCTTTATGTCCCCATGGGAAAATTCCAGGACGCCGTCCCCAGTGAGAGTGAGTCTCACTTGCCCACAGTGGTAACCATTCATTTTTACACCTTTTATTGATTCCCCCGCCCCCCGCCCCCCGCATCCTGTCTTACTTTCCCCACTTCCTCACTTGTACTTTATGAGATCACCAACTGAATAAACCACTTCTAGCTCAACCCTTGATCCAAGGTCTGCTTTACAGGGAGCTCAACTTATCGAAGTTTCTTTTTTTGTGTGTTCCAAAGAGGCGCAAAAAGACTAATTAACACACGTAGGTATTGATCATTTTTATCCAAGTCAGATATATTCTAGGCAATCATATCACTCTGTTTTGAATTTCAGCCTCTTAGTAACAAGATTGGTATCTTTAAAATACAATTTTATGTTTACTTTTGGGGGAGGGGAGGAGGCGAGAGAGAGGGAGACACAGAATCCAAAGCAGGCTCCACACTCCGAGCTGTCAGCACAGAGCCCGACAAGGGGCTTGGACGAACCGTGAGATCATGACCTGAGCCGAAGTTGGACGCTTAACTGACTGAGCCACCCAGGCTCCCCAACAAGATGGGTATCTTAATAGATTAAAGTCACCTGCTAAAGAAGCATATTCATCCACCCAGCCGTCCATCCACCTGTCCATCTGCCCAGCCAGCAATCACTTATCAAACCTCTACTGTGTCTAGCATCGTGCTAGGGGCTGAGGATGGAGAAACTAATTAGACCGTCTGCCTGCAAGTTATTCACGGTGTGATTAGAGGCTATGGCAAATGTGTTTCTGCCATTTTGAGTACCACAGATTTTCTGTGCATAATGCAGGTAACTGTGTCCCTGTAAACTCAACACTAATGCCAGCTAGTGGTCTTATTATATAAACCTACTACTAATATTTCTGTCTGCCCTAAAAAGTGTCTCCAGCATTCAAACTGTGTCTCTATTTTATTAAAAAGTCCTGTATTAAGACCCTGCTTCTATGGAACTAAATTTAGTTTGAGAAACTGCTGTGAACTTTGGAGTCATTAAATGTAGCCTTTCTGTGTGCGTGCGTGCATATGACAGAGAAAAATTACAGCCAGCAGTGTCTATATTGAAAATCCTGCGTTAGATTGCCATCACTTGCTAATAATACATCATAATTATTCTTATAGGGTTAAGCTTTTCTCTTTCCTCTTCCACCTGCCTTGCCGAGATAACCTCTAAGGATGTCCTGGAAGACGGTAGGGCTGGAATTCAAAAGCTTTTGTGACAGCTGAGCTCTCCATGCAATTTATTATGTTGAAAAGATGGGGAGAGCGTTGTCTGCAAAGATAATGATGGTGCAATTTCCAGTCCATTCTCCTTGCAGCCAGATCTTGGAGGCAGCCCACAGACCAATTTCATCAAGCAGACCCTGCTCATCTCTCATCCATCTGTATCGGGAAAGAGGTTGTGTCTGGCTCAAGCAGAAGCATGGGCCAGTGTGGGGGAAATAGGATAGGGAGATGGCTGGGGAAATAGAACAGGGCTTTTCCCCAGAGCTTGGTTCTGGGGATCTCAGGCATGGTTCTGGATGACATCAGTGTCCAAGGGGCTCAGTCCAAAGGGCGGCCAAGAACGGGAGACTGACTCCCAGTGTAGGCTACAGTTCTGAGCTTTCTCTGATTTCTCAGCTTTGAGCCCAGAACCAGGCAAAGTGTGAGCTCAGTAAATGCTGTCTAACCGAGAAAGCACTGGTACCAGGTTATATGCAGCAAGGAAACCAGCTGTGCGTGGTTCCAATGGGAAACAAAGTCCCGGTCTTCTCCAGCTCTTGTCTATGGTGAGAGTCTCTGTAGGAAAATCCTAGCCCCGTAGCAGGCGTCAACAGTGGACTCTCTGTTGCAGGGGAGATTTGTGTCTGTGGCAGATGTCCCCAGCACTTCAGCCCCAGGAACGGACCAAAGGCTTCTAGGGCCTGGAAATGCTACTATTGCCATGTCTCTCATTAGAGGCTAAAACCAGCGACATCCTGTGTGGCCCCCAAAGGAAGCCAAGTCAAGCTTTAAACACAGAGGAGGTGGTTTCTTCTAACTGGAAGGTGGCAAATGTCACACATGCCGAGTCTACTGTGCGGGTTTTCATTCACACTTTCAAGGCTGTTTCATTTTCCTTTCCAGCTCTGCTACCCTCCTTCCTTTATCCCCCTTTCCATGTGTCACCAGTGTGTCCTTGGCAGATTCTCAAGGTTATGGTCATTGCTGAAAGAGTGGCCTTGCCTGATTACAGTAAAGGGGAAAGGAAACAATGAAAAATTACAGAAAGTAGGAGGACAGCAAAAATTAGAAAAAATATTAAATTAAAAGAATTTGAAATCTTCCTTGAGGCACTACCCTGCCCTGCCCCCCCCCCACCCCGCCCAAGAAGAATTATTTATTTTCTTGGCTGGCCAGTAGCAGAGACCATTAATTGTCTCCCTAAATCAAGTTTCTGCTTCTACAGTAAAAATATCCCCCAATTTTAACTGCACATAGAGCTACTGGGAGTAAAGTCTACATTTCCTAGGCTCCCTTACAGCCAAGCATCGCCATGTGAATAAATTCTAGTCCTTGGGATCCAAGCAGAAGTGGTATGTTCAACTTTTTTCCTCTTTCCTTCATTATTACAAAAACACACAACAACCCGGAGTATAATTTACATACAGATCTTAGGTGTACTGTTTGATGAAATGTGATACTCCAGTCAAGATAAAAAAAAAAAAAAAGCATTTCTTTCTTTTTTTTAATGTTTATTTTTGAGAGAAAGAGACAGAGCGTGAGTGAGGGAGGGGCAGAGAGAGGGAGACACAGAATTGGAAGCAGGCTCCAAGCTGTCAGCACAGAGCCCAACGTGAGGCTCAAACTCACAAACTGCAAGATCATGACCTGAGCCAAAGTCAGATGCTTAACCAAATGAGCCACTCAGGCGCCCCGAGATAAAGAACATTTCTAATACCCATGAAGTTCCCTACATCCCCTTTCCAACGAATCCTCTGTCCACGCCCCAATCCAGACAACCCCCCTACCCTTGGCTAACAACTGTCCTGATTTCTAACATGTACGTTAGTTTTGTCTGTTTTTGAACTTCATATGAATGGACTTATACCATATGTACCTTCTTGGATCTGATTTCTTTCACTTAGCGCTGTGTCTGTTGATTTCATCCTGGTTGTTACTAGTATCAATTGTTCATTCCTTTTTATTCCTGAGTAATGTTCTATTGTAATGGAGGTACCGCATTCTACTTGTCCATCTCCTACTGATAGATATTTGGGAAGTTTCTGGTTTTGGACTCTAAGATTAAAGCTGCTATGAACATTCCTGTACAAGTCTTTTTGTGGACATATGTTTTCATTTGTCTTAGGAATAAGATTTCTGGATCAGTGGGTAGGGGTGTATTTAACTTTATAAGAAATTGCCAAAGAGTTGTCCAAACTCACTGTCCTATTTTACATTTCCACCAGCAATGTATGAGACTTCCAGGTGTTTTATGTTTTCACCAACATTTGGTAGTCTCAGTCTTTTTAATTTGAGCCATTCTGGTGAGTGTAAATGGGTATCTTATTGCGGTTTTCATTTGCAGACTAATGAAAGTCAATCCTGTGTACTAATGATATTGAGTATCTTTTCATGTGTTATTGCCTATTCATGTGTATTTTTTTTAAATGATATATCTATTTAACTGTTTTGCCCATTTTAAAATTGGGCTGCTTGTATTTTTTAATAGCCTAATTTACATGCAGTAAGGTGCCTCCATTTCTAGTGTAGAGCTTAAAGAGTTTTCACAGATGCACGTACCTTTAAACCACCAACACAGGCAAGATGCAGAATATTTCCATTTATCTCACAAAGTTTTCCAAATACCTCATTGCCGCCAATCTTCATTCCCCTTTGCCACTCTTCGCCCTGAATGGCCACTGGATGTGCTTCTGCTATCATTTGTAAAATTTCAAATGAACGGAATCATACAGTATGTACTCTTTTGTGTCTGACTTTTTTTGCAGCATACTGTTTTTTAGTTATATCCGTGTAATTGCATGTATCAATATGTTGTTATAGTTGGGTAACATTTCATTATGTGGACATACCACATTATACATTCATTAATTGATGAATGGTAGATCAACTGGTGGGCTGGTTTCAAGTTTGGGGCTATTACGATAAAGCTTCGATGAACATTTCTGTATGAGACTTAATGTGGACATATGTTTTCATTTTTCTTGTATAAACACCTGGGAATGGAATTACTAGGTTGTATGCTTAACTTTGTAAGAATCTATCACTCTTTTTTCCAAAGTGATTGTACCATTTTAGCATCAATGCATGAGAGTTCTAGTTGCTCCACATTCTCGTCATCATGTGGTACTCTCATTTGTTTTAATTTTAGCCTCTTAAGTGGGTGTGTGGTGGCATCTAATTGTAGCTTTAATTCACATCTTCCTGTGACTAATAATGTTCTTCACATTTTCATGCGTTTATTTGCTGTCCAATATCTTATTTGGTGAAATATCTCCTCATATCTTTGCCCCTCCTTTTTTATTGGGTCATCTTCTTCTTGAGTTGCAAGAGTAATTTATGATTCTGAACATAGATCCTTTATCATATACATATTTTGCATGTATTTTCCTCAGTCAGAGCTTAACAATGTTTTTCAAAAAAGCAGTTTTTTGTTGAAATGGAAATTAGCAATTTCCTTTTTTATGGTTTTTACTTTTTTTGGGTGCTCTTTGAGGTCTTTTTGTCTGCTTTACATTTTTTTTTTTACATTTGTGAAGTTATTCTCAAATGATTTCTCCTACAACTTTTATCATGTTAGCTTTTACATTATGGTCTGTGACCTGTCTTGAATTGTGTACAGGGGATGAGGTAGGGGTTGAGATTCATTTTTTTCCCACATAGATGTCTAGTTGTTTCAGCATAATTTCTTGAAAAGACCCCATACTTGCATTGAAGTGCCTTAGTGCCTTGTCAAAAATAAGTTATTGGTATATATTTGGGTCTAGTTCTGGACTCCTTGTTGCGTTCCATTAATATTTTTGTCCTTTTATAAATATCACACTAGTTTGATCACTGTGGCTTTATAGTAAGTTTTGGAATCAAATGGTATGAGTTTTCAATTTTTTTCCCAAAATTTCTTTTGCTAGTTGGGTTCCTTTGCATTTATTTCTGTATAAGTGTTAGAATCTGCTTTTTAATTTCTACAGAAATGAAGTATTTATTGGGATTGTTTTGAATCTAGAAAGAATTGACATCCTAACAATACTGAGTCTTTATAATCTATGAACATGGTATGCATTTTGTTTTTTAGGTCTCCTTTAATTTCTCTCAGCAATGTATATAATTTTCAGTGTAGAAGTTTTACATGTCTTCTGTTAAATCTGCCCATAAGTATTTTTAAAATGCTATTGTAAATATTATTCTTTTAAAAATTTTATTTTTACAATTATTTGCTGCTATTATATAGAAATTCAACTAATTTTGATATATTCTTGTATCCTATGATATTGCTATATCCACTTATTAATTTTAGTAATTTTTAAGAGATTCCTTAGATATTTTTATGTAAACAGTCATGTCTTCCACAAATAAAGGTGAATTGACTTCTTTTTTTCCAAACCTTATACTATTAATTTCTTGCATTATTTCACTGTCCAGGACTTATAGTACAACATTGAATAGAAATGATGAAAGCAGATCTCCTTACCTTGTTCCTTGATCTCAAAAAGAAACCACCAAATTGTCACCATTAAGTCTGATATTAGCTGTAAGATTTTCATAACTATCCTTTATAAGACTGAGGAAGTTTCCTTCCATTTCTGTTTTGCTGAGAGGCATTTTTTGTTTTGTTGTTTTAAATATGAATGAATGTCAAATTTTGCTACATGCTTTATCTGCAACTACTGTGATGATTACCTGACTTTTTAAAATTCAGTTAATGTGGTGAAATGCTTTAGTTGATTATTTTTGTATGTTAAATTAATCTTGAATGCCTTAAATCCCTCTTATTTGTGATGTGTTATCCTTTTTATATGTTGCTGAAATTTTCAAAGGATTCTTCTGTCTATGTTCATGAGAGATGTTAGTCTGTAATTGTATTTTCTTGTGATGTCTTTGTTTCAGTAACAAGGTTATACAGGTTTGATAGCAACCATTTAGCGAATGTTCCTTCTTCTTCTACTTTATACAAGAGTTTTTATAAGATTAATATATCTTTTTTTAAATTTTTTTAACATTTATTTGAGAGAGAGAGAGAGAGAGAGAGAGAGCGAGCGGGGGAGGGGCAGAGAGCGAGAGGGAGACACAGAATTAGAAGCAGGCTCCAGGCTCCCAGCTGTCAGCACAGAGCCCGACGTGGGGCTCGAACCCACAGAACCATGAGATCATGACCTGAGCCGAAGTCGGACGCTTAACCGACTGAGCCACCCAGGAGCCCCAAGATTAATATTTCTTAAATAGGATTCACCAAGGAAGACATCTGAGCCTGGAGTTTTCTTTGTGGGATATTTTTAATTATAACTTCGTTGTTTTTTTTGGACAGATATAGGGCTCTTCAGATTTTCTAATGTCAGTTTTGGAAAGTTGTGTCTTATAAGGCAATTGTCTTTTTAAGCCAAGAAGTCAACTTCATTGGCATAGGTTATTCATATTCCCTTATTATCCTTTTAGTGTGTATGAGCTCCCTTTTTTGTTCCTAAGGCTGGTAATTGTTTTTTCTTGATTAATTTTGCTAGGGTTTATCAATTTTATCAATCTATTCAAAGAATTAACTTCTGGATTTACTAATATTTGTATTCATATGTTTTCTATTTCACTGACTTTTATTCTTTATTATTTTTTTCTGTCTACTTATTTTGCATTTTTATTCTTATTTTTCTAGCTTCTTACAGTGGAAGCTTAGATTATTGATTTTAAATCTTTTTTCTCTAATATAAGCATTTAAGGATATAAATTTGCCTCTAAATACTCCTTTAGCTGCATCCCATAAATTTTGATAAATTGTGTTTATCATTTCTTTGGAAATATTGTCTGTTTTCTCTTGTGATTTCTTCATTAACCCATGTTTTGTTTAAAAGAATGTTGCTTTGTTTCCAGATATTCAGAAAATTTTTCTAAATTATTATTGATTTCATTTGGTCAGAGAACCATACTCTGATTTATTTTGATTGTTTAAAAATGTTTAAGACTTCAGGCACCTAGTGGCTTAGTTGGTTAAGAATCTGACTCTTGATTTCAGCTTAGGTCATGATCTCTTAATTCATGGGATCAAACCCCACAATGGGCTCTGCTCTGACAATGCAGAGCCTCCTTGGGATTATCTCTCTCTCTCTCTGCCCCTCTCTTGCTCACAGACTCTCTCTGTTTCTCTCTCTTAAAATAAATAAATATTAAAAAAAATTTTAAGACGTGGGGTGTCTGGGTGGTTCTGTCGGTTAAGTGTCTGCCTTTGGCTCAGGTCATGATCTCATGATTTGTGAGTTTGAGCCCTGCTTCGGGCTCTGTGCTGACAGCTCAGAGCTTGGAGCCTGCTTCAGATTCTGTGTCTCCCTCTCTCTCTGCCCTTCCCCTGCTCATTCTCTTTCTGTCAAAAATAAATAAACATTTAAAAATAAAAAATTTATGACTTGTATCATGACTTATTATATTTTGTAAACATAGGTTAGGTCAAGTTGTTTGATAGTGTTATTCAGATTTGCTATATTCCTACTGTATTTTGTCTGCGGCTACTATGAATTTCTGACAATGTAATCTTAGAATATACTTTTATGACTATGGATCTGTTCTCCCTTCTCTGTCAATTTCTTGCCATATGCATTTTGAAGTTATGTTATTAGATACATATGCATTGAAGATTGTTATCTTTTAATTAACTGACCCTTTTATCATCATGAATTATCTCTGGTAATATTTTTTATTACAGACAAAGTGTACTCATAAAGTTTAGTAGTATAGCCACTCCATCTTCCATATGATTAGTTTTTACATGGTATTTTTTTTCATCCTTTTACTTGTGGTTAAAGTATATCTTCTGTAGGCAGCATATAGTTTGGCCTAGCTTTTGTGTCTAGTCTGACAATGGTCTCTCTTTTTTTAAAGATTTTATTTTAAAGTAATCTCTACACACAATGTGGGGCTTGAACTTACAACTCCAGTAACAGTCACATGTTCCACACAGACTGAGCCAGCCAGGCACCCCAACAATTTCTCTCTGTATTATTATTATTATTATTATTATTAACATTTATTTTTGAGAGACAGAGAGAGAGCACAAGTGGAGGAGGAGCAGAGAGAGAGAGGGAGACACAGAATCTGAAGCAGGTTCCAGAATCTGAGCTGTCAGCATAGAGCCCGACGCAGGGCTCGAACTCACAAACCGTGAGATCATGACCCGAGCTGAAGTCAGAAGCTTAACCAACTGAGCCACCCAGGCGCCCTAAGAATTTCTGTTTTTAATAGCAGTGTTTAATCCATTCACATGTGATGTAATTACTTTTATAGTTGTATTTAAATTTACCTTCTTGTTATTTGTTTTCATTTTGTTCCATCTGTTCTTTGTTTCTTCTTTCTGTCTTTTTTTGGATTAAGCCAGTATTTATTTCATATTTTATCTTCTACTATTGGATTTTTAGCTGTATCTTTTTTTTTTTTTTACCTTTGCAATGGTTTCTCTAGAGATTAAACAGGTATCCTTAATTTATCATAGCCTACCTTGAATTCATGATTATTGTAAGAACTTTTACTCTCCTCCATCTTTGGTGCTATTGTGTCATATTTTACTTTTATGTACATTATAAATCCTACAGTATGTAGTTATTATTTTGCAGTTCTGCAGTTTCCATTTCTTTCAAGCTTTTCTTTTTTTCTTGAGATAACCCATATATTGAGCCATCCTATTCATCTTTTCTTAGAACTTATCTAACAAATTTATAACACTTGATTTAAGTTTCTTGTCTGTCAATTCCAACAACTAGTTGGGTGTGAATCTGTTTCTACTGACCGTGACTCTCCTGACATTTGGTTACATGTTCCTGCTCTTTTCATGTTTCATAATCTTTTGTTGTGGAGGTGAAAGGATATCTTTTGTTTGTTTCCTAGAGCATGCAAACCCACTCCTCTGTCTTGCACATCAAGTGCACGGCTAATTGGCCAGATTCTTCCTGGAGTCTGGTTGGGCTGCAGCCTTAATGAGACTGTTTGCTGGATATAGTCCACATTGCCTCCCGCCCTGTTTGTCTGGTCAGTATTTGACTTGGGAGGAGGTTGGATTGCAGTTCAGGTATTTTTGATTCGCTTTGCATTCAACTTCTCAGGGCCCCCCAGTTCATCTCCATGACCATGACAAAGCTGAGTGGGACAAGTGGTTTGTCTCTGCTTACCTGCCATTTCTTTATGACTCCTTCCTTGGCAAAATTTTTGACGGGGGCAGCTATGTTGGGCTGAGTAATTTAGTTTTGCATTTGGAGTTCTTCCAGGTGGTACCCCCTCCTGCCAGCCCCCAGAGTCTTGGTCACTCTCTATTTTGTCAGTTTGGCTGAACTGGTAATACATTTTTGAGAATTTCCCTCCCTATGCTTCTAGGTTAGTTTAGGCCACAAGAGACGTTTTACACGAGGCTTGTAAGATAGAAGGAAAACCACAGCTATATTATTTTACATTCTGGGGGTCAGCAGGGGCACCGGGAAAGTTTGCCTATTTGGTGTGGGTCCCCTAACCCCGGAGATCCCCTTCATCTTTGAGTTGTGGGTCAACTGCATGTGCATGTCTGAGGCAAAGGGTGTTAGCTTTTCCTATAGATAATTCATAACATTAAGTTTGGAAACTGTGAACAACAGGTGTGGATCCCAGTTTGTCCTCATAAGTCCCAGTTCATCTTAAGATTCCATTTTGTCCTGGCCTTCATCCACATTCAGTTTTTCCAGATTCACTCACCTCTAAGTGATCCGGGGCTCACTACTAGTTACAGAGGCAACAACTTGTGTGGACTTTCCCACTCGCTTCTCATATTGCAGAAGGTCAAACCCATGAGATAAACCCTTGATTTTGTAACACGTGTAGCAGTTCTGTTTCTCTGATTGACCTTGAGAGATACACAGTCAGCTAAGGCTGGGCTTGTTTCTCCTCATGCATGGAAAATCCCTCCCTTCATGGAATGCCACATGTACCTTCTCAGGCCCTCTGCTTACCTAGGAAGGGTTGTTTCTTTCTGGAATTCAGTTCATCAAGGCTTCCTTGCATCCTTCACTCTGCTAGACTCATAGAAAAGTATGATTTTAATATTTGCCCAAGTTTTTCTTATTACCATAGGATCAAGTCTTTTACATCCTTTTATATAATAAACAGTGGCAACACTGGAAAGTGTCCTTAAAGGGTGCGTGTGTTCCCTTCTCATCCCCCTTTCTTCTTTCTGGGCCTGGTAACACACATCATGACTGGTGCTACTGCAGCTGTCCTAGACCTGCCGAAGGTGACCACTCCCAGGTGTGGCACAGGGCAGAGTGGAAGGTACAAGGGAATTTAGAACAGATCTAAACAAGCTCTGGATTGCTGATTGCCAGAATTTTGATGTGGGAAACTAAGACCTGAGTGGTTAAGCCAGTGCTTCTTTTCATTTTCTCATTCATGCAGCCAAACTTGTTTCTGAGGATCTCGCCAGCAACTGGGATCTTGTAGGGCTATTTAGAGTGGGCAGTGGAGAGGGGAATGATACAAGCTGGGAGCGAGCTAGAAGGCTGTACAGAAGACAGGCTAGTTGGGGAGGTGACAGGAAGCAAAGATAACTAGTGGTAAGGGGGGGGTCGGCTGTGGCAGAGGGGATAGGAAGTGTGTAGAGGAGAGGGTTTGTGGGGAGAGTGTGTAAGTTATTTTTAGGCAGCCCTGCGATGGGTCCTGTGGTGTAGCTACTTCCTTTCTGCTACTTCCTCAAGTCCTCCTGTATTGGACCTATGTTTCTTTCCAAAGGTGTCAGGAGATGGATTTGGGTGACTTTGGATGCAGCCATGTGCTGAGACGGGCCTGGAAGAGGCTCAGTTTTTAAAGAGGGCCCTAGGGCTGGGGACGGTTTGGTTACTGAGTGTCCCCTGGGGAGGGATGGTTCAACAGCCTCAGAGACATAGAATGTCCAATCTGGAAGGGTCTTGGGAAACCATCCATCCACATTCCCCTGTTGCAGATAAAGGCGATATCTGCCTTGATTGAGACTTGCTCCCATTGGCTATTTTCTCCTTTGGACCAGATTATTTATTTATATATTTATTTAATGTTTATTTTTGGAGGAGAGAGCTTGCATGTGAGAGTGTGAGTGGGGGAGAGGCAGAGAGAGGGAGACACAGATCTAAAGCAGGCTCCAGGCTCTGAGCTGTCAGCACAGCACCCGACATAGGGCTCAAACTCACAAACCGCTAGATCATGACCTGAGCCAAAGTCAGGCTTAACCGACTGAGCCACCCAGGCGTCCCTGAACCAGATTATTTAATGGTGGGACTTCCCACCCAGGTTTCTTGGTCCTACTGGGATGCATCTCCTCTTAGCCTAGCTAGGAGTTGACAACAAATGTAGTCTTGTCTGTGTCTACATTTCCTAAATGGGAATTCAGCTTTGTGAAGTTGACGAGTATAACTTCTATCATTTCTAGGATCTTCATGGAATGACTGAAATTGAGGGGAAATCCTTTGGTTAACCCAGAAGAGGAAGCTGAGGCCCATGGAGGGGAAGTGACTTATCCAGAGACGTATAGCTAATAGGGGCTTAGCTGGCATTAGAACCTAAATCTCATAGCTCATGGTCCAGAGCTTTTCCTGTGCCCCCTGAATTGGGGTAGAAATGGTGCAATGGAAGTAAACTCTAAACATGACCTTAGAAGCCAAATAGATTGACTTTATCCTGGCTTCTCTCTAAATCATTGTTGACTTTTTTTTTCCATCCCTTTGAAGGCTTTCTTCTCTTAGTGGCTACAGAGAAATGGAATGTAACTGCAGTAGCAAATCCACCCTGACCACAAAAACAAACTCCACCATCTCCCAGTCCTGGATTTTCCTCCATGTACTAATGGTCTCAGGTAGAACAGATGAAGCAACATGAATTCATAAAATGCTTTATGTAACCCAGTAGTTTGCAATGGAGGGATATACACTTCTTCCCCCGTGTCTGCCTGGGAATATTTGGCGATGCCTGGAGAAAATTTGGGTTATCACAACTGGCCAGGGGGTGGGGCGGGTAAGGAAGGGATTGGAGAACATTACTGGCATCTAGTGGGTAGAGGCCAAGGACGCTGCTAACCTTCCTACAGTGTGCAAGACAGACCCCACCTCCCACGACAGGTTAAACTGATTCACCCAGGTTAAATTGGCACTCCCCTGGTAACCTAACCATTACCAAAGCAGTGGGAGCTAGATCAGGTCTGGTCTGTGGTCTCAAGGAGTACCAAGCATGCAGCCTCAGTAAAAGCCCTTTAATTTACAGCCTAAGTTCATCTCTGTCTGCTTTCATGCTTCACCTTTCTCCTAATCATTCCCCCAGTCCCCCCATTTCCAAGTGCAGAACTATGAAGACCAGAGCTTTCCAAACTGACGTGTATGTGAATCATCCAGGGACTGTTAACATGCACATTCTGAGTAGATGAGTCTGGGATGGCATCCGAATTCTGCATTTCTAACAAGCTCCCAGGTGATGTCCATGCTGCTGGTCCACAGACCAGACCGAGTAGCAGGGAATAAGACCACATGTTGCTCTTTCTCTAATTACTATTTGCTGCTTGCCTGCGGCTTTCCTCATTATATCACTGACATGCTGGGGGCGGGGTGTTTTGTAACCTGGAGGGGGGGCTGCTGAGTTCAGTCTCAGCTGGACCCTCTGCTCTCCTGGCCGCATTCCAGCTTAGCTGGCCTCCTCTCAAGACTGTAAGGATGTGAACAAAAAGCTCAGGAGGTTTGATGTATTAATGCTGGCAGGCTCCTCTTGGTTATTTCGTTACTTGCCCCTCCTCACCCCGCCGATACCTTCTCTGAAGAGACTCACTTAACATATTTCATTCCCACCAACAAACCTAATACATTTTCCTCCTAAAACAAAACATATTGTAATTGTGATTTTGATGAACAGCACCCGCCGCATACCAATATCTTTAACACTTCTTATATCTCTATTAAGAAGTCCACTGCAGCACCGTTAGCTCATGGTCAATATTCCCTGTCAGCCAACATCAGCAAGGTACTCAGCCCTTTCCTTACACTTTCCTCACTGTGTAAGATGGGGCTAATAGTTCCTACGTTGCGGGAATAGTAGGGTAGGCGTTCCCTGACACAATGCTATCTTCCTCTTCCTGTCTTGTCTGTTCCAATTAGGTTTGGTAAGCTGACAGCCATGGAGACGATGGCCTTGTTTATCACATCCAATTCCCAACAGCTCTGGGTACTCTGTGCCATGCAGGGCTGTATGGGGAAGCATCCCAGGTGGGTCAGGAGGCGGAAGGAGCGAGAGCTAGAGAACAAGGGAAGGGTTTATGTTAAGTCCGAAGACCATCTGGAGGAGAATTCCTTCTTCCTTGGGGGACCTCCGTTTTTTTTTCTCTTAAGGCCTTCAACTGATTGGATGAGCCCCCCCCCCCCGCCTCCACATTACAGAGGGTAATGTGCTTTACTCAAAGTCCACTGATTTTTAAAAAAAAAATTTAAGGTTTATTTATTTTTTGAGAGACAGAGTGTCAGTGGGGGAGAGGCAGAGAGAGA
>CM053561.1:70372936-70477484 GCA_028646485.1 Cryptoprocta ferox | reverse complement strand
CCCGATGCGGGGCTCGAACTCACCAACCATGAGATCATGACCTGAGCCAAAGTCGGACGCTCAACCGACTGAGCCACCCAGGCGCTCTGCTGTTTTTCTATTTAAAAAAAAAAAAAGTAACGAAGTAGATGTCTTTCCATGTCAATAAATATTGATATACATTGTTTTTTCTTTTTTAAAAATTTTTTACATTTATTTATTTTTGAGAGACAGAGAAAGACAGAGTGTGAGCAGGGGAGGGGCAGAGAGAGAGGGAGACACAGCATCCGAAGCAGGCTCCAGGCTCTGAGCTAGCTGTCAGCACAGAGCCCGACGCGGGACTCAAACCCACAAACTGTGAGATCCTGACACTGAGCCGAAATCGGACACTTAACCGACTGAGCCCCCCAGGCGGCCCTCCATTGTCTTTTCTAATAGCTGATGACACTACATTGTATGGACCCTGTTTTAAAAAAATCAATCCCTCATTATTGAACATTCAGATCATCTTTTTTAAGTTGGGGTTTTTGGGGCACCTGGGTGGCTCAGTCAGTTAAGTGTCCATCTCTTGATTTCAGCTCAGGTCATGATCTCATGGTTGATGGGATCCAGCCTCGCATCGGGCTCTGCGTTGACAGTGTGGAGCCTGCTTAGGATTCTCTCTTTCTCTCTCTCTGCCCTTCCCCCTGCTATGCTTTCTCTCTCTCTTTCTCTCAAAATAAATAACCATTAAAAAACCCCAAAACAAACAAAAAAATAAATAAAGCATAATGTCCTGCAAGAGCATCTAGGTGGCTCATTCAGTTAAGCATCTGACTCTTGATCTCAGCTCAGGTCTTGATCTCAGAGTCATGAGCTCAAGCCCTGGCACTAGGCTCCACACTGGGCATGAAGCCTACTTAAAAACAAAACAAATAAAAAAAAACATGAAGTCCTGCCATGCTGGGCAAACCCAGCCAGTTGGTCACCATAACTGAGGGGTTTGGCAAGCTTTAAAGGGTCAGATGGTGAGTATTTTAGGCTTTGTGGACCACGTGGTCTCTGTCATAGCTACTTAGCTGTGTCGTTGCCACGTGAAAGCAGCCATAGAGAATACGTAACCAGTGGGTGTGGCTGTGTTCCAATAAAACTTTATTTACAAAAACTGTGAGACCATGACCTGAGCTGAAGTCAGATGCTCAACTGACTGAGCCACCCAGGTGCCCCTGTAAGGGCAGTTTATTATTTGAAATCACGCTCACTTACCAGCTTTGTGAACTTGGGGAAGTTAAACTCTTTGACCTCAGTTTTCTTCTCTGTCAGATGGAGATTATAATGATACTGATCCCATAGGTGTTTTTGAGGATTAAATTAACCTTTATAGAATCTGGCACATAATCGGTGCTCAGTAAATGTTAGCTGCAATCATCATCATCATCGTCATCATCGTCATCATTGTCATCCCATGTGTCTTTTTCAGTAGCTTGCATAGTTCTGCTTACAGAAGAGCCTCGATAAGCAGAGTCATAAAGGTGTTAAAGTGAGAAGGGCCCTTAAAAATGTTTAATTCAACAGTCATTTAGGAGTGAACATCGTGGAGTGACCCGTATATTAAGGAGGGGTGGAGGTTGTCAGTCACACCTGACAGTGGCCTTCCTTGATGTTGCCCTGCTCATTCCTGTGGTTACCTGTCAGGTCCCATATGTCCAGAGACTAAATCCCACTCCCATGTCATGAGCCTGAGCAGTCTGTCCTTGGAGAAGGCCAGCTTTTGTCTCATTTTCCATCTTCTGGTCTTATTCTTAGGATGGTGTCCAACTACCTGGGCTGTGTAGGTAAGGCTTAGATAAAGGGCCAGCCCCAGATTGTGGCTGGAAGATCCCAAACAGGAGGAACTGAGTGCAAGGAGTATCGTGGGGATGGTAGGATGGTGGTCAGAACGAACACGGTGGGTGCACGGGTGGCCTGGGCTTGCCTCCAGTCGGGACCCGGCATGAGCTGTGTGGGCACGCACTTGGATCTGGCGGGCCACGCAGGGTCCTGGACTATACACTCTTGGGTGGGAGGGGAAGAAGGGTGACCCCGTGATAGATACTGGGCCAGTGACCTCTTGGTCTGGCCCCCACTACCTGGTTCTTCTTCAGGCGCATCTCATCAGGACGTTTCTTCCATCTTGGTGCTGGCTCGGCTTTGATCTGGGAAAATGAAAGGCCAGGCTGCTGGGTCCCCTGCTGCCAACTTTTGCAGCAAGAGTGAGACTTCGTGATCCTGCTGGCTCAGGCACACTTCATTTCCCGGTAATTAAACAAGTGGAGATCAAAGCTGACAAATCTCCCCCATCTCTCAGCACAGTAGATGAAAGGTAAATATTTCCGCAACAGTTTTTTTTTCTTCATTAAAGTGAGATGTGAAATGTCTTCTCCTTACTTTGAAGAATACTGATAAGTTCAAGGTCATTCCAGATAAGATATCTGGTCCCACTACCTTTATTATTCCACATCAATTTTTATCTTATATATATTGGGCTAACTTAAGGGGATTGCAGAGGCTAATCATATCAAATAAGTCAAAAGACAAAGGAAAGGCAAGTAAGACACCAAGACGTAAGTGGTCAGTTCTGTGGAAGCCTATACCTCACATATGGCCGCGCTGAACAGGAATTTCTATTTATTGGGCAGGTCTAAGGGCTCCCGAGGCCAGTATCTAAAATGGGTCCTGGAGTCGTACATACAGGATCCCAGGCAGATGTCCAGTGCTCTCTCGGCTGGGCTTCCGAAGAGGCTACTTAAGATCTGCTATTTTCTTTGTGAGGAATGGCTCACCACAGAACCCATCCCTGAGGCCATGAATCCCAGGGTGCTGGTCTGCCCGACCTGGGTTTGTAGATGCCTGCTGGGTACCATCATCAGATTCTTTTTAGTGCAAAGAACAGACGTCACTCAGATGAGCTCAGGTAAGGGCAGGTCGTTACTCTAAAGATCCCACAGGGACTCGTGGGAATCGGAGAACAGGAATTAGAGTGCCACTCAGGGAGGCCACAGCGCCATCGGGAAGGAGGGAGGGCAACTTCTCTGCTGCCCACACTTTCTGCTCTCCTCTGACTGTCCCCTTGGCTTTTATATCACTGCTGCTTCCTCCTGACTTCCGCCCTGTCACCTGCTCCCAGGTTTCCCTTATGTCCTCTCTGCTCATCTTGAAGGGCTTCACTCTTCTGTTTCTCGTTCTCCAGGTCCAGATTCCAGAGAGATCTGACTGACGTAAGCTGTCATATCCAGCCAGGCTGTTGAAGTCATAGATTTCTGGGCAGGCTGTGGGTGTTTCAGCACCCCCCCCCCCCCCCGCCGCCGCCATCGATCCATTTAGCTGTAAGCATGGTGCCCTGTCCCTAGAATCGCATGGTAAAACAATGTCCCCTCACTAATAGCTGTGGGTAGCAAAATGCCCCTCAGGTGGAATGCTAGTTGTGTCAGGCTGCAGTGGACATTGTGAATGACGTTGGAGCAGGGCATGGGAGGGTAATTCCTTGGGTTACATTCTTGGCTGGCTTTTTATCAGCTGGGCTTTCTTTTTTGTGAGATACAATTCACATATGATAATATTCACTGCTTTAAAGTGCACAATTTAATACTTGTTACTATGTTCACAAGGTTTTGCAACCATCACCTACCTAATTCCAGAACGTTGCATCACTCCCCGGAGAAATCCTGTACCTATAGCAGACACTTCCCATTCCCCTCCCCCCAGCCCCAAACAACCACTGATTTGTCTTCTGTCTCTATTCTGGACACTTCATAGAAAGGGAGTCATACAACATGTAGCCTTTTATGTTTGTCTTCTTTTACTCAGCATGATGTTTTCAAGTTTCATTCACATTGTAACATGAATCAGTACTTCCATTTCTTTTTATGCCTGAAGAGTATTTCATTTTATGGGTGCAACCCTTTTTTTCCCTATTCCTTAGTTGATGGACATGTGCATGTGTGAAGGAGAGCCTATAGTTTTTTCCTTCCTATTTGGGAAAAAGCCAGTTCTTCCCTACTGTGTGCTTCTTTCCTATGAGTGTCCTTTACTGCTCACACACAACACGTCACTTCTGATACTTCTGGTACTTCTGGAACTAATGGCAAGGGGAGGGACAAGTTTCCTTTTTTCCCCTTCTTTTGAGCCAGAGAACAGTCCTGGGGTCTAAGGTTTGTCAAGGGCCCTGGTTCTCCTAGACGCACCCACAAAAAACACTGGGGCAGTGCCTGACCCAGAATTTGTTTTTTATTGTTATTGTTTGTTTGTTTACCACCAGTTCTCTACATTTTTTTCTTTGTTCATTTGTTTCTTCAGTTCCACATATAAGTGAAATCATATGCTATTTGTCTTTGTCTGACTAATGTATTTCACTCGGCATTATGCTCCTTGGCTCCATCCATGTCGTTACAAATGGCAAGAGTTCAGTCCTTTTTATGGCCGAGTAATATTCCATTGTGTATACGTACCACATTTTCTTTTCCATTCATCTATGGTTGGACACTTGGGTTGCTTCCATAATTTGGCTATTGTACATAATGCTGCAATAAATGTAGGGGTGTTTCTGCAATAAATGTTTCTTCCTGAATTAGTGTTTTTGTAACTTTTTGGGTAAATACCCAGTAGTGGAATTGCTGGATCATATGGTAATTCTATCTTTAAGTTTTTGAGGAACCTCCATGTGGTTTTTTTATAGTGGCTACACCAGTTTATGTTCCCACCAATAGGGCAAGAGGGTTCCTTTTGCTCCATATCCTCGTCAACACTTGTTATTTTTTTGTGTTGTTGATTTTAGCCATTCTGACAGGTGTGACATGATAGCTCATTGTGGTTGATTTGCATTTCCCTGATGATTAATGATGTTGAGCATCTTTTCATGTGTCTGTTGGTCATCTGCATGTCTTCTTTGGAGAAAGGTCTGTTCATGTCTTCTGCCCATTTTTAATTGGACTATTTGGTTTTTGTTTGTTTGAGTTGTACAATTCTTTATATATTTTGGACACTAACCCCTTATCAGTTGTGTCACTTGCAAATATCTTCTCCCATTTGGTAGATTGTCTTTTTGTTCACTTTATTTTGATATAGACACAATAGTTTATTTTTGCTTTTATTTCCCTTACCTTAGATATATTTAGAAAAATACTGCTATGGCTGATATCAGAGAAATTACTGCCTGTGTTCTCTTCTAGCATTTTTGCAGTTTTGGGTCTCACACTTAGGTCTTTCATCCATTTTGAGTTTATTTTTGTGTATGGGGTAAGAAAGAGGTCCAGTTTCATTCTTTTGCATGTAGCTGCCTTGTTTTCCCAGCACCAGTTATTGGAGAGGCTGTCTTTTTCCCATTGTATATTCTTGCCTCCTTTGTTGAAGATTATTGAATTTTGGTTTATTTCTGGGCTGTCTATTCTGCTCTATTGATCTGTATGTTTATTTTTGTGCCAGTACAATACTGTTTTGATTACTACAGCTTTGTAGTATATCTTGAAACCTGGGATTGTGATACCTCCAGTTTTGTTCTTCTTTTTCTAGATTGCTTTGGCTATTTGGGGTCTTTTGTGGTTCCATATAAATATTAGGATTATTTGTTCTGATTCTGTGAAACATGGTGTCAGTATTTTGATAGAGATTGCATTAAGTCTGTAGATTGCTTTGGGTAGAATGGACATTTTAACATTTGTTCTCCTAATCCAAGCAGATAGAATGTCTTTCCATTTGTTTGTGTCATCTTCAATTTCTTTTATCAAAGTTTCATAGTTTTTCAGAGTACACATCTTTCAACTCCTTGGTTAAGTTTATTCCTTCATATTTTATAATTATTGGTGCAATTGTAAATGGAATTGTTTTCTTAATGTGTCTTTCTGCTAATTCATTATTGATATATAGAAATGCAATGGATTTCAGAATACTGATTTTTGTATCCTGAGGCTTTACTGAGTTCATTTATCAGATCTAGTAGTTTTTGGTAGAATCTTTAGGACTTTCTGTATAGCGTATCATGTCATCTGCAAATAATGAGAGTTTTACTTCTTCCTTACCAATTTGCATGTCTTTTATTTCTTTTTCTTGTCTGATTGCTGTAGCCGGGACTTCCAGTACTATGTTGAATAAAAGTGGTCCGAACAGACATCCTTGTCTTGTTTCTGATCTTAGGGGAAAAGCTCTCAGTTTTTCACCATTGAATATGATGTTAGCTGAGGGTTTTTCATATATGACCTTTATTTTGTTGAGGTATGTTCCCTCTAAACCTACTTTGTTGAGGATTTTTATCATGAATGGATGTTGTACTTTGTCGAGTGCTTTTTCTGCATCTATTGAAATGATCATATGGTTTTTATCCTTTCTCTTGTTGATATGATGTGCCATGTTGATCGATTTGCAAATATTGAATTGCCCTTGCATGACAGGAACAAATCCCACTTTATTGTGGTGAGTGATTTTTTGAAAGTATTGTTGGATTCAATTGGCCTGTATTTTGTTGGATTTTTGTGTCTGTGTTCATCAAATATTGGCCTGTAGTTCTCTTTCTTTGTAGTACCTTTATCTGGATTTAGTATCAGGGTAATGCTGGCCTCATAGAATGAATTTGGAAGGTTTACTTCCTCTTCTATTTTTTTGAATAATTTGAGAAGAACAGGTATTAACTCTTCTTTCAATTTTTGGTAGAATTCGCCTGTGAAGTCATCTGGTCCTAGACTTTTGTTTGTTGAGAATTTTTTTTGACAGAAACTGTATTTTTAATACAGTGTAATACAGTTTTTGAGCACTACTGGTTTGGGAGAAATTTCCTAAGGAAAAGGGAGCACCTGTGTATTCAAACCCAAACATAGGGGTGTCAGTCGGTTAAGCGTCTGACTTTGGCTCAGGTCGTAATCTCACAAATTGTGGGTTTGAGCCCTGCGTCAGGCTCTGCACTCGCAGTGCAGAGCCTGATTGGGATTCTCTCTCTCTTCCTCTCTCTCTACCCCTCCCCCACTCACGCTTCTCTCCCTCCCTCCCTCTCTCTCTCTCTCTCTCTCTTTCTCTCTCTCTTGCTCTCTCTCAAAACAAACAAACAAACCCAAATATAGTAGGGCTTAAATGATGATGAATAGAAGAAGCCACTTTGTTCTTTTTTCTATAAGAAACTACCAAGAAATTTGAATATCTAGAAAAAGTCCTTCAGGTTTGTGTAAGAAATTTACCCATTTGTAAGTATAAGTCACCTGTCTGTAGACCTTAGCAGCTGATGCATATAAAATAGTCCTGTTACAAGCAATAATTCCAATTAACCTGATTCTACACCAGCTGTACACACAGGATCTGTAGCCTCCAAGCCCAAGAAATTTAGGAAGTTCCCATGGATGAACTTAAACATGATGAAAATCAAGTCCTCTTCCACCAGGTGGTGCCATGGGCTTCCCAAGGTTCTGCTAGCCATCTGCCATCTTTGATGCCATCTTTGACCAAGCATCTCCTGGGTACCCCAGTACCACCCAGGCACCATCACCCCCTACTGAAGCCCAGGCCCTGAGGTCTTCCAGTGACCAACACGATTCAGAGTTCACCTGCAGAGTCATTATAAATATTTCAGGATGCATCTGAGATAAAGATGCATCATATAAAGACTCCTTTTTCTTTTAAGTTTATTTATTTATTTTGAGAGAGAGAGAGAAAGTGCGAATCAGGGAGGAGCAGAGAGAGAGGGGGAGAGGGAGAATCCCAAACAGGCTCCACACTATCAGTGCAAAGCCTCATGTGGGGCTTGAACCCATGAACCATGAGATCACAGCCTGAGCCAAAGTTGAATGCTTAAACAACTGAGCCACTCAGATGCCCCAAGAATCTATTTGTAAAACACATATCTGTAATATAATTATTACCCCTAAAATAAATTAATAATGATTCTTAAAATATCATCAAATATCAAGTCAGTATTCAAATTTCCAGCTATCTAATAGATGTCCTACATTTTGCCTTTCTCAGTGAGTTTTGACGTAACCCAAGCGGTTGCTTGTTTTGATGTGAAGGCTGAGGCATGAGAATATTTCAGAATGCTGAGGGTCCTATCACTGTGGCATAATGAAAAGAGCACAGGATTCAGAACTAGTTGACATTATTTTAGCCTTTGCTCTGTCTTGATAACGTCTCTGAGCCTCAATTTTCTCCACTGTAAAATGGGATTCTATGTGTAAGGTGGGATGATGATAAAACCTTCTCCAAGGGTGACTGAGGATTAAATGGGATTATATATAGGAATAGAGCTATGACTTGGACCTGTTGACCAATTGTTTCCCAGGGTACAGAAGATATGGCTGAGAAGGGGTTGGGGCCCCAACATCATTTGTTGCTGGTGGCGAATCAGGACCAGAGCATCTGGCCTGCAAAGGCTGTCAGGGAATTTATTTTGCCTCTAACTGCCTCAGTAACCCAGCAGTCTGCCTGGTCCCCCTGCCCGGTGGGTGTCCTGAGATAATTGCTCAAGTACTTTGTTAAAAGAGAAAAGCTCTCCACGTTTCCATTAACTCCCTGCATGGGGCAGTTACAGCCCACTGCTCCAGGTACCATTTACAGTTCAATTTCTCAGTCCTGATGGACTGAAATACCTGAGACTCACTTCTGCTCCTCTCCGTGAACAACAGGCATTCACAAACAGCAGATTCATCGGTTCAACTCTTCACCCGTCCCTTCTTATAATCATCTCCTCCTGGTCTCCCTCCCCCCTCCTCTTTAACTGGTGGAGCTGTGAATGCAGTTCACTTTGAATTTCAAATGTCCCAAGAAGTGCTTTCATCCACAGTGGGGACTGATGAGTTAGTTGCTTAGGAAATAAACTGAGCACACGGGAGCTGTTATAATTCCCTGCCCAATGCCAAGATCACAAAGAATAGCACAGTAGCTCATAAATCTACTGCTTGCATATGTTTACTTAATCACACTGGAATTTTCTTTGAACTTGACCCCAGGGGATAAAGATTACAGAACTGGCTGGTAGCTAAAATAATCCATTGAAAAAGTTCAGTGTCACACAAGAACTTCGGGATAAAAAGCAGGAGGGGCTGGTTGGGAAAAGCATACAACCAATGTGACTTTTGACCACAGGCTTACCCAGGGCTGTGTATGCCTCTCCATCGTAGGCTGTGGGTTGCAAACTGGCTGGGAGGATGTGATTTTCTCTGAAAATATATATGCGCCCAACCTTGGATTTCCATGTAATATTGCGGATTAGGTGTTTGGTCTCTCTAAAGTGCGATGGTTAGCGGGGCCGAGGGCTAGGCTTGATAAGGCTGGGTGGTGGGGTGGGTAGTGATGACTCTGTTCCAGCACAAGTGGTGAGTGCAGATCTGAAATTAAAGAGGCCAGGCTGAGCAGGTGCAGGGATAAGCAAGGAGGAGCATGTGTGCAGAGGTGTGGGGGTGAGCGGGAAGCATGGTGTGGAGGGGTAGTGAAGTGACAAATCCCAGGCCAAAACCTCCCACAGGGTCCAGACACTCCAGCTCATTGCCATAGCAGGTTGCTTGACTCTTGTGGGTGGGCTGGTACAGAGATTGGCAAACTATGGTCTGCGGGCCAAATCTGACCTGACACGTGTTTTTGTATGGACCGTCAACTAAGAACGGTTTTGTATATTAAAAAAATATTTTCAATGTTTATTTTTGAGAGCGAGAGAGAGAGGCAGAGAGAGAGGGAGACACAGAATCCGAAACAGGCTCCAGGCTCTGAGCTGTCAGCACAGAGCCCAATGCAGGGCTCGAACTGGTGAACCACAAGATCATGACCTGAGCCAAAGTTGAACGCTTAGCCGACTGAGCCACCCAGGCACCTCGGTTGTTTTATATTTTTAATGATTGAAAAAAAAATCAAATGAAAAAAATATTCTGTGACTTAAAATATAGGAAATTCAAATTTCAATATCCATAAATAAAATGTTATCGGTACACAGCCATATACTCACTCACATGATGTCTAAGACTGCCTTTGTCCCATCACGGTAGCGTTAAGGAGCTACAAAAAGGCTATATAGAACACAGGGCCTAAAATAGTTACGATTTGGCACTTTACAGAAAAAGTCTGGTGACCTATACTGTCCTTCCTTTAGAAGCACAGGTTTGAGACAATTTAGGTGCTGGATGGCATTAAAACCAAGTGAAATGAGCCATGGACTAGCTGGTCTCAGTGTGGAACAGTTTCCTATCTGTAAAATGGGCATATTAAAACATTACCTGCCTCACAGGTGCCTGACTCCGAAGAACCTGCTACTGGAAATCCCATGTATATTTCAAGGTATTTGCGTAGTTGGGAGAAGCCACAGAAATTGGCTGCAGAATGTTCTTAGATCTGGGTCACCATCTGAACCAATTGCTGCGCTTTAAAAAAAAAAAAAAAAAAAAGAGATCTCTGGGCCACCATTCCTTGGAGAGACTGACTGATTTGGTAGGCCTGGGATGGGGCTGAGAGTCTATATTGTCACCAAGCTGCCCAGGGACAGGGAAGCTATGATCTGGCCCACAAACTTCAAGCCACAGATGAAGAGACACAGGGGTTTGGTCAAGCCTTCTGGGTCCATCTTCAATGGCTCCTTTGCCTGCGTCTCTTCTTACTGAGATCCCGTGGCCCCACATTTCTTCTCTTGTCCCCACACTGAGCTCAGGATGTCCTGTGGCACTGTGGCTTGTGGACACCATTCTTTGCCACAGGAAACTTTCTGGGGCCAGGCTGAGGGGTGCACATTAGTCTCCCCACCAAAGCCATAGGATAAGGCCACACCTGGCTCTACGTGGCTGGAGGTGGGAGGTATATCTTTGATTTCCACTTGGTTCCTCCCTAGCTGGGAGCCCTCAGCAAATCATTTAACAGTGACTCTCTGCCACCGCAGGCCTTAATTTCCTCATCTGTAATACATGGCTTGTCCTCCTCATCTCATGACGCTCTGTGGGGCCCAGAGAGATGATAGTCACAAAACCACTCCTTAAGTGGAGAACATTGCAGGTGGAGATGGGGCTTTTCGATGCTCAATAAATGTGTTCCAGTTGGCCCAGAACCTGGGGCATGCACATGGGCATTGGGACTTATACCTTCCAATCTACCTCCCAAGGCTGTTGACGTCCACTGCCCAAGAAAGAGACGTATATATTGGGTCTAGGTTGATCGACGGTGGAAGTCATGTATCCTGGAAAATTCTTCAGTCTTGGGTGACCTAGACACTTGGTCAACCTGGTTGGGCCTGACCCAGGAACTGAGCCTTTGCGCATTGGCATGAGACAGATCAGCTGATTGCAAGGGAAGGGCTCAGCAGTGTGGTGAAATAGGGGAGTGGGCCTTTGGCATTCTATTGAGGCCCCTTTCTTCCTGTCCAGGAGCCCAACCCCACTTCTAAGACCTCTCTTCTTCTGGGTCCCCTCTGAGATGACATGGAGCCTAATCTGAGGCTGTGTTTAGAATTTGTCCACTTTTCTCCATCTCCTCCTCCCTCCCAAGTCTGAGCCGCCATCACTTTTCTCCTGAAAGCAGCTTCTGAACTTATTCACCTGTTTTCACTCTGGCCCTCATCAAATGCACCCTTCACACAAGTCTACACAATCAACTGACAGCGCCTGTTGCATCAAAATGCCAGTGTAATCATGTAGTTTATGCTTGAGTTTTTCATGGCTACCCCAGTTCTCTTAGCATACAGACCACACTCCTTAAGGGGCTGCAAGGCTTGTCCCTGGTCCCTCCTTCTCTCCAGACTTAGCTGTTTCCTCGCCCCCTTGCTCACTCTGCTTGCTCACCTCCCTCCTAGTTTGGGGTCTATCTGATTCTTGGAATGCTCTTCTGCTTAGCCTGACCAACACCATTCCTTTTCAGGCACCAGATCCAGCATCATTTCCTCAAGGAAGCTTTCTTTAGCCTCCTGATGGGACTGGTTTTACCTGTACTTCTTCATAGTGCTTAACACAAATATCATTCTGATTTGTATTTGCGTGTAGTCACTTGTTGTCTGTCTCCCCTGTAAGGCTGTAAACCTCAGGAGGGCAGAGACCACATTTCTCTTGTTCCTACTGCATTCCTAGCAACTAACACAGTGCTCAATAGACATTCTTTGGATGAATGAATGGTTGAATGGATTACCAAATCGATAGATGGACGAAAGCTGAAGGGGGTGGATGGTGGATAGATTATGGTGGGATGGTATCTGGAAATATCCATGGAATGAATGAATGACTGGAAGAATAAGTGGCTAGATGGCTGGATTGATAGAAGGATGGATGAGATGGATGACTGGATGGATGTGCAGACGAATAGGGGCTCCTGAGACGCTGTACTCCTTGTCTTTGATCTACCCCAGGAGAGGAGCTGATTTCTTGTCCCAGTCTCATTCCATCCATAGGTGTTTCCTCATCCACAGTAAGAGCTGTCAACATTTGTGGCAGAGGGGACATACCTTTCCGCATCTCTTTGGGAAGATGATTGTTTGCAAGGCAGTAGCAGAGTGGTTCCAGCAGGCCCCAGTGAAGGTTGGGCCCAACGCCCTGACCTCATTTCCACCAAATTCTGCTACCTGTTAGGATTACTTAGATGTCACCGAGAAATATAACTCTCAGCAGTAGCTTCCTCTGGGCTGGGCCCTTTTGAGTCGGATTCTGCATTGTGAGTGGCAGTAGTCAGCTGCTGGTGCTGGTGCTTTGGCTGTAAACACGCTGAGCCCTACTTCTCTACTAAAGCAGGGATGAGCAAATCTTTTTTGTACAGGACCAAATAGTAACTATTTTAGGCTTTCCAGGCCATACAGCCTCTGTTGCAACTACTCATCTCTGCTTTTATAGCATGAAAGCAGCCATAAAGAATATGTAAACAAATAAATGTGACTCTGTTGCAGTGAAACTTTACAAAAGAGGTAGATTTGGCCCACAGGCTATAGTTTACCAATTCCCGCCTTAAAGCAATAGCTCTTTGGACCAAAAGCATTAGCATTACCTGGGAACTTGTTAGCAATGAGAGTTCTTGGGCCCTGCCCTGGGCCTACTAAATCAGAAACAAGCATTTTCTGTTCACATCCCCACTTCCTTCTGAGCCTCCAGTTACAGATATACTAGGTTGCTGAAATTGTCTCAGAGCTCAATGGTGTACTTTAAATTAAAAAAAAAAATCTTTATTTTCCCTGTTTCATTTTGGGTAATTTCTATTACTATCTTTAAGCTTACCAGTCTTTTCTTTTGCAATATCCACTCTTATTTTGCAATATCTACTAATCCATTACTGTGTTGTTTTTCACCTGAGACATTGTAGCGTTCATTACTAGAACTTTGATTATGGTCTTTTATAAATATCTTTTATTAAAAAATATCTTTCATGTTTCTATGTAATGTTTAAACATACAAAATACAATTTTAACAATAATTATTTTAATCTCCTTGTGTGCTAACATCTGTGTCAGTTCTGGGTTGATTTCAGCTGAAGTTTTTCCTCTCTATAGTCATGATTTTTTCCTTCATCGTATGTCTCATGATCTTTGATTGGATGTCAGGTATTGTGGTTTTACCTTGTTGGGTCCTGGATTTTTGAATTCCTGAGCTTTTTTCTGAAATGCAGTTAAATTACAGTTTGACTCTTTTGAGTCTTGCTTTTAAGCGTTGGCAGACAGGACCAGAGCAGTGCTCTCTGGGGTTAACTATTCTCCACTACTAAGGCAAGAGCTTTCGGAATACTTGAAATCCATGAAGTTTCCCAGTCTGGCTGCTGGGAAGAGGCACCTATTCCTGGCCCTCCTGTCGGGATGCTATTTCCATGACCTGTAATAGTTTCCTCCCGTGTGCGTGCTGATCTCTCTCTGCTAAGCCCTCAACTGTGACCCTGTGCAGGTCTCCGGAGCTCTCTCCTCTCTAGCCCTCTAGCCTTCAACCGGTAGTGGCTTGAGCCTCCTCAAACTCTTAGCCTTGTTTCTTCATCTCAGGCAGTCCACTGGGTTCCTCTTGGGTTTCCCTTTCCTGTAGCTTATCTGGAAACTTTCTGAAGGTAGTAATCTAGGCGATCATAGGTCTTATTTCTTTCCTGGTCTCAGGATCACTGTCTGTGATTCCTTGATGGCCAATGGTATTGAACATCATTAGTCCGTCTTGGTCGAATGTGATTCTGTAGGCGAAAGTGTTGATCTCTGCTATTTTGATTGGTCAATGTAGTAACTCAGACTATATAAATTTTAGGACATTTGATTCCTCAGAAACGGCAGTGAAGAATTTATTTTCATTTTACCGCAAAGGACATCTAGGCTCAGACATGTGAACTGACCACTCTTTTGACACCCAACCTCTCATGTTCATTATTTGATGCTGTTTCTTTATGCATCAGCCGGCCCCTACTGGGATGTCTCCTCTTCCAGCCTGCACTGGGGGTACAGTAGACTGAGTCAGACCTTCCTAGGTACTCAGAGTGTGGGCTGGAGGCCAGAATCATCAGCGTCCCAAGGAACTTAGGTATGAAGAAGCTTGGCCCCACCCCAGACCTGCGGAATCAGAACCTGTGTGTTGGCAAGATCTCAGGTGACTTTTTGTACGCATTACAGTTTGAGACACATTAAGTTAGAAAATAGTTCCTGGGCCTTCATCTCCTGGCCTTGTCCTTGTTCCCGGAGAGGGTAGACTGAGCTGACCTGAAAGGAGGTACAGCCAGATGCCGGAGTGAAGCTGTAGGTCCCAACCTTTCTTCCCATAGCTGTTCATATGCCTGCAACAGCCCAGCCCGGGCAAGGCTCCTGGAGAAGCTGGCCGGTAAGCAGAAAGAGTTTTAGGGGTTCTGGGACAAAAAGACTTTCTTGACAAGAAAAGTCATTTTGGGCCCTGGCCATCTTGTGAAAGAATACAAGAACAAACAGCCACTAACAGGCCAACAGGTAGCCTAATCACATCAAAGACAATGAATCAGTGGTGAAACTCCCTGTGCTGATTCAAAAGTGAAGCTTGACATCCTGGAGTTGTCATTGCAGGATTGAAACCCCTTTAAGCACTCAGACACCAGACCTCCTAGAGCCAAAGAATTAATGACCCCGACCCTTGCCGGCCCTCATGCCTTTGACCTGGACTTGATCATATGAAGATGACTTTTGCCCCAATTCTGTGCCGTATTCCCCATTGTGCGGGCCCCTTCATGAATACGTATGCACTCTTAGCTTAAAACGTCTCCAGTTTTATTGTTGGAGGAGATACCTATTTGGAAGCATCCCCGGCGTTCATACTTGTTGCAAGGAAAACCCTTCCTTTTCCTATTCTTTGTGTCTTTTGTCTTGACACTCACCTGCCCTCTGGGAGTTCGTTTAGACCACAGTTTTCCAGGAAGCTGTGACTCACCCTGCCCTTATTTACCTGCCAGGTGCTCCCCTGGCTAGAGGCCACTGGGTTGATCTCTGGGAGAAGGAGCCAGAGGGCCTCTGGATTAGGGGGAGGGCCATGAGCAGAGGGTGGGTGGGGGAGTTGCAGGCCCTGGTATTCTCCCTGCAGGACCAGCCAAGGCTGGGTGGGGGCGATACAGCATTGCCTGCTCCCCTCCCCAGCCCTCAGCCCTAGGCAGCTTATCAGACAGCCTCACAGATCACCTTAGCGTTTACCTCCTGAGGCTTGTCTCTGCACTACAAAGAGAACATTTCCAAAAAGGTCTCTGGACTCCTTCTCAGTAGGACAAGGACTTCTCAGCCGAGGGTCCTACAGGACAAAAACCACAGGGGACGAGAAGGCCGGGCTGTTAAGGAGCCAGTTATTTCTTGTTTATTTCCTCTGAGGCCAATACCATGCAATTCACATAGATTGCTCCCAGGAAGAAAGTGGCGTCCTAAGGTCCAAAGAGCTGCGAGAGGCTCACCAAATTTCTAGACCAGCTTCCTCTTCCCAGGCAAGCATGCTCTTCGTATAAAGAGAGAGCTCCAGACACAAGTAGACTTTTTCTCCTTACCAGGGGACTCTACAACCCCTCTCTAGGCGTGGGGTTCCCAGATTCCTCTCACCTACCCAGTGTCCACACCTGTACAACGCTTACAAACCACACCTCAGCCAGGTGCCAGGGCGGGGGGCGGGGGAGGGAGCAGCCATCTGTGAAGTCCTGGGAACCTGGCTTCGGATCTGGAATGCACTGTGTATTAGCTGCGAGGCTTCCAGCGAGCTTAGAAGCTGTGGGCCTCCCATTCTTCATCTAGACAAGGGGGTGAAATGGGGACCAGGTGAAATGGTTATTAATTTTATGTGTTAACTTGACCGGGTCACGGAGCGTCCAGATATTTGGCTAAACATCATTTCTGGGTGTGTCTGTGAGGGCGTTTCCACCTGCAATTAGCATTTGAATTGGGTTCAAATAGCTAAATAATCCAGGCTACAAAACCACCTTCTTGAATTATGAATACATGTCTGATTTATCTGGCATTTTGCTTCAAATCCCCGCTTTTGTTGTCCGAGAGGCAACCTCCCTCTTAACCCAACCCTGCATCTTATTACAGTAACTGAAGCTACTTGGAAATAACTCCACTGTGATATTTCGCAAATTATTTTTAATCTGATGAGTAAACTCACATTAGTGCAGCTGTTCATGTCAAAGAGAGAGGAACAGAGTGCGGGGTGTTGGGGCGCCTGCTGGGCTCGCTTCATGAAAGGGGGTTTGTTATCTTGCGCTCTGTCTCTGGTCGCGCTATTTCTGCGGGAGTATGCTGTCACTGACTTGTCGCTGGTGGCAATTATAACACTTGAAGAAGGAGGAAATGTCCCAATTCAGTAAGAAGGCCATGACTACACAAGCGAGTCAGTTTCCAGATGAAGGAGGATCCTGGCCGCAATCCCATTTCCCTGAGCCTACTGGGGTTTCTCTTTCTTCTGTAGAACTCCCTCCCTTGTTCACTGGCTAGCTGGGCTCACCTGCCCCTGGGACTGAGCTCTTCCAACCAGTTTCCTCCTGGAATCAGAGCCTTCATAATTACTGTTCCCTCAGGCAGAGACAAGCTTCTCCCAAGTATGTGCACGGCTGTCTCCTTGTCATGCAGGCCTCAGCTAAAATGTCACCTCCTCTGAGAAGCGCTCCCTGACCGCCTGCTAAAGCAGTCCCCACCCCTGCCAGCAGTCTCATCCACTGTCAGCCATGCGACTGCACCACTTCAGACACCTGGCTCAGCCACGGCCACGGCCCTAGCTGATACCTGACTGTGAGGACATGAGACTCCCGGTCAGGACCGCCCAGCTGAGCCTCGCCACCTCCCTGACCACGAGGGCGGCAAGCGGCAGCAGGAAGCCAGTGCTAGCTTATTTCACGTCACTGCAGCCCGAGGAGGAGGGACATCCTTGTTTTTTAGTTTCTATTTTAACCCCCCAGTGCTCATCACAAGAGCCCTCCTTAATCCCCATCACCTATTTCCCCCATGTCCCCACCCCCTCCCCCCTGGGAACCATCAGTTCTCTACAGTTAAGAGTCTGTTGCTTGGTTTGTCTCTCTCTTTTTCTCTTTTCCCCCCTTCGTGCATTTGTTTTGTTCCTTAAATTCCACACATGAGTGAGATCATACAGTATTTGCTGTTCTCAGACTGATTCGCGTACTATTATCCTCTCTAGCTCCATCCATGTCATTGCAAATGGCAAGATTTCATTCTTTTTTGTATAGCTGAGTAATAGTCTAATATATCTATACACACCACATCTCCTTTATCCACTCATCAGCTGATGGCCGCTTGGGCTATTGTAAATAATGCTGCTATAGACATCGGGGTGCATTAGTGTTTTTGTATCCTTTGGGTAAGTACCTAGTAGTGTGATTGCTGCATTGTAGGGTAGTTCCATTTTTACCTTTTTGAGGAAGTGGGGAGGGACATTCTTTTTATTTTATTTATTATTAAAAATGTATTCAATGTTTATTTTGGGGGAGGGGGAGAGAGAATATGAGCGGGGGAGGGGCAGAGAGAAAGAGAGACAGAGAATCCGAAGCAGGCTTCACACTGTCAGCACAAAGTCCGATGCGGGCCTCGAAACCATGAGCCGTGAAATCATGACCTGAGCCAAAGTTGGACGTTCAACTGACTGAGCCACCCAGGTGCCCCTGGAGGAGGGACATTCTTATCCCCTTTACAAAAGAGGAAATGAAGCCACAGAGAGGCTATTTTACCCCCACAACTCTGCTATGAGGCATTAATGGCCTGATTGGATAGATGAGAAAGTGAGGTTCTGAAGGATTTGAAAATCTCCCTGGAGTCCCTGCTGGTGGCTTTGGGGTAGGTAAGAGACCCAAAGGCCTGAGGGCCTGAGCTGTCAGCCTCCACCCTCACCCCTTCCCGGCATCCCTGTCACATGAGGCTATTTTCCAGCCGGGCTGCATTTCTCACCTTTCCAGGGAGCCCCACCCTCCCCAGGCAAGCACTAAGGGCTGACATTTTGTGAGCCGTGCTAGGAACAGTGCTGGGCAAAAATAAACTCCAGATGGAGCAAAGAGCTAAACAAACAAAAAACTAGAATAGAATATTGCAGAATATATAGGAGAATATTTTTGTAATCTTGGGGGGTGTAAGCCTTCCTCACCAAGTCACCAAACCCTGATGCTACCAAGGAAAAGATGGACACACTTGATTACATAAAAATAAAAAGCTTCAGGTTGACCAGAGGCTCAGCGAGTGGAGTAAAGTGCGATCACAGACCGGAGAGAACTTTTCTGTCATATCTCACAAAGAGTTAATATTCAAAATACCCAATGACAAGAAGTCAAAGAACCCAATCTGAATAATGGACAAAGGATCTAAGACAATTCACAGAAGACAATTGTAACTAGCAGTCGACCTAAAAAATGTACTTGGCCACTTCCGTCAGGATCAGGAAAAAGCAAACTAAAACAAAGGCACTATGTCAGAAACTCAGATGGATAATTTTTTTTAATGTTTATTTATTTATTTTGAGAGAGAGACAGCCTGAGCAGAGGACAGAGAGAGAGACAGAGAATCCAAAGCAGGCCCCAGGTTCTGAGCTGTCAGTAAGAGAGCCTGACGCAGGGCTCGAACCCACAAACTGCGAGACCATGACCTGAGCTGAAGTCAGACACTTAACGAACTGAGCCACCCAGGCACCCCTCAGATGGACAACTAAAAAAAAAAAATTGATGCTATCAAGTGGTGTTGGAGATGCGGGACAAAAGGCATTCTCAGACCTGGCTGGTATTTGTAATTGCGTGCTTATGTCCACAAGGTGCTTTGCCTCTTAAAGGAGGTGAAATTTTCCCACTTACTTTCTAGAACCATGCTATTTCGCATGGTAGCCACTCACCACATGTGGCTACTGAGTGCTTGGAATATGGCTAATCTGGGGGTGCCTGGGTGGCTCAGTCGGTTCAGCGTCCAACTCTCGGTTTCTGCTCAGGTCATGATCTCATGGTTTGTGAGATCGAGCCCTGTGTTGGGCTCTGCGCTGACAGCATGGAGCCTGCTTGGAATTGGTTCTCCCTCTCATGCTCTCTCTGTGTCTCAAAATAAATAAACATTAAAGAAAAACAAAAGAAATGTGGCTAGTCTGAACTGCAGTGGGCTATAAGTGCAAAATACACACCAGATTTTAAAGACTTGGCATGAAAAAGATCATGTCAAATACCTCATTAAGAATTTTTAAAATATTGATGGCAGGCTGAAATGATAATCTCTGGATATGTTGAATCGGATAAAATATTATTAAAGTTAATTTTATCTGGTTCCTTCTTTTTTAAAGTGGCTCGTGGGAAAGGTTTAATGACATCTGTGACATGCATTTATTTCCCATGGACAGTGCTGTTTCAGGATACAACTAAAAGTCAGCTGTGCGGAAGTGTGGTTTGGCTCAGCCTGGCCTGAGCTCCCCCCAGTCCTTTTTTTTTTTTTTTTTTTTAATTTTTAATGTTTGTTTATTTTTGAGAGACAGAGTATGAGTGGGGGAGAAGCAGAGAAAGAGGGAGACACAGAATTGAAGCAGGCTCCAGGCTCTGAGCTGTCAGCACAGAGCCTGATGAGGGGCTCGAACTCATGAACCGTGAGATCATGACCTGAGTCGAAGTTGGATGTGTAACCGAGCCACCCACAAGCCCCTCCCCAGTCCTTAATCAGTGGGGCCACATGACTGAAGGTCTCCATCTTCCCAGCCTGGGACAGGCAGTGGGTGAAGAGGGGCGAGGGGACCCAGTGTTGGTCTCCATATCTGTCAGGCTGGATGTTGGGCACGTGCGTCCCTGCCTCTCCCAGCCTTGGTTTTCCTCTTGTACGTGACGTGGAGAAGTCATGTTCAGCGCTACTGCCCTGAGCGAGGGTGACTAGATGCCTTCTGGCCTTCCAGTGCCATGGTGGGAGTTGGGTACTCCTGACAGCAGCCATCCTGGGCCTGACCCTCTAAGGGGCAGAGGGACAGACTTCTGGGACTTAGAAGGAAGCCACCTCCCTGCTCAGTGGCCTCAGAGGAGAGCTGCCAGGCAGAGCTGGATGTGGACATGGTACAGGAAGCTGGGACCCTAGTGGCCCCACCCCAAGGCTACGTTGGCCTCGTTGACCTGAGCACCTGGGTAGAATGGACTTGAACCTCAGAGGAGCTGGAATATTCTGAGCCAGTGAGAGGAGAGAGGGCAGAGTGAGTGTGCTTAGAACATGTGTGTGTGTGTGTGTGTGTGTGTGTGTGTAGGGGGGTCACCGTGGCCAGATGTCTGCTCCTCTCTTTCACAGGGGGTTTCTCCTCATAAATATTCCTTCTTCCTCCAGCCTGACAAACTGAGTGAATCAAACTTTTGGGGCTACCCACTGCCAATACTGAAAATGGCCATAAACCTTACTGTGTGAGTTAGAAATAATATTCAATTTGAGCCAGGAGACAGCCTCCCCGCACCCACCAATAAAAACCGTAGGTCAGGGGCACCTGGGTGGCTCAGTCGGTTAAGCGTCCGACTTCAGCTCAGGTCATGATCTCACAGTTGGTGGGTTCAAGCCCTGCATTGGGGTCTGTGCTGACAGCTCGGAGCCTGGAGCCTGCTTCGGATTCTGTGTCTCCCTCTCTTTCTCTACTGCTCTGTCTCTGTCTCTCAAAAATAAATAAACATTAAAAATTAAAACAACAAAAACCCCGTAGGTCAAACATATCACCTCAGGTGTTTTGTTTTTCCCATTACATGGAAGTCCACAGGAAGGGGTTTTAGGGCTGGTGTGATGCCCCACAACAACTGGGAAGCCAGGCTTCTTCTGCCTTCCTGCCCTGCCGTTGTTAGTGAGTGGCTCTCATCTTTAAGTCTGCCTCTGCCTCAAAATGATTGTCGGAGCTCCAGCCGTCACACCTACATTCCAGGCAGGGAAAAGATGGAGAGAGAAGAGCAAAAATGTGCATCCCAGCTTTCTGTTCTCCTCAGATATCATAACCTCTACTTGCATTTCATTGACCGGAATTTCATTACTCAGGTGCAGGGGAGTCTGGGAAATGTAGTTTTCTAGCTGGATGCATCGCCACATTAACGTAAACAAGAGTTCTGTTTCTTTTCTTTCTTTTAAAGAAAGTGTGGGAGGGAGGCTTTTTAAAGTTTATTTCTTTTGAGAGAGCGAGCATGAGAGGAGGAGCAGAGAAAGAGAGAGAGGGAGAAAGAGAGGATCCCAAGCCAACTCTGCACTGTCAGTTCAGAGCCTGACATGGGGCTAGAACTCATGAACCTTGAGATCGTGACCTGAGCCTAAATCAAGAGTCATGAACCTTGAGATCGTGACCTGAGCCTAAATCAAGAGTCATGAACCTTGAGATCGTGACCTGAGCCTAAATCAAGAGTCGGCTGCTAAACCGACTGAGCCACCCAGCCCCCGAGAGTTGTTTCTAAGGAAGAGCAGGAGAACAACTGCTCTTTGTGGGAGCAACTCGCAATTTCTGCCTCACTTAGCATGGCAGTCAAGGTCTTGAACTGCACCATGTGAAGGCAGGGCCGCCAACAGCTCTTCCTCACTGTTCTTCAGTGAGTAGGGCTGTTCCATTCCACTGCCCTGGAGTTGCCCACTGAGAAGTTTGCAAGTGCACACGTGTGTGCGCACACACACACACACACACACACACACACACCCCTCGAGGCAAGAACCCTCTTCTAGTGTTAATACCTTTTCACCTGGAGCAGGTGACACAGGTAAGCCGTCTCCCGTAATACTGGCAGATCTTTGGGGAAGGGTGTGGGTCCCCGAGGCCTGCGATCCAAAGCCCCGCACACATCACACTCTCAGCTGCGCAACCTCATAAATCAATATTGCGTCTCATTTTTAAAGCTGCCTCATGACACTGGTTTTCCATTTAATCCCCCCGAGCTAACAATATGTAATCAGGTTTCCTTAACAAATGACCTCCTTTAACTTCATTCTTCATTAGTTCATAATTAATTTGCTAGCGTGTAACCAGGATAATTAACACTGCAGATGAGAGCCAGGCAAAAAAGAAGCAGCCTCTTTCCTCATGGCCGAGGCAAATATTGACTCAAATCCGAGCTGTTTTCTGATTGCCCTTACAATTCAGTTCGTTGAAGGTGGTGGTTGGTGGTGACTGGTGAGTTCTGTCTAAAAAATTAACGAGGAGGCAAGATGGAGGGGTCTTGCTATGGAAACCTGTGTAGCCAACTCAACGTTTTGGTTGGCAACCAAATGGTCCACATTTGGCTTTCTTGTCGGCGGATGCAGAGCTATGAAGCCAGAGAATCAAGGGTCAACTGATTGTGGTTAATGGCGACTTTATTTTTTTTTAACGTTTATTTATTTTTGAGAGACAGAGCATGAGTAGGGGAAGGGACAGAGAAGAGGGAGACACAGAATCCAAAGCAGGCTCCAGGCTGTCAGCGCAGAACGGGGTCGAACTCACAAACCATGAGATCATGACCTGAGCCGAAGTCAGACGCTCAACCGACTGAGCCCCCCCAGGCCCCCCAGTTAATGGAGACTTTAAATACCTAGAGAGACTCTCCGCTCAGTAGGCAGGGAGGCGGGGAGGTAGGGCAGGAGAGAGACTCCCCGACTGACTGTAGAATAAGGATTTGGGTTGTGAGTGTCCTCTCGCCAGGGGTAGGGACCTGTGGTGTACACAGCCACCTCACCCCCTTCTCTGGTTTGCTCCCCATACAGATCGGCGCGGGGCATGGTGGAGACAGGCCCCCTCGCTGGCCTCAGCATTTTGGATGAGGAAACAGCCCCAGAGAAGCGAGAGAGGCGGTGCCCTGTGTCTCCCTGCCCTTGATGAACTGTTCCCGACTGTTGGCTGACCCTGGGCTGCTTGCAGCTTTCTGTGGCACCTGTGCATATCATCGGTGAGGTAGGCACGGTGCCAGGCCACGAACTTGAAGGAGCCCTTGCTCTCGGGTCCCTGCATTTGTGCCCTCGCTACCTTCTTGTTGCACTCTGGCCCAGGCCCTGCCTCACAGCTTGCTAACCTCTGTTTCCAGGTACTCCCTGCCAGGCCCTGCACTACTCATTTTTCATGCATTATTGCATTTAATTCCCACCATCCTATCATATGGATGTTATTGGTACCTTCATTTTTACTGACGAGGACAGTGGGGCTTAGAGAGGGAGTAACTTGTCCAAAGACATGAGGCCGGAAAGGCAGAGTTTGGTTGGAATCCTGGCTGTCTGGCTCCAGGCCTCACGCTCTGCTAGGAGGACCCCAGATTTGCCAGGGAGAGAAATGCTTAGATCCAGATATCATCTCCCCAGGGTTGCTTGCTCAGCCTGCCATGGCTGGGGCTTCCCTGGAGAGGGGGTAGGGAAGGGAGGGAAAGCCAGGTGCCACGTGACTTGGGAACACGGCCCTGCGTGTGTGAGTGGTGGTGGGGAGGGTGCGTAGCCACAGAAAGGAAGCAAAGACTCTCACTCGGTCCCCTCAGGTGGGCAGACCCTACTGATGAAAACAGGGCTGCTTTTACCTTGGCCTCTTGCAGCCTCCCAATCTTAAACACGTCATTCCTTTGCATTTGGCTCCTCCTCTGGGTCTCCGGAGATGGAGCCTTTCCCTGGGGATGGAGGATAGTGTGGGCATGCTCAGTGGGGCTGGGGTTTGGGGCTCAGGCTGTGGCCAGCTCCAAGCCTTGGAGACTGATGGGAGGGCAGCTTCCTGGGGCATCCCCACAACCCCAGCCCAAGGAACATTTGTGCTTTGGGGGAAGGAAAGCTGGGGATGGGGGTAGGCTCTCTGCAGGGGCAGCAGGGATCCCTTGGGCCATGAACAGTGCTCAGAGGGAACCAGCCCAGCCCCCCACCCACAACGAGCTGAGAACCAGAACAGCAGCTGATCTGAAAGACTGTGATCTATAATTTATACCCAGCTCCTTCCAGAAAGGACTGGCAGCTGCCTGCCAGGGGATTTGTAACTGTGGGTTTTGCTTTGGTGAACCTAAGAGGATTTTGGGTGTTCCCTCAGGTTAGGTGGTACTGAATTAAGACCATCTGCAAAGCAGATTCCCAGGTATTTGCTTTTCTGTCTTCACAGCACTGCTGCAGAGTCAGAATAATTATCTCCACGTGACAGATGGGGAAACTGAGGCTCACAGGGTGACATGTGACTTGCCCAAGGTCCCACACCCGGGGAAGGCAGGATTTAAATCCAAGTCTGCTTGATTTGGGCAGCATCCAAGATTATTCCCTAGGAGACGGATGCTGATATCATTTAAAATCTCTGATGGAAATCTCTTTGGTGCCTACAGACATTTTTGGCATGACCCAGCTCTGCATGTTACCCAGATGGCTCTAGCCACCCACTGAACTGTGGCCTATATTTCCCTGGGACCATTTCCATCCGAAACATGGGTCTTGGCTGGTCTAGAATAGAATGTCTTTTGTTAGGTAGGGTAAGGAGTGAAGGGGGTGAGATTTGACATCTACGTACTTTGTACACGCAGACCTGGCCATAAGGAGATCTACCACCCACCTCTCCAATCAAAGAATTGCATGGTAGACGATGAGGTCCTTAAGAACATGGCTCTCAAGTCAGATTGCCTGGTTCCGATGTTGGCTGTGCCACTGGGTGACATACTTGTCAGCTTGGCTGCCCATGACAAAATACCATAGACTGGGTCACTTCAACAACAGCAGTTTATTCTCTCACAGTCCTGCAGGTTGGAAGTTCAAGATCAAGTGTTAGTTGGATTGGGTTCTTCTGAGGCTCCTCTCTTTGGCTTGCAGGTGGCCGCCTTCTTGCTGTGTCTTCACATGGCCTCTCCTATGTGCACATCCCTCCCGTCCCCTCTTCTTCTTAGAAGGATACCAATCCTATTTGGTTGGGGCTCCACCCTCATAACTTCATTTAATGTGAGTTATCCCTTTAAAAACCCTATCTCCAAATACAGTCACACTGGGGATTAGCGCTTCAACGTATGCATTTTGGAGGAACTAAGTTTGACATATTTATTTATTTTTATTTTTTATTTCTTGAGAGAAAGAAGGAGAGAGAGGGAGAACAGTGAGGGCGGGGCAGAGAGAGAGAGAGAGAGAGAGAGAGAGAGAGAGAACCCCAAGCAGGCTCCACACCCAGTGAGGAGTCGGGCCTCCATCCCACAAACCGTGAGATCATGATCTGAGCCAAAATCAAGAGTCAGATGCTTAACCAACTGAGCTGCCCAGGTGGCCCTGGAGGAACACAGTTTAGTGCATCATATGTGAATATAGTCAGGAGCCTCTCTAAGCCTCAGTTACATGAGGTTAATAAACGTAACTATTCCATAGAGTTGAGGGAGTCGAGGGAACACGGGGGGGACAACACATGTCATATAGCAAGGGCTTCATGTGCTCGGTGCCACCACTGTCACCTCATCATCTCCAGCATCACCACTGCATTGACGGTGTCATGCTAGAGGGAGTCACGAGGACCCAGGGGACTGCTGGTTTCAGACCTCTAGGTCCTGCGTGTCATTTTTGGCTCAAAATTGCAGTGACAGAGACTCAGAGCTGCAAGGATCTTGGCCTTTGGTACCAAATGCCGATTTTTCAAATGAAGAGACTGAGGCTGAGCTAGTGGCTCATGTAGGATCAGAATGCTGGCACCCTGGCTCCTGTTCTGCCGTTCCCGTGGCTTTTTGAACCATTTCAGTGACCACCAGAGGCCAGGAAGATCCGCTTCTTGCTGGAGCCATCACGAGGTATCTGAACTATTAGTTTTTTCCTCTTAATGTTTTTTTTAATGTTTATTTATTTAGAGAGAGTGTGTGTGCACGTGCATGAGTTGGGGAGAGGCAGAGAGAGAAGGAGAGAGAGAGAGAGCACATAGGAGGGGCCGAGAGAGAGAGGGAAAGAGAGAATCTCAAGCAGGCTCTGCACTGTCAGTGCAGAGCCCAACATCGGGCTCGATCTCATGAACCACAAGATCATGATCTGAGCTGAAATCAAGAGTTGAATGCTTAACCGACTGAGCCACCCAGGTGCTCCTCTCCTTAATGTTTTGATGCCTGTTTTCCTCATGTCTGGGCAGAGTGCCTGTCACAAAGTGGATGAATAGAAGCCATTAATTACCAGTTCCCCACACATGGGGTCCCCAGCCCAGCCCCTCTTCACAGACCCAGCATCCCTGTTCCCGGTGTGATGACATCAAACCCTTCCAAGGGCAGCCTAACATTTCCTTGCCTTATCCCATCCAGGCATCTGTGTCTCCCCGGGAATTTGGCTGGAAGTGTTAATAATCCAGCAGGTTTCAGTCAGAAGGGCATGGTGACTCACTTGTTCTGACAGTATAATATCTCTAGTTAAAAATCATGCAGATGCTAAAAACCGGAAGTCCCATCAAGAACCGGCAGCATGGTTGACTTCCGACCAAACATCCACTCCTGCCATCTTCCTTCCAGCAGGACCCGCCTGTGCTCAGGTATGAGGTACGGGGTCCTCAGTGGGGGCCACCCTGGAGCCCAGCTCTCTCCTGTTTTGTGTCAGGGCTGTGCAGGTGACCCAGTTCTGGCCAATGGGACTGGAGAGAAGTCTCCTGGGACTTTTTTAGGTGGGAATCCGTTGCCCCCTAGTTTTGGGTCTTGGGATTCAGTTATTTGGGGAAGTGATGGCTGTAGCAGTTCTCCTACAACCTGGAGGGCAAGGCCAAGGTCAGAATAGACGCTCAGAGGATGGACTTGGAGCCCAGGCATCACGGAGCTGTGAATCCACCCTGGAACCACCCACCTCCAGCTTCTTAACTGAGGTGTAAACATGTTGTTGGTTTATTTTCGATAGAGAAAAAGCTCAATTTAGGGCAGAGGCAGAGGGGACACAGAATCGGAAGTGGGCCCTGTGCTGACAGCAGAGAGCCCGACACGGGGCTCAGACTCGCAAACCATGAGGTCATGACCTGAGCCAAAGTCGGACGCTTAATTAACTGAGCCACCCTGGTGCCCCAAACCTGTGTTCTTTAAGCCAGATTCACGCAGGTGTTACTTGCAGCCCAAACCATCACAATCAAAGCCAAGCTGGTGGTGAAGCCCTTGACCGGGCGCAGCTAAGGGAAGGTGTCTGTTCCCACTCAGGGGTGGAGGAGATTGTAAGGACCCTGGATACACTTCTCAGTCCTCATGTCTCACCTTGTGACAGGTGGTCAGATAGTCCTCCCATACCTCCCTCTTTCCTGTCCCCTTCATCCTGTCCCCCTCCTCCACCTTCATGGAACAGATCAGTGGGCACTACCCTTGGAGATGAGATGAGGTCATTCTACCCCTCATTAGCTTCAGATCCGTGGCTGTGTCTCCACCACCGTCTCCTCAGCTCATCCTGGATCTTGACTTCAGACGCAGGTCCAATGAGCAGCTACTGAGGTCTACACATGCTCCAGGCCATCCATGCCCAACACTGGATCCCTCCACAGACAGTGTCTGATTTATGGGCACTCAGGCTGGGCACGGTGCTCACTGTATTTTGCAGATGGGAAGGTGGAGCTGAGAGAGGCCAGGTGATGCTCCAAGATCCTGCAGCCACGTGTTACACCTCTTTCTGCTACTTTTTCCCTGTAATATGGGGTGGGATTGGTAACAGAATGTAGCAGGTGAGGGCGAGTGGATTCGGATGTGGCTGGGCATGGGCACGGGCGCTCACCAGAACTGCATTGGCCTGATGGCCTAAGGAATTTGCTGAGAGAGAAGTCACCTACGGGAAAGAGAGTTGGCAAGATCAGCTCTGCCCAGGACTGGCCATGGCACAGGGGAAGGGGTTGTTGGACTGCATTCAGCCTGAGTGCAGTTTGGGGCCTTTGCAACCTATGGGGGGCAGCATTTCGAGTGAGGACTGTGAGATGTCAGGATGGCCACACTGCAGCTCAGGGGCCTGTTGGACCTGGGTGGGGAGAGAGGCGTCCGCATGGCCCGGCAGCCCGCTGGTACTGGAGAGAAACTAACACACGCATGGGAAGGTCCAGTGCCCAAGTAGGGCGGGTGGGCATGGGGGTGTGAGATCCCCTGGGCGTTTGAGGGCTCTGCCTTGGAGGAAAGCTCTGGACAGCCTCTCCTGCTGACTTCCTTGCCCAGGGGACCGTAGTCCAGGAGTTGGCAAATCCGGCCCACCACCTGTTTTTGTGTGGCCTATGAAATAGGAATGGGTTTTACATTTTTAAGTGGTTAAATTTTAAATATTTATACAAGTGCCTACACAAGATATTCAATTTTGCCTCTTGGCCTACAAAGCCTAACCTATTTACTGTCTAGGACTTTGTATTTTTTTTTTCATTTATTTATTTTTAATATTTATTTATTTTTGAAGGAGAGAGAGAGCGAGAGAGGGCGAGAGAGGGCGAGAGAGCATGAGTTCGGGAGGGCCAGAGAGAGGGGGACACAGAATCGGAAGCAGGCTCCGGGCTCTGAGCTGTCAGCACAGAGCTTGACGCGGGGCTCGAACCCACGAGCCATGAGATCATGACCTGAGCTGAAGTCGGATGCTTAACTGACTGAGCCACCCAGGCACCCCTCTAGGATTTTTAAAGTTTCCTGGCCTGTGGTGTGGTCTTTTTTTTAGGGTCCAGATTTGGGGGCACTTGGCTGCTGGTGGAGAGACCTGGACTTGCCGTGTCTTGGCCCCGGGGCTGCTGGACTTCCTTGGCCTTGGGCACAGTGCACCAACATGCCCTCCTCTTCATTTTCCCTGAGGCCCCCCAAGAATAGAAGGGTAGGTCTAGGAGAGGGCGCCAGGCTCCAAGAACAAGCCCATGGCTCCAGCCTTCCCACCAAAGCCGTCCCAGGGCCATCGGCGCTTCTGGCGGCCACTGGTTCTGGGGGGCAGGTGTGTCCCACCATCCGAGCAGCATCTTGCTGGTAAAACCCAATGATCTGCGTTTACCAACAACACAGCCCCGCCATGTGGCTTTCCCCCGGGGCTGCCAGTCTGTCAGCCCTGGGAGACCCTCCTCATGCAGCTGAAACTTCCCCCCACACTGAATCAGGAGAGAGCTGAGGTCCCCAGAGCCAAGCCCAGCACACAGGCCAGCAAATCTCTGTGCTTAGCCTGCGCCAGCTCCTGGCCACCGTCCAGGCTCTCCACGACACCGCCAGATGGTGCTTAACGAAGGGTGAACAGCTCCTGGGGAAGGAAGGCCTGGGCACGCAGCAGTGTGGGACATTGGGCCAAACAGAAGGCCCCCTGACCCTGGCCATGGGGAGGGCTCCAGGTGTGGCCTGCCTTGGGCCAACCAGCTTTTATTCCTGACCCCTTGCCAGCTGCCTTTCCTTTTCTCTCCTTGTCACCGTTTCCAGGGACCTGCCAGCTGGATGCTCGTACGTTGCAAAGGACAAGTAAAGGCAAGGTGTGAGTGGGTGCGTGCGGTCTGCAGGCTCAGGCCAGCGTGATCTGGGAGGGTAACCGCTCTGCGGACGTCCTAGCAGACGGAGCCCTTCCCTTTCCCTGGAGTGAAGGATTGGGCATCACCCATCTGGGATCTCCGTGGTTCGTCGTACATCCCGCCGAGCCACTGGCTGGTCTGTTTGGGTGAAGTAGTTTGACCTAACTTATCAGAGCTGTGACTGATGTTCGCCTCATCCCCTAATGTTCTCGAGCATCATGCTAGTAGAGAGGCCAGTTCATGAGTCCTGTCCGCCCCGCCGCCCCCGCCCCCCGGCCTGTGTCTTCTTCTCCCTTCTGGAACCCCCAGAGGGCCAGGTGGGTGAGGCCAGATGGGAGAGCAGGGCTGGGTCAGGATAGATCAAGCTCCACATAATGGAGAGAATATCGTTATAAAATAATCCAAGCCGACTGCAGGATGCCTGTCCTCCTAGGGGGAGTGTGTGGCTTCCTTCCCATGGGTGTGAGGAGGGAATGTGGGATGGAAGAGGGTGGACACCACAGGACATGGTGTGCTCTTATGACATTGTGCCATGGTGGACACACAGGAGGTTCTGGGCCGTTTGGCGGTTGGAGCCAGAGAAAGCTGGGGGGCTGCGCACGATGAAGCAGGGGGTCTTTCTGAGGCTGTGGGGGGGGGGGGCGGCGGGCTGGTAATGAAGAGGAGGCCCAAGCAGCCTGGTAGGCGCTGGCTGGTGAGGTGGCTGAGGCTCTGTCTGGAGAGTGGGCGCATCCAAGATTTAATGTTAAGCTTGTGTTGTGGCTCCATCTGCCCTTCCTCTTTCCAAATCACCAGTGGAAACTGCTGCCTTCTCGAGGCCTGGGGGCGGGTCTGTGCCCCGTGGTGGGACAGGGTCACGTGAGCACAAACCAGCCAGGGAACACGGCAGAAATCAGGAACTCAGAGGAGGCAGGGTGGAGGACTGGAGAGGCCAACGGCATGCAGCGAGTTGGGGAGGGATGTGAGGGGGGGTCTGAGGCAATGTGGTCTGTATCTTAGGGGGCAGAGAGACCCCAGGGGGCACCCATCCTTTCTAGAAAAGTGCATCGAGGCCATGAGCCCATGGTGGGTGGACACCAGCTCTGCTTGGCTGCGAGCTGGTGCATCTTCCTGGTGGGTTGCCAGCCAGACGTAGGGTCTACATCTCCCCGGCTTTTAAAGCAAAGACAGAAGTCAGCAGCCCAGGTCTTGGTCAGTGGGGCAGAGCTTTAAAAGGGCACCAGCCATCCCTTCGGGCAAGGGAAAGAGCTGGGCATTTGAGTGTTTCTCTTACTCTGCTTATTTTGTCTCACTGATAGGGAGTAAATGGAATTAAAAACCTAAAGAAGCTTAGAGACTTAAGACAGTGGGGATGGGGATCTGGCTGTGTCAGCTCCAGTCCCAACATGACCCAGGACCCCTGCAGAGGTGGAAATGGTTCTGGAGAAGGTCTTCCCCAGGACTTCCCCTAGCTCTGCTTAGCCTGAGCCGAGATGAGGTGGCAGGGAGGGAAGCTGGCCCGAGGTCCTTTCCTGCTGTGTGTTTGGTGCTTTCTGGCTGGTGAAGGTCTTGCTTGACTAAAGAAGAGCTAGAGAAGGTGGAGCATGAAGCCCAAAAGCACCCTATTAGCTTTGGCTGGAGAGGGAGCCAGCCTGTGGGGGGGGGGGGCCAGAATGCAGCGGTGTTTGTCACCAGGCTCCTGTCCGGGCCTCTGGGGAGGCAGGCATTGGCACGAACCATGCCTAGTGGGGCATGGAGCAGATTGCATTTTACAAAGATGGCCACACCAATAGGTACGCCACCCCATGCTCTTCTTACAGTGTGACGTTGACCTCCATCATGCCGTGAAGCAGGTGTTCCATTCCCTGCAGCTGGGAAGATGCTAGTGACTGCCTCCACCAATGAGGAGTGGTGAAGTGACTTAGAAGGCTAGGCCGTAAAGGTTAATCCAGTTTCTGCCTCGTTCTCTCTCTTGGGGCATGCACCTGCGGAGCCCTGAGCCCCAGGTAAGAGGTGTTAGTTACAGTGAAGACCCCACACTGGAGGGAGCATGTGGCGAGACCATATAGAGATAGAAGCTCAAGGAGCCCAAGCTGCCACGGTAGCCCCGTGGAGCATCAGACTTGAGAGTGACTGAGCCTTCAGGCGACCCCAGCCCCGTCATTCACATCTTCTGCCCCGGACGCTGAATGGAGCCCATGAGCCCCCTGCCCACACTCCAGCTTTGTGGGCAAAAGGAACATGTTGCTGTTTTAAGCCACAAAGTGGTAGGCTGGTTGTTATGCAGCTGTAACTGACTGATAAAGGGGTGGAAGGAGGATATTACCATGTATTAAGCAACCATTTTGGCAAATATTTCACAGGCATGAACTCATTCAATTCCTACAACAGAAAGGTAGGCACCCTGTGGGCCCTTCTTTAGAGATGCAGACACAGAGTTATGACTCCACCAGGGACACATGCCACTGGGTGACAGGGTCAGGACTGGAACCCAGAGCTGACCTGGAGCCAATGCTGTTTCCCACGGTGGCACATCCCTGTTCTGGAATCCGTGCCCCAGCTCTGCTGTGAGCTGACTGACCAGCCTGGGACAGGCCCTGCCCCCTCGTCTGTGCCACAGCGGATTCCTGGTCTTGTATCTATGGCCTTGCCTGACCTCTGCCTTTGGACACGTGAGGCTGGCCCCTGTGGACCTACAGACTTAGGCCATTTGAGGCCAGTGGAGCTGGACATGTAGACACACATGAGGGCCGGAGACAGAGCACGAGTGGGGGAGGAGCAGAGAGAGAGGGAAACAGGGAGAATCCGGAACAGGCTCCAGGCTCTGAGCTGTCAGCACAGAGCCCGATGTGGGGCTTGAACCCACGAATCATGAGCTCATGACCCGAGCCGAAGTCAGAAGCTTAACCGACTGAGCCACCCAGGTGCCCCAGAAATATTCTCTTTCTGTGCTTAGCATTTAGCCTGTGCAGAGCACTGCTCCAAGGCTTTTACAAGGAGTAACTCCTTAATCATCAGAACAGTTCTATGAGGTGGGTACAGATAAGGAAACTGAGACACAGGGAGGTTATTGAATTTGCCGATAGTTTCATGGCTCGTGAAGGCTGGAACTGGTATTTGAACCCACCAGTGTGGCACAAGAATCCCATGTGGAGGGACATTAAAACAACTCTATTCTCAGATTGGTCCCAGCAGATTCTACATTGCATTTTCTTTCTTCTTCACATCCATATTCCTGGGTCCGAATCTCTTGGAGAAAGAAAACAGGAAGATACAGGCTGGCACTAAGGAGGGGAAATGGGGAGCTCTGGGCTTCTCTCTGCCCCCCGGGGATGCATTCAGTCAAGTCGCCTGCTCCTGCACAATGTGGAGAGAGAGGTCTGAAATGTCCCCGGGAGAGAGACTCCCGTCTGAGCAAGCTCAGAGTCTCCGCAGTGCCTGTTGCCATGGCAAACAGCATTACAGAGAACCAGGCAGATCATTCCAGAACCCCCGCCCCACCCGTTACCCTGTGACCCAGCCCAGGGAATGGGCTATGCTTTGAAGAGGCCATGTCTCTAATGTGAATCTGAGCTCAATGTTTGGCCTCGCCTTGGAGGCCACGTTCCTGCTTTGGACCCGGAAGTAGCTTTCCTCCCACCCCCACTGTCCTGGGGGCAAGAAAGACAGTGCAGTGTTCAAATGCTCGAGACCCTCAGAAAAGCACAGTTACTCTCCACACTGATGAGACCGAATCCTCGCATTGACGCTGTCGCTGAACGCCGATCTTGAGCTCGTTTCCCTTGTGGGCCTTGCACGTCCTCATGTCAAACAGTTCACTAGTCTGTGACTGAGGAGGTTGCGTTAGTGTTTTATTGGCTTAACCAGAATATCTCCCTTTTTTGGGCTCCTGGGTGGATAGAGTGAAGTGTAGTATATGAAGGATTTGGCACAAGGCCTGGCCCCAGAGAGGGGCAAAATGCATGCTTGTTCCTGTTCCTTGTCCTGACCTGTCCCCCCTGCTACCCAGTACATCCTCCTCTGTCCTCTCTTTCCCTGAAAAGTACACCAGAAACTTGAAAGAAAGCCTAGAGGGCTTCCTGGAGGTGATGTTCCTATACCCAAAGTAGGATGTATATATGTTCTAATAAAATAACGGCCCCTATTTCTAGAGTATCTGCTGTGGGCCATGCACCGTCTATGTGCTGTCTCACTTGATTCTTATTGCAACCCTTCAAGGCTTCATCAGCCCTACTTTTCAGATGAGGAAATTCAGAGGCGATGCAGAGAAACTTAAGTAACTTACCCAAGACCACACAGGTTATTTGAACCTGGGAAGTCTGGTACCCGAGCAACGGTACCCCATGCGATGCCTTTTTGTGTCATATTTGTGTTTGTATTTGGATCGGGCCCCTTCCCAGCTGCCCTTCATACGCCTCTAGGCCTACCTCCCTGAGGGACGGGGAACTTCCTGCCTCTGCCCCCTTTTGGATCCTCTGTGCCTTCAGTAAGGCAGTGACCATTTGTTCAACAGCTGGACCGCACCTTCCAGTCCACTGAATGGCTCTGGAAGGAGAAGGGAAAGAAAGGAGACAAGCTCAAGTGGGAGACTGACTGGGGCCACAGCCATACTGGCTGGCAGGCTATGGGAAGGGGAAAGGCCCCAGGGATGGGGCTAGTGTGGTGCTGGCAAAGCCAGCTGAATGGTCACCATCCAGGGTCCAACGGCGAGCTCTGGGAGGTCTGGGAAGCAAGCTCCAGCTTTGAGAGAAGGGGCTGGAAAATTCTGGCAGTGTTGGGTTTCCAACCTGACCTCCCTCCAGGCAGGGGAATCAGAGCTGGGCTCCTGGTCTGTGGACCAACAAAGTGCTGGTTGGGGAAACTGAGGCAGGAACCTTATCCTCCCTGCTGGGCCAGTCCAGGGGTCCACATGAAACCTTCTGACTCCCAGGATGACCTGACCATGGAGCTGTGGGCCTGTGGGTAGTAGGACTTCATTCCAGGCCCAGGGGCTGGCATTACTAATGTTGAGACATTTGCCGCCTGTTAGGATGGTCCCAGACCTGGGTAGTGCTGGGTCTGCAGGTGGGCATGGTGGTCCAGCTCAGGAAGCTGGGAGGGAAAATCAGGTGAGTGGAGGTGAAGGTGGCACTTCTTAGCACCCCGCCTCTTCTACCACAGGATCCTGCGTGCACAGAGCTCAGAGTCCTCAGACCCTCAGAGTTTGCTCTCCAAGGGCCCTTAGGATCGGTGTCACCCAGGGCTTAGGAGGGAAGGACCTGACAATCTGAGTGTAGAACTTTATACTAAACTGTTAATGACTACTTGGTTTTTAAAAAGTGTCCAAGGACCTCAACGAGACCCTTTCTTGATGTGATGTGGGGGTGGTGGTGTTGGCTAAGCTGGGAGGATGCCATATATACCAGTAGCCTAATTAAAGCCTACCTGTCTCCCTACACAGGCCCCTTCTCTGCTCTTTACAGATGTCCCAGGTCCTTGACTCTCCCCTTCTCACTCCCGTTTTGACCCTCCATTCTTTCCTTTCCCTCACTTAACCATGGTGAGAACCAGTCCCCCATCTTGTCTCTGGCACTCTGCCTGGGATGTGACTTCTGGCATTTGCTTTCTGCCCCAAGGGCCAGTAAGAGATGTCTCATCTCTGGCCCATGGTACCAATTAGCTGCATCCAACATGTCCAGCCTCCCTTGCTGGACCTCTGTGGAGTAGGAGCGACAGAGGAGGAAGTGGTAGAGACTGTGGGGTTCTTTGGGAGTCAGGAAGGCTCCCCTTCCTCCTAGCTGACCCCTCCTTCTGAGGGAGAGGCAGAGGCCCCTCCTGGTAGCACAAAGTGAGCCCCACGTGTAGGCCACTCTGCTCCCTGGAGCCAGGAGCCCTCATCACCTCCTTGGTGCTTGTCCTGGAGTCCTGGTAAATTCACACACTGTGACCTGGCTCTTGCAAATGGAGAGGTCAGCCACACACACACACACACACACACACACATACACACACACACACACACACGCGCGCGCGCACACAGCCATGGGTGAGAGATAGGGGAGGCCACTCCTCTGGCTCCCATATGTGGGTTTATTATTCCCGAACCCCAGCGCTGGGGTCAGCCGTGCCAGCTGTGGCCCCCTATCTCCACTCCACCAGCCTCATTCCACCTAATGACTGCTGGCCACCTGCACAGGGAGATAGATGGCTGCTGTCACCCAGGCCGGTGTGCAATGCAGAGACACAGACAGTGGGCCACAAGGCCAAAGGTGGCAGTTGCAGACACGTCGGGAGCTGGTTTGGGGCTTCGGGAAGGATGGAGGCACAGCCTGCACCCTTTTGTTAAAGTCAGTCGCCACTCAGGCTTCCCTCCCTTTTTCCTCTTCCCCTCTGTCCTGGAAGCCAGCCAGCTCTCCCTGTCGGGACCATCGGGCTGGTGGTGCGTGGGCGCCATGGGCTGTCCTTGCCTCCAAGGGTGAGAGGGGAGGCTTCCCAGTCTCATGTGACCCAAGTGCTGGCTCTGGCTTTCTGTCTTTGGCCTGATGCCGTCATTACAGCGTCCACACTGGCTGTTACCAGGAGAGGAGGAGGAAGAGAAAGAAGAAAAAGAAGAGGGGGAGGAGGGGGAGGAAGAGGAGGAGGAGAAGGAGGCAAACGGGGGTGGGGTGGGGAGAAGGAGGAGAAGGAGGAAGAAGAGGAGGAGGGGTCATTGGGTCCCATGGAGCACTGTGGTGGGAGAAACCCCCTCTCACCGAGCTGTGGAACTTGAGTGACTAACCCGTTCAGTTTGCCTGGGACCAAGGGGCTTCTGGGAGGTGGGACTTTGAGTTTTAAAACTACAGAGTTCCTGGCGAGCTGAGATGAGTCGGGCACCCCGTGTGGAAAGCTGTGGGTGGAGGGGGCTCGAGGCAGTGCCCTGCTCCCCTGGAAAGAAAGCGCCTGCTCTCCCTGCTGCCCTGACCCTCTCCAAGAATGCAGCTTCTTGGTCACCTGGCCGTGTGAACCAGCTATGACTTCCTGGAGGATGAGGTCTTGTCCTCATCTGCCTCCACACCTGATGTCTCTCTGGCGAATTCCATTTTCCGAGAACCGGTGCACTTGGAACCTTGGCACTGCCCTGAGAATGAGATTGGCCCATTTCACTGGTACCTCCCCATCCCTGGGTGGTGGCCCAGAGCATGTCTCTGAGAGCCCAGGGTCCAAACCAGAGAAGCAGATGCATCGTCAAAGCCGAGGGTAACGGTGGCAAGTGAGGAAGTCAAGGACTTCTGAGAACACGAGACAAGCCAGGGTCTGGGCTGTGTTTGAGACTCATGTTGATGACTGGTTTACAAAAGTCGCTGTCACCTCCCCAAAACATCAGAGTGCCTATGGCGTAGGTGCTAGTGCAAAACGCAGGGAAGAGCTGGGCGAGCCGTGTCTCTGGCGTTGGCTTTGCAGAGGATGAGGCAGGAAAGCTGGGCTGGGCTCTGGGGAGTGCGGTCAGCTTGGGCGGTCTGATGTGGCCTTTGTCCCTAAGAATCAGCCTCCTGCTCCATGAGGATTTCCACTTCTGTGGCACTTGTCCACTTGCTGGCTGTTCCGGATGACTCAGCCCCGCTGCCCACCCCCGAATCGGCCCTCCGGATCCTTCCGTCACAGGTAACGTGGAGAAGAAAGCCCAGGACCTCAGGCAGAGATGTTACCAGGCCCACGAATGAGCTTCAACTTTAGTCATTAAAAAACAAAACAAAGCAAAACTGGGGCGCCTGGGTGGCTCAGTCGGTTGAGCGTCCAGCTTTGGCTCAGGTCATGATCTCGCGGTTCGTGGGTTCGAGCCCCGCGTCAGGCTCTGTGCTGACAGCTAACTCAGAGCCTGTAGCCTGTCTTTGGATTCTGTGTCTCCCTCTCTCTCTGACCCTCCCCTGCTCACACTGTCTCTCTCTCTCTCTCAAAAATTAAATAAAACATTTAAAAAACATAAGGAAAAAAGATTTAAACAAAACAAAACACCAAAAAAGCAGATTTCCGGTTTGCCTTTGTGAAGAGGAAGTTTTCTGTAACTTCTCAAATCTTTCAGGCCCCTGTGCTGGCTGTTCTTCCTGTTAGGCACCTGCAGCCTCAGCCCCAGCTGAAAGTGGCCCGTTATGCAGTTAGCATCAACCACATTCAACTTTTTAATAGCTGATTCTGGCCAACCTTCTCCTCTCCCCGTTTCCAACCCCCAGAATGTTGCAGAGATTAATTGGAGAGAAGCTATCTGCAAGAAGGCAACCACATTATGAGTCTCTTGAGAGCAGGGCCCGTGTCTAATTCAGCTACTCGTTCCGTAAATACATATTGACTGTGCCGGGCACACTTCCAGGTAATAGAGTAGAGTGGTTATGGACACAGGCTCTGGAACAAGACCGCCTGGGTTCTTCCCTCGGCTCCACAACTTACAGGTTGTGTGACCTTGGGCAAGTTAATTAACCTCCCCGAGTCTTAGGCATAATACTATTACCTACCTCATAGGGTTTTCGAAGGATTAAAAGATACATACAAATTTCTGCGAACAAGGAATGAAAACATATATCCACACAAAACTTGTACATAAATGTTCCTAACAGGCAAAAAGTAGAAACAACCTAAATGTCCATCAACCAAGGAATGGAGAGAATTGAGTACATCCGTACAATAGATTATTCAACAGTAAAACGGAATGCAGTACTGACACCTGCTACACTGAGACTGAGCCTTGAGAACATTACGCAGAGTGAAAGAAGCCAGTGTTACATGGAAGTATCACATATTCTATGATTCCATTTATACGAAATGTTCAGAATAGGGAAACCTATAGAGGCCGAGAGTACGTAAGAGGTGAGGAGAATGCAGAGTGATTGTTGGTGGGTACAGGGGTTTCTTTGGGGAGTAATGGAAATGGTCAAAAATCGGCCGTGGCGATGGTTGCACAACTCTAGTGAACATTCCAGAAGCCACTGAATTGTATTTAAATGGGTGAATTGTATGGTGTGTGAATCACGTCTCAACAAAGCTGTTTTTCAAGTGTCTTCGAACAATGGTTGGCACATAGTAAGCACTATGTAAGTGTTAGCTAGTGTTATCCGGGGCTAGGAAAGTAGGAATGAAAAAGAGGAGCAGATTCTCGGCTCCATCCAGCGTCCACCCCTAGAACTCACTTCTGCAGCCCATGCACTGTCAAGTGCAGGGCTAGCACACAGCTGACCTTCTCCATCATTAGACTGTGTGCGTTCCGTAAAGTCTGGCCATCTTGCTTTCCTTGAAGGTGTGACTTCTTTTTTTTTTTTAAGTTTATTTCTTTAAGAGAGAGAGAGAGAGAGAGAATGAGTGGGGTAGGGGCAGAGAGAGGGGGAGAGAGAATTCCAAGCAGGCTCCACGCTGACATAGCACAGAGCCCGTTGCGGGGCTCAAACTCAGGAACGATGAGATCATGACCCCAGCCAAAATCAAGAGTCAGATGCTTAACCAACTGAGCCACCCAGGCACCCCGAAGGTGTGACTGTTGATGTCTGGCTAGCGCTATCTGCCCATCCCTTCTTGTCCCTTAACAAAGCTCACCCTCTCATGCCCCACAGAACCGACTCACCAGTTCCGCCTCTGGATTTTTCTCAACTCCTGACCTGGCTTTATCCTCTTCTGTAATGCAAGCGGGAGCTCAGTGTCTCCCATAGCCTTTGCTATTCCAAGCGCAGTTCCAGGACCAGCCGGTGTCTGCAACGCCATGGAACTTGTAAGAAATGCACAAAATCTCAGGCAGCGCCCCGGAACTACCGAACCAGAACCTGTGTTTTGACAGGATCCCCAGGCGATTCATTTGTACATCGAAAGGTTGAGAAGAAACTCTGAAGCCCCAGCTTGGCCGTAAAGCCTCGTGATTCTGTGGGAAGGCATCCAGTAACAACAGCCGGAGTACGTGGAGCCCTTTCCCGGTGCCAGGCCCTCTCACACGAGTCCATCTCGTTTTCCGCACAAGCTCAAAGCAGGGGCAATCGTGATGCTATCTATAGGAGAGGAACTGAGGCCTGCCTCTCCGGTGGGGTCACCTAGCTCACTGGGGACAAAGCCAGGGGTGGGCCTGACTTCAACTACCCTTCACGCCGCGTTGCCTCAGGGGCCCAGGTGATGCTTCAGAGAGGAATTGACGTTAGAAGTTTTGCATCGCCAGATGATGAGTTTGCCGGGCAGTGAGTAGGAGACAGACGTCCCAGGGGTGAAAAAGAGCGAGGGCGGTGGTCCAGGGCTGGGAGAAAGTTTGGCAAGTCCAGAGAGCGGCCTGAAGTTTGGTTTTAATAAAACGAACGATAATTTGGCAAGAGCTGGTTTTGGGTGAGCACAGCGTGGGAGGAGGGGGAGATAGTCAAGTCACCTAAATTATTCAAGTTTAGATAAAAATCTAATGACATTTTAATGTGTTTTCTGAAGGTGCTGTTTACTGAGGTGAAATGTATCATACTGAGCAAATGTATCATGTGTTCATTGTGCTAGAGAAAGATCATTCTTGGGGATTGAATTTGCCTTTTATAATTTAGCTGCCGTTCCTTTAAAAAGGGTCGGCCTCACCGTCGCCGTGTAAAAGCATCTCAGGAGTCATGACCCCGGGAGTCTCTCCTTGGACAGAAGGAAGGACCATTATCAAGGAACATTATGCTTGTTGGAATTCTTCCCGGATTTGCGGATCCACACAAGGCGCCAGAGTTGTCCTCAAGGGGTCTCCACATCACTGGGCAAAGCATCACAGAGTCACAGCAGGGAGGCCACAAGTCATAAGAGTGTAGCCATAGTGAAAACCCGCAAAATCAAATCTCAGGGGCATCCATTGGAACGAACATTTTTAAGCCCATCTTTAAAGATTTTGTTAGAGTCTTTGCCCCAGTGATGAATCACTTGGTAAAGACAAAAGAAAGAAAAGCTAATCAACACATTCTTCTCTTTAACTTGGATTTTTCTCTACTGAGGAAGTATCTGAATCAGTTAGGAAGTACTGAACTGTAAGGAACAGAAACTGCAAGGAAACATGGTCTAAATAGCAAAGAGTTGTAGCAGGTAGCTCTGAGTTGGGCAGCTCCAAGGGCTCGCTAAAGGGTGGCTTCCCAATGATATCCTGGCCTCAGGCTCTTCCCTATACATCCTCCTCAGAATATTGGTTTATCCTCTTGTTAGCTTCCCTCATGATTCCAAGTTGGTAGCAGCAGTTCCAAAAATCTAGTGACGTAAAAAAATGGACGCATCACCTTATGGGTTTCTTTTAAAAAGGATTCAAAGCCCTTTTTTTCCAGAACATAAAGGAATTTGGGGATGTTCAGGTGAATATAAACATTAAAGCATTGGGGCACTGGGTGACTCTGTCGGTTAAGCATCTGACTCTTTTTAAAATTTTTTTTTGATGTTTATTATTGAGACAGAGAGAGAGAGACAGAGCATGAATGGGGGAGGGGCAGAGAGAGAGGGTGACACAGAATCCAAAGCAGGCTCCGGGCTCTGAGCTGTCAGCACCGAGCCCAATGCGGGGCTCAAACCCACAAACCGTGACATCATGACCTGAGCTGAAGTCGGACGCTTAACCGACTAAGCCACCCAGGCACCCCTAGCATCTGACTCTAGATTTCAGCTCAGGTCATGGTCTCACGGTTTGTGAGTTCCAGCCCCGCATGGGTCTTTGTGCTGACAGCTCGAAGCCTGCTTAGGATTCCCTCTCTCTCCCTCTCTCTCCCTCTCTCTCTGCCCCTCCCTTGCTAGCACTCTCTCTTTCTCTCTCTCAAAATAAATTAATATTTTAAAAACATTGAAAAATTGTGTGTGTGTAGATTGCAAAGGGTCTCAAAAGGCAGATTTTTCTAGCTCTGAACATCACCGGTATCTGTGGTTGTATTAACACCATATATCAGAGTATTCGTTTCCACGAATAACTGCTCTTCTCGTCCCCATCCTTCTCTTAGGAGGAAAAACCTATGGTCTATACTGAGGCAATAAATGAAGACCACATAAATGAGAACAGACAAGCCATTTACTTAGAGCAGAAACTCAAAAGCAGGCAGGGGAGTGAGGAAACACCACAGTGAGGGAAAAGGAGGATTTCAAGAGTGTCCCGATGGGAGATCGTTGGGGAGGCTGGAGGTGGGACATTTTGTGTCATTGGTCCTGAGTTGGAAGCAGGGCCAAAAAATAGTGAAGCTGGCTGGCAGGGACAGTCCTAGCCTTTCTGATGGGACTGCTGCCCAGGCTGTGCTTTGGCTCCCGGGCAGGTTGCTGCAGAGGTTAAGGTCAGAGCTCTGCTATCAGCGACAGTCTGGCCATTGTCTATTTGTGTATTAGTCTCTCAGGACTGATGAGAGAGAAAGCCCCAGGGGCTCCTCAGCATGGTGAAAAGAGCCCTTTACTCCGGACTCCAAACTTTTCTGTCCCCCTCCAGACATCAGCGCCACCAGCATCCCCCAGAGACACACACAGCTGTCACCTCACCAACCTGGCCACAGGAGCGCCTCCACAGTCCCAGAATATAGTGTGTGTGCCTCATGCCACGCCTGCTTTACATCTGTCCATTCAGGTCAGGCTCGAGAGCCCCACCCCTGCACCTCCCCAAAGCTTTTCCCTCTTTTCCTCCAGACAGAATGAATTGTTCCCGCCTCTGGGTCACCCAAACGATTTGTATGAACATTTATTAAGATGAGAATCGATCACATTGTGGGAAAGGCATTTGCTACCAGTTTGTCTCCTCCCCTGTGCTGTGAATACCTTGAAAGAAAGCATCCAGCTTTCTCTGTGCCTCGTAAAGGACTTTGCAGAGAGGAGGCTTACAACAAAGTCTTTTTGGAAGGTGGGGGAGAGAAAAGGCCTTAGTTAGAGTTGACAGATAAAATGCAAGACTCTCAATTTAATGTTGAATTTCAGATAAACAATAATTTTTTAAATATAAGTATTTTCCAAAAATTGTCTTATAAGCAGATCCAAGAATAATGTATGGGACATACTTATGCGAAAAAAAAAAACCTACTCTTTGTCTATCAGAAACACAAATTCAATTGTGCATCCTGCATTCTTATATGCTAAATATAGCAACCCAGACCACAGGGCAACGCCTAAGTTAAACTGCAAAGTGGTTGGACTCTGAGGCCAAGAGGAAATCTCTCCAGGCCACTCTTCCCTTCTCTGTGACGCCAGAACTCTGTCCCTGGGGTTGACCAGGTTTTGCTGCTATTGCACCCACTGAGAAAACCCCAAATGGTAGGCTCCTTCCCTGGAGATCAGAAACCAGACTGCTTGTTTCCAGGAAAATGATTCGAAGATTCCTAGAGGAGAAGAAATGCATGGAAATGGTAGTAGAAAGACAAGAGGAAGGAGCCTTAATTGTCCTTAACGGGCAAGAAACTGCTTTTCTGAGTCATAGTCATTTCCTTCACATCGGAAAACAGGAGTTAATCGTGAACACAGACGTGGAAGTTCTTTGCATGGAGAAGTCTTCTGTGATGAAGTAGGGTGTTCAGAGGAGCTCAAGGTGGTCACGAGACAGGAAAAGACAGACGCTGGTCCACACTGTGCCCCGGCTCTCCTTCTGGGCCCCACTTCATCCATAAAAACTGTGGGGAGGATGCGCGCGGTGGGTTGAGTGGTGACCCACAAAACCTGTCAATGTGATCTTATTTGGTAACGGGGTCTTTGCAGATGTAACTAAGGACTTTGAGATGAGAAGGTCATCCTGAGTTATCTGGGTAAGCCCCAACTCCAATGACAGATGTCCTGATAAAGAACACACGGAGGAGAAGAGACACATACGGAGGAAAGGGCTATGTGAAGACAGAGCCTGGTGACATGAGCCCAGGAATGCTGACAGCACCAGAAGCTAGGCAGAGTCAAGGCAAGAAGGGAGACCTCCTTCCCCGAGGTCTCCAGAGGCCGTGTGACATTGATTTGGGACTTCTAGCCTCCAGAATTGTGAGAGACTAAGTGTCTGTTGTTTTAAGCCTTCAAGTTTGTAGTATTTGTTAGGATTGCTGCAGGAACTAATACAACATAGGACTAGAGTCCTCAAGCCCAGTGCCGGGCTGGGAGTGGGAGTTAAGGATGTCCCCTCAGCCGGCCACACACTGATGCTAATATGAAGCCTTTCTTGGGTTTCTTATGAGCAAATGGCCTACAATCCCACAGAGGTCCAATCTGATGTAAGACCAAGCCCTACTTGCCAGCCACTTTATATTAGCTATTCAGTTGTCATAAACATTGAGTATAAGTCAATGTTTTAAATTTGAATATCATGGGGAAAATCTCACTTGCACATTTTTAACATCAAATATAATTTATGTGTTTATGGGGAATCCACAGAACCACGAGGTTCTCCTCATGTTTGTTTTTGACAAAGTGAATCAGTGGTTTCCAAGTAGGGGAGCTCAACACCATCCACTGGGTCATAGGAAAAATAGTAGAACTTTAGGTCCAAAAAATAAGAAAGCAATTATACTTTTCCCAGTTTTTGTATGTTGAAGCCCTAACCCCTGTGTGACTATATTTGGAGATAAGGCCTTTAAGGAGGCAATTAAGGTTAAATGAAGTGATGAGCATTGGGTCATAATCTAACAGAACTGGTGACCTTATAAGAAGAGAGAGAGGGGCGCCTGGGTGGCTCAGTTGGTTGAGCGTCCCACTTCGGCTAGGGTCATGATCTCCCGGTTCATGAGTTCGAGCCCCACGTTGGGCTCACTGCTGTCAGCCTGTCAGCACAGAACCGGCTTCAGATCCTCTGTGCCCTTCTCTTTGTCCCTCCTTCACTTGCGCTCTCCCCCCACAAAAAAATATTAAAAAAAAAAAAGAAAAGAGAAAGAGATGGATCTCCTGCAAGCCCATATTGAGAAGACAACCATCTGTAAGCCAGAAAGAGAGCTCCCACCAGAACCTGATCATGCTGGCACTCTGATGTCAGACTTCTGGCCTCTAGAACTTTGAGAAATAAATTTCTGTTGTTTAAGTACCCAGTCTATGGTATTCTGAAGGCAGTCTGAGGCGACTGATACAGGGATATGTTATCAAAAACATTTGGGGACCCCTGCAGAACAGACTATGGTTCTCATATATTCCTTCTCCAATTCTTACCAAATTATTTTCCTGGAAAGTGGAAATGGCTCGAAGAGGTTGACTGTGGCAGCAGCGGATTTGTCCGATTTGTCCTTGCTTCCCTTGTTTATGACCTGCGGGTGGTCTCCTCCTATACAGACTTTGGCCTTGGCCTTGTGACTTGCTTTGGCCAATACGACGATAGGTATTATATCACAGGCAGAGACTTGGAAATTGCTTGTGAGTTGCAGCCTGCTTCCTCTCTTACTGTGGGACCTTCTAGCCTTAGTGAACAAGGCTGCCATAGTCTCAGGAGGCTGAGAGACCATGAGGAGAGTGGCTACAGACGTCCCCCCTGAGGCCTGGGGCTTGTGCAGGGGACCACCGTGGCCTACCCAGCTCTGCCCAGCTGGCCCTGAGCAGACCTGCCCAGATAACCCACAGAGTCATGAAAAAGCGGAAAGGTTTGTCATTGGAAATCACTAAGTTTTGGGGTGGTTTGTTCCGTGGTGGAAGCCAAGTGATACATGAGGTAGGCAGATTATAGGGTCTTTCACCCAGTTTAGATGAGTTGCAGCCCAAAATCTGGACGGTCACCAGATTAGATGATTTTCAAAAGTCTTTCCAGCTTTGTCATTTGTCTTTGCACATATTAGCACATACCGAGCACATATTAGATGCTCAGAAACAGTTGAGTGAAGAAGATGGATCATAGCAAACACACCACAAGCATCCCCTACATACGCTTATGTAGATTATTGTACATAATCCTTCCCCCCAAATATGCAGTAGGTACTATGATCATCATGCCCATTTGAAGATGGGGCAACCAAGCCCAAGGTTAAGTAACTTGCCCAAGACCGGACCATCGAAGGCAGCCGAATTGGGATCTGATCTCCCATATGTCTGCTTTCGCAGTGCCCGCATAGGTCCCAGGTGACGCGACAAATTCCAAACTTCCCATCCTTCCGTACTGGATGAATTCCGATGGAAGCTGGAAACAGAATTATGTTGTATTCGGTACACATATCCTGCTCCTGCGCCGTACAGTGGTGGATGGCGTCCGATCATCTTAGCTCTCATGATGGTGCAGCTGCGGGCCTGGTGGGCCCTGCCTGATTGAGAAGAGGTCGCCCATGGAGGTTGTTAGGAGTAAATGACATACAGCCCAGAAGCTGGCAGGCTCTGGTGCCACTACCTGGGAGGAGAGCCAGGGTGCCCCTGCAGCTCGGGCTAACTGAGAACTAAGTGATGCCAACTGCCTTCCCTGGGACCCAGGTGGTGCCCGTTATGCAGAGACAGAGCCAGCTCCGTGGAGGGTCTGTGCCAGGCAGGGTCTGCGGCCAGCTGCTTTCCCTACTGGCGGTCTGTATGAGGCCTGCAATCTGTCCGTCCTCCCGCCGTCCATCCTCAGATGGACAGAAAACACACAGACTGAGTCACCCTGGTCAGGGCAGTGTCCCAGCCTCAGGGAGTGCTGGGGGTGCTTGGGCTTTGTGAGAGGCGGTTTCCCATCTGAGAGGGGAGAGGGTCTGGCAGCTTCCGGGCAAGGGCTGTAAGAGCAACTGGAAAGTGTGCTCGGAGTTTTACATGAGGTTGTTCTTTTAGCCCTTAGAGGGGATGCTTTCCTGATTCCCTGGGCCTCTCCACCCTGTTATTCTCCATTATGGTAAACTGTTTACTGTGATTGTTTTGTTTGCTCATTCACTTGCTTTAAATTTATTTTAATGTTTTATTTTTTTTGAGAGAGAGAGAGAGCGAGCGAGCAGGCAAGGGGCAGAGAGAGAGAAGGAGACACAGAATCTGAAACAGGCTCCAGGCTCCGAGCTGTCAGCACAGAGCCTGTTGCGGGGCTCGAACTCACGAACTGTAAGATCATGACCTGAGCCGAAGTCGGAAGCTTAACCGACAGAGCCACCCCGGCGCCCCTCCACTTGCTGTTCCTCTTCTCTTCCTCGTTGGACATGTGGCTCCATGAAGGTAGAGACCTCGTGTTCTTCTTTATGGCATCTCCAGCATGATGTCATGTACATAGAGATGCGCGATAAAAATGTGGTGAACTCTTCAAGACAGACGGTATTAATCTTACATAATAAAACAGAAAACTAAAGGTCAGAAATGTTGGGTAACTTGCTGAAGATGACACAAGTAGTGAACCTAAGAAACGAAATTCTAACCTGGGTTCCACTGACTGAAGCCGGCGAGGTTTCTCCCACACACGAGGCAGGTACCGCGAATAGTGAGAGACTTTAGTGCATACATGCATTTAAATAACATGGAATCATAATGCAAAAGTCATTTCCTTTCCACTTATCCTTCAATCCTGATTATCCAAAAAAAATAATTAACTTTTCCCAAAAAAAGCAGGCCTCAAGCTTAGAGCAAGACCGTCAGCATGAGGTTTGGCTATGAGAGGCGGAAGGTTTGGAAAGACTGGTTGAATAAGATAAGGAATGTGTCTCTTTCGTGTACATGAAGCATCGGCAAAGAGCCCAGAGTTGGAAAGGCAGGTCTATGATACTCAGGAACCCAGGCTTCTTCTACTCTGCTGTTCTGGCACCTTGACCATGTAGAGTATACTTTATAACCCCAAACAGTTGCTGCAGCCCCAGCCATTGTGTCCACCTTCTAGCCATCAGGAGAAAGGGAAGATCCTACCACTTTCATTAAGGGCCACTTCCCGGAAGTCATGTGTAACAATTCACTATATATTCCTTGGCCCCCTGGAGAAGTTTATTTCTACTGCTATGTTAGCAGCCTGGCTTTCACAAGGTCCATGGGCTCATTGCATTTGGCAGAGCCTCCAAGACTGGAAGCTTTGATCAGAAGATCAAGAAGTGCTCAGATGTTGGACGGGCTGTAAAGAAGACTTTGCCCTATGGCTCTGGGCCCAAGGCTGATGAGGGCAGGGAGTCAATCTGTATAGGGCTGTGCGAGGGAGGGCTGTGGGGGCAGTTTCCTTTCCTCTCCAAGCTGTGGGGTGGAGGGAGGGAGGGGCTGCTTCTTTGTGTTGCTCCCCTCATTGCACTGCTGAACCCCACGAACGGGAAAGTTTGCAAAAGAATCCCTTGCAGGGACTGGGGTGCCCACAGGGGGGGAAGCCTGGCACTCCATCCTGATCAGATAGCGCTCAGGCCCTGGACATGCTGATCTCCAGATGAGCCTCACTGTGTGTGCTCTAAACACCACGAGTGTGAGTTTCCCAGGAGTCCAGGGGATGTGGTGGGAGGTGGCTGCCCCCGGGCAAAAGAACCCAAGCAGCAAGAGGCTGTGGGTATCAGTGCCAGCGGGGGCAGCTTAAGGCATGCGGTGGAGTGGAACCAGATGGCTCGCTCAGGGAACTGGCTGGCGGAAGACCCCTTGGAACCAGGAGAATGCATGCCTGCACCCACACGTGCTAGCATCAACAAGCCGCTCCCAGTGAGGATTAGCCAGGCAAGTAGAAGGACTGCAATGTGCCAGGGACACCAGGAGACCTCTGTCCTCTCCCCTGAATTGCTGAGTCCCAGCCCCCAACCCCAGACAAGCTGCAGAAGGGAAGGGTTTTTCCTCAAAGGCAGATCAAGCCTCCCCTTCAGTGCTAAGGAAGGGGAGGAGGGAAAAGCAGACTGCCTGTCCTCACTCTGGTCCCCAGACCCCGAGTCCAGTTGTGACGGGGAAGGGGGGACCTTGGAGTCAGACAGGAAATTAGCATTCTAAACCAGACTGGGCTGTTTTAATAAGCTCTGAAGTATGCCCACGATCCTGGGGAAGGGGGACTGCACAGAGGCTGATTCATTCTTTTACTCACCGTGCATACTTCCCACCTATTCACATTGCGCTAGCCACTGCCAGGTGCATAGGTCCCCGCACTCATCCAGGGGCAAGGGAGACCGATAATGGGAAACAAACGGGAAGTGAAATGGGCTACAGAGGACTGGGGAGGAGATAGAGGGAGATAGCTGCCTTTCTGAGGAGGGGATCTTGAGCAAAAGCTTGAATGAGCAAGGGAAGGGCTCCTGCTCCAAGTGGGGGCAAGGATTGGAGTTTTTTCCCAATTTCCTACTGGAGGAAGCCTAGCCAGCCTGCTGGGGTCTCCCCACGCACATGTCAAAGCTGGTGATTATTAGAATCTCAGATTCCCAAGCCCCACTCCGGGATTTTGATCCGTTTGCATGGGCGATGGACCAGAACCTTTCTGAAAGCTCCTCATCTGATCCTGATCATCTGAAGGTCTGAGAACCAGAACAGCTCAATGACCCCATTTGCTGCTCACCATGCACCTGCTGGCTTGAAGAGGGAGCTGGAACCATTAAGAATTGAGAGCTCTCGCTGTGTTGCAGAAGTGCTGCTGCTTGCATTATCTTTAATATATATATGTGTAATGTTTGCAAGAACACTGAAGTAGGTACTATTATTCTACCCACTTTGCAGATGAGGAAACCGAAGGTCAGAGATGTTAAGTCACTTGCTTGAGATCACAAGATGGCGTGTGGGGGTGCCAGGTTCTGACCCCGGCATGAAACTGTGGCTGTGCTTTCTCCCGTCAGAGATGAGGTAAACACTCACTGGGACAGGAACCAGCCACACAAGGCATTAATTCCAAGTGACACATAGGAGTGGGCCAAGCACAACTTAAGACTTTGGAGGTGACAAAGAAGGCAGCGAGGTCTGGATATTGAGGGATAAAGGCTTGGACAGTCCCCAGTGGGGGGGCTGCGCCTCGGCGAGGAGGAACAAGCAGAAAGCGGTGGCTGCAGTGCAGAGCCTGGACAGTCACCCAGAGAGAAGCAGAGACCAGAGACCACGTGGGCCCTGGATGGGAAAGTGGGGATAGTACTGGCCTCGGTTCCTTATGGCAATTCAGACCCTCATCCTAGCGCAGAGGGCGGTGAATGGAGCCTGGGGGCTGGAGTCTGCCTGGAAACAAATCTCAAACAGTGTAAAACTAGAGGTTTCATGGTCAACATATCTAAAAGCAGCAACTCAGTGCAAAACTGAAATAGAAACAGTTGTCTACCTGCGTCTCTGTGAGTCTCCCACTGACGGGCACTCAGGAACCTGTGTCCGTCTGCCCCCCTCCCTTGCTGTGCCTCCCATTGTTTGCATGAAGCTCGGATGTCCTTTTTCTGTCTCCAAAGTCCGGGAGGTCTCAGTAGCCTCACGATAAATGCTTCTTTTGCTTCAGCTAGTTTGAGCGGTTTTTGATCCCTGCAATCAACATATCCCTGTCTAGAATAGAAATGATGAACCTGATGTCTGGTACGGGCCGGGTGAGGGATGGGGGTGGGATCGTGCAGGGCGACCTCCGCTAGGAAGCTGGAAAGTGAGAGATGGAATCTGAGCAGTGTGTTGGAGATAATGCCAGCTGCGGTGACAGATAAACCCTGAGACCTTAGTGGCTTAACGCAGCAGTTTATGCTTGTTGACACCATGGTGTGTGCGTGTTCCTGATCAGGCAGCCTTTATCCGGGGACCTGGGTCCCTCCATGTTGTGGTTCCTCCCTTCCATAATACTTCCCCTCTGCTCACCCATGACTGCTTCGAGCCTGTGGGGAAGCACCCCTGCCCAGATGTGACAAAGATCCCTTCTACTCCCTTGCCGTTGGTGAGAATGAGTAGTCAGTCACATGACCTCACCAAAATGCAAGGGGGGCTGATGCTGTGGAAAGCAGTATGGCGGGTCCTCAAAAAGTTAAACATAGAGGGGTGTTCTGGGGGCTTCCGACTCTTGGTTTCAGCTCAGGTCTTGGATCTACGGTTCATGAGTTCAAGCCCCGTGTCAGGCTCTGTGCTGACAGTATGGAGCCTGCTTGGGATTCTCTCTCTCTCTCTCTCTCTCTCTCTCTCTCTCTCTGCCCCTCCTGCATTCTCTCTCTCTAAAAAAAATAAAAAAGTAATTAAACTTAAAAAAATGTTAAACATAGAATTACCAAATGACCCAGCAATTCCACCCCTAGGTATGTACCCAAAAGAACGGAAAACAGATGTTCAGACAAATACTTGTGCATGAGTGTTCTCAGCAGTATTATTCACAAAAGGCAAAAAGTGGACACAGCCCAAATGTGTATCAACAGATGAATGGATAAGCAAACTGTACAGATGTCCACAGTAGAATATTATTCAGTCACAAAAAGGAATGAAGTATTGTTATATACTGCAACATGGGTGAACCTGGAAAACTTCCATGAGATGAAAGAGGCCAAATGCAAAAGGTCACATAATGAACGATTCCTTTTTTTATAAGAAATATCCAGAATAGGTAAGTCTTTGTGTTTTTTTGTGTGTTTTTGTTTTTGATTTTTTTGGTTTTGAGAGAGAGTTGGGGGAAGGGGCAGAGGGAGATAGAGAGAAAGAGACTGAGAATCTTAAGCAGGCTCCACGCTCAGCATGGAGCCCAACCGGGCATTGGATCCCACCATCCTGGGATTAAGACCTGAGCTGAAATTAAGGGTTGGATGCCCAACAGATTGAGCCCCCCAGGCACCCCGGAATTGGTAAATCTGTAGAGACAGAGAGGAAATTGGTGGTTGCCAGAGATTGAGGAGAGGGAGGAATGGGTAGTAATTGCTTAATAAGTATGGAGTTTTCTTTTGGGATGATGAAATGTTCTGGAACTTGATACAGGGGTTGGCTGTATAACATTTTGAAGGTATAAAGTGCTGCTGAATGGGACATTTCAAAATGTTAATTTTATGCTATGTGAATTTCATTTCCATAAGAAAAAAAGTGCAAGGGGGCTGGGAAATGTCATCTCTGGTAGGTTAGCGGCTGCTTCCTAGGGATAGTTCCGCACTCCTGAAGGGGGTCATGTGTCCTTGGTGACCAGCTAAAGCATCTGTGTGCATCTTTCTTCATCCTTCCTGCAGAACACACTTCTCTCCTCCCCAAGGGAGATAATCCAAAGACTTCCCAGGTCACTGTATCCAGCTCAAAGCTGAGGATGTCCTGTCCTCTCTTGATTTCACATGTGGCTTCCCTTGCTTTGGGGACATACAAACGAAAAGGACAAGTTATCTGAATCCTTCACCTTCATTCCCAGTACAGAGGTGGAGCAGAAGCAGCATGACTACGGTACAAACTGTATTCAGAAAGGGGAAGACGGGCACACAGAGCAGCCCCTGGCCCCTGACAATTGTGAGTGTGGCCGGGCAGACACTGAGGAGGTGGGACCATGGGTGGAGAATTTCCCTTGTTAGGCCCCATTCTAATTTCTGGGAGGAGCTCCCTGGTCCATTGTTCTTTATGGCCCTGACTCCATCCTCTGGGAGATTTTGCCTTGATCGTTATCTCCTGGGCCACATCTAAAATGAATGTTGGAGAGTTTGCCCTACTTCTTGACTGTGCAGCTTGTACAAACCGACTTCCTGCCTATGCAATCTCAGGGCCCCAAGGGTTGTTTAATGTTTAAACAGTCAAAATATTTGCTAGTTTGGGCTTGTCATTTCTTTGGCAATAAAACACCTAAAAATTGGAGGCTTCTTAGTAGACACACAAAAAAGTGCACTGTGTATGATTTTAGTTATAAGTTACTCAAGAAAAAGCAAAATGAATCCATGATGACTATTTGTGTTTGACTGGAGTCCATGGACAAAAAGACTCAGAGAGGCTAAGTGGCTTGCCTAAAGTCACACAGCCAGTTAGAGCAGAGGCAGCCCTAGAACACGGGTTTCCAAATTTACAGCCCAGAAAGCTTGGCTTGGCTCTCACAGGGAGTGGACAGACGCAACAGTTTCCAAATGTGGCTTTTTCTTTTGGTACTTTTAATTAGCGTATAGGAAATACACTGCCAATCTAATTTAATTATAATTAGGTAACCAGAAGGCTGATTATGTTGTAAATTTAGATTAAAGAGCTGTTGTTTTCAATTAGGTTTGATTGTAAAGTGCTTTGACACTCTTCTTGGCCTCTCGGAAAGTTCATTATATAACTTCCCACTTTCTCACTTGGATTTTGCCCACAGGTCTGGGGCGGTAGTAACTGGACTAGGTTCCCAGGACACCCCCAGTCTGGTGCAGATTTGGACCTGGTACCTACCCACTGATGGCAAGGGCCACCAGATGCTACTGGGCTGTTGTATCAGGGTACTTTCAGCTGCCTGTAACAAAGGATCCAACTGGAAAAGCCCAAACCTCAAGGGGACTTAAAGTCGCACACAATAAGACACATGGGCGTCCGCAGGCTGAGGGTTTGTTAATTTGCTTGCAAAACATCCTTAAGGACTCAGCTCATTTCGTCTCCCTGCTCTATCAACCTCAACAGGTTGGCTTCTGTTCTCAAGCTTGTCGCTAGGTGGTTATGTGAGCGTCACTGCAGCCCTAAGCTTTCTCATGCCCCCAGAAGGGGACATTCCTTCCTTGTGTCCCTTGAGCCTCCAGCAGACTTCTCATGGCTCCTTGGTCAGGACTGCAGCACAGACCCATTCCTAAGTCACTGGTCCTCACGAGTCACCATGATTGACTTGGGCAAATCGAGTAGAGTCTTTCCTGGAGCCCGTGGTTGCCTGATATCCACCAGCAAATTAGTAGCAAATTAGAGGCTGTGGGGATGGGCAGTGGCTCTTGGCTAGGCTACCAAAGGTCCTTGCCTGAAGCCAGTGTGGCCACACACTGCAGAAATGGCTGAGCTGGGCTCAGGTGCTTGACTCCCCGGCACCTACTTGGTCTGTCTATTCCTGAGGGCTAAGCTTTGGCATTGTTTGTAGATGGTGTTGGCAGTAGAAGGCATAGTTAAGCAAGAACAAGGATGAAAAAGAGAGGACGTTTTAGAAGATGATGCAAGCCAACGAGAAGATGAGACAGAAGTGCACACACCCATGGGAGTGGCCAAGCCGCACCAGTTGTCTCTGGGGAATATTGGGAGCTCTGCCTTGGAAAGAGGGTATCAGAGAGAATGGGTTTGACCCTCAGCACCTCAGAGTAATGTTCCCAGCAGTCCTCTGAAGTATTATCTGACCCAGACTCTACCGTTCTGCCATACCGGGCTGTCCCCAGCAGTGACCATCCTCTTGCTGGAGGGTCACCTGAGGCTCCGACTTCCCTCTGCTGCCATGCATGGCCCACCTATGGACAGGGGAGTGTGGTCAGACTCCTCATGCTCATACTCCAGCTCCTCTCACTTGTGGACCTTGGGAGTTTCTTCATGCTCTCTTCGCCTCAGCTTCTTCATCTGTAAAAATGCTATGGGGTTCTTGTGAGGATGGAATGAGATAATCCATAGAAAATTCTTAGCACAGAGTCTAGCACATAGTCAAACGGCAATGAATATTTGCTATTTTTCTCACTACTATCCGTAGCCTTACTATTACTATTATTATCATTCATGGTATTTTGGGCCATGTGGAAGAGCTGGCTAATGCTCTGGCCATCACGACCCCAAAATCCTTTTCGGCCTTGGTTTGAAGGGTAGTTCTGAGCACAGAGAAAAGGCAGCCCATGCTGGAAGGGAAAAGCCCCTGGTATGGGCCTGGTGCATAGTAGGTACACAATAACTATTAGTCGCCCTCCCTGCCTTAAAATTATACAACCAGCTCAATAGCCTTCCCATTCTCTCCTGTTAAGCGTCTGGAGTGATGCTTAAACTGTCACCTTGGAGACAATGTGCTCCAGGAGAGAGGTTTCCATTTTGAATCTCTGAAGACTGCACAGGCGGCCTTCATTAAAAAAAAGAAATGTTCCTCAAAATGTTGGGGCAACTGAATGCATGAAAGTTGAACAATGGATCCCCCTAGTAAAAAAAAACGTGGTTCCGTTCTCAGAAAGCTAAAAAAATTATAAAATCCTTGATCATAATGGTCCTTTTTGACAGTCCTTAACAGCGTTTCGTTGCCTTTTGAAATGAATTTTGTTCTTTTATTTTGGAATTAAACACACGAGTAACTGGCTGAAGCCCAGTGAGTGGCCAAAAGAGATTAGAGCCTCTGCAGCACTCGTAATGGTTTCCATCTGCGTCTAAACAGGATTAACTTTACAGCTTTTTAAAAATCACTGGTATCAGTTCATCCAGTGTTCCATTCTCCCATTTTTACAAAACAATAAGGCTAAAACATGCACTTTTCGTAAACATATACTGTTGACCAGATAATGAAAGGGAGCCGCCAAAACTGACCTGTTGGCTGGCAGGAGGCACCACTATTTTAAAGCTGGAAATGTTTCGGTTTGGAGGGTGAAAGGCAATTTGGGGTGTGATGTATGAAAGTGCTGATTACGTGTGAAAAAATGGAGTTGACCCACTTGCATCTGCCCTTTCTTAAATATGACTAGATAGATACTAACTCCTACCAGATGATCAGTGTGGCCTCTAAAAGGCCCTGGCCTCTGCCCCTGGCGAAGCCGCTGAGAATGCCAGCCCCGTGACCACGAAGCATCTTGGTCCAACCACCTGGAATGCCAGTGAGCGTTGCCCAGATTGACTGAGCATGAAGAACCAGGTGTTTCGTGCTCACTGCCACCGACCACAGACATGCCCATGGCACCTGCCGGTGCTGGCTGATGGCAGAGGGCCAGTCCTCAATTTCAACCACAGGAAGGGCCTCACTTGCAGGCCACAGCTGAGCTGTGTTGGGTCCAGGTGTTCCCTTCCCCTAAGGCTCCCCTGGGACTGGATGCACTGGATCTTCCAAAGTTGTATCATCACTCAACATGCAAACAATGACTTTTAATAACCTTCTGAATTCTCATCTCCAGAGTTCTCTGTAACCTTTTCCCCTGACACAATCCTTCACCCCGCTCCTCCTGCACAAGCCTTTTCACTGCTACATGATCAGCACATTCTTTTATGTATTTTTTCCTTCAAATTTTTCCTCCAAGTCTTTGCTTTAATCCAAACTTAGCTGTTGTCTGAGTGCAGCATCTTTGCGACCTGTCTAGGAGACACATGTTCCTCATACCCTGAGGTACTTCTCTGATAGAGAGGTGGTGCTGGCGTCCTCCTTGTTCCTTCCCTCCCCCTTGCAAGTTCCACTGAGGTGTATGCCATTGGAATTTCCTACCCCACCCTCCACCCCCACCCCCCACACACAGAGCGACCATCTCCTGGTTATTAGCACCCTTCACTTTTGTTTCTGGATGACCTTTACCTCCACCTCAACTCCTGCCATCATTCCCATGAGGGAAACTTCAACATGCATGTGGGTGGTCCTTCTAGTCCTCTGAACTCTTACATCCCTAGCCCTCTGACCAGACCCAATTCTAATATTTGTGGCAGGAGCGCAAAGGGAGGCTCATCTGTATGTCCCAATATTTAAATGTTATACATCCAGCTAACCAACTGTTAAATAACACATATCCTATTCCCTTTCCTTGATACAAAAAAAGGTACATGTACAGTTATGGTAAAATATCAAGGATGTTTGATTTGAACTACTTTTGTAGATGTCTCCGCACTCTTTCCATGAGCCTATTATTTGGGTAAGTAGTGAAATAAAGTCATACGTAATTCATAAATTATATTTATTCCATAAAAGTTAATTTTCTTGCCTTCATTTAAGCAAATTACTAATTATGTTGTTATAATCAAGGCTTTCACATAATTTGTGTTCTATTGAGAGTAATGACTAATTAGACAACCTTCTGGGGACATTATGGTTCTTAAGGTGTTTTTCATTGATTTCAAAGTGGAGAAACTCTGTTTGGCTGAGGCTGAAGCAGCTGGAATTGTCAATTAAATTCTTAAAGCAATACTTGGATTGGAAGGGAACTGTGAGGTTAATATATCATCTTCATGTGATCATGATATGTCATGAATTTAATATACAACATTTTGATGGGGTTAGGTTGTATATTATCACAGAAAATAGTATAAAATGTATTAATTTCATTACATAAACTGCTAATCACCAATATCATGCATTTTATTGCCTCTTGAAAGAAATACCAATATCCATACAGCATTTTAAAGTGTTTTCCTTTCAAATTCTTCAATGTTGACGACAACAACATGTTTTTAATTTGTTAAAATTTTTCTTCAGATTACATTTTGAGCTGTAATGGCCCAAAACAGTCTCTATAGAAATTAGTTTGGGGGAAATTTTGTATAAATTTCCTTCATAGTCATGCAAACTTTTTGTTTCCTTTAAAAATTAAAATTAATGTTTTAAAAAGTGAAGTAGACAAACTCAGCTCTGGTTTTCTTTTGTCAGCCACAGTTCACACCAAATAGCTGTGGGAGAGTGCAGGTACACTTTCTTCTAAAGACTATATTTCTGTCATATCTGAGAATCTTCTATTGTCTCACTTAACTCTTCAAGTGCATCTCATCTATCTTGTCTAAATTAAATCATATTGCTTTAACACAGTGAGTAACTCAGAGATCGTGAATCAGAACATGAAAATGGACGGCTGGCACAACTGGGAAATGTTACTTTGTTATACAAGAATCTATTGCATTTATGCCAAGTGGAGAGGATTTCAGAAGTTAATTAATTTGTCTTCCCTTTCAGTTAAGTGCTTCTGTCACTCAAATGGTCCCTGCATTTTGATTGATCTCTGTCTCATGTGGAGGTGGTGGACACCACCCAAAAGCCTTCGTGGCATCCAGGAGCCGTCACTTGTTTTGAGGACGGGGGGTGTAGAGAATGTTTGCCAATTCAAACAGGCTACCTCTTGGTTATGACCTATCCTGCTGGTTTGTTAATTAAGGACAGACATCCATGCAGTAGCTCTTCGACCTCATGGAGACTTCTCATTCATAAACAACTTTACCTTCTCTCTAGCCATCTGCCCCATCTGTCTTTATTTTCTTACCCAGCTTGGAGTTCATAGCTGATTCATCATTTCCTTTGCTCACCCAACTCCCTTCCATTGCACGCATCTGATAAAACCCCAGCTATGGAGGACCGTGGTCATCTATCTAGGTCCGTATCAGAGCGGCTGAGTTATTCTTAAAACCTTTCCTTCCCTCACTTTCAGTATTTAATGCATCGAGTCCTGTCCAGCCTAACTCCAAAATCAATCTGCAGCCCACCACCTGTTTCTACACCCACTGCCATCCCCCTAGCCCAAGCCACCATCGTCTCTTGCGCTAAGTATTGCCATAACTCTCTAATCGGTTTCTTTTCTTTTTTTTTTTTTTAACTCTTTCCTGTCCTAAAGGCCACTCCCCTCAGGGCAGTGAGACACCCTTATAAAACGGAGAGCCTATCACAGCACTTCCTCACTCTTTTTCCATTCAAGCAGATACACAAAATCCTCCACAGGACTTCCAAAGACTTGTATAACCTGGCTGTTTCCTACCTTTCCTCCGTATGCCACATCCCCTTTTCTCTCCTTCACTCTACACGAGTCTCCGAGTCTTCACTCTACATGAACTTTTTCTCTGGGTTCCTAGATTATGTCGAACACCTTTTCCCATGTTGATTCTTCTGCCTAAATTGTTCTCTCCCTAAATTGCTGATTGATGAGCTTCTACCCTCCTTTCATCTTAGCAGAAATATGCTTTTTCAGAAAAATCTTCCTTGGTCACCCAAAGTAAAATAATTTTCCGTTATGCCCTCTCATACCATCTACGTGATGCGTTGTCATGCTTTGGCTCATGTGGTTAACTGTTTAATACTTGACACCGCAGTGGGATGGAAATCCATGAGAGGCAGAAACTCTTTGCCTGTTTACTCTCCTAGCCCCAGCATGTGCCTGGATACAGATACCCTTGTGAATGACTGACTGAAAGGGATAGGCCTGCAATATGGTACTGATAGGAAGAACTTTTTTTCTAGATCCTCCTTCAGCCTAAAGTCATTTCCTTCAGCTTCTAAATTCACCACAGGTAGAATCTGTATCATTATCTGTTTCCCTGCTAGGATGGAATTTAGGATTCAGATGCTAAGATGTAAGAGGAAGGAACAAAATCCACCATGGAAAGAAGTATCGAATAGAGAATACTCCCCCGAGTGGCTACACATCTTCACTGTCGGCAGTAATCTCTGCAACGATTAAGGCTTGAGTTATTTATATGTCTCTAATCCTCTTGCCTTCTAATCAAGATCATTGCAATAGCTTTGCATTTAGACTTCCAATTGCATTATGCGTTTACAAGTCAGTTCTTTGTCAAATGCTGTATTGGTCCAATATAATCTCCTAGGATTAAAAAAAGTATTCATTCGGAGCGACTGGGTGGCTCGGTCGGTTAAGTGTCAGCTCTTGATCTCATGGCTTGGGAGTTTGAGCCCCGCATCGGGCTCTGTGCTGACAGCTCAGAGCCCGGAGCCTGCTTCAGATTCTCTCTCTCTCTCTGCCCCTCCCCCGCTCATTCTCTCTCTCTCTCTCTCTCTCTCTCTCTCTCTCTCTCTCTCTCTCAAGAATAAACATTAAAGGGGCGCCTGTGTGGCTCAGTCAGTTAAGCGGCCGACTTCAGCTCAGGTCATGATCTCACAGATCATGGGTTCGAGCCCCGCGTCAGGCTCTGTGCTGACAGCTCAGAGCCTGGAGCCTGCTTCTGATTCTGTGTCTCCCTCTCTCTCTGACCCTCCCCCACTCACACTCTGTGTCTCTCTCTCTCAAAAATAAATAAACATTAAAAAATTAAAAAAAATAAACATTAAAAAAATTTAAAACAAAACAAAAAGTATTAATTCTTCTTTATCCTAATATAGTTTATCTCTATCAAAGTAATGTTTTTAGGTTTTCCATGCTAACGTCTTCATGAAATTATTAGTAAGTTTAAAATAAAATAGCAAATTAAAATAATTTTAATAAAATTAAAATATTAAAACATTTTAATTTTAATAAATTAAAATAAATCATATATATGTTGAATGTTGTCTACCACATCTTCTCTGATTCAGGTAGTTCTTACTTGACCGTTAGAAGATGCATGTACAGTCTGGATTTTTTCACAGAACTTTTCTTGTCTTCTTTCCTCTTCTTGTTCATCTCTGAGCAATGCCATCCTTTACTGCCAATGCAAGAACTAGGAGGATAGAAAAGATAAAAAGATGTAAAAATGGCAATAATAAACTTTGCTTTCTCTTAAGGAAAAATATATCTCACCATACAGATCATGTTTTAAGAGTTGATGAAAGGGGTGCCTGGGTGGCTCAGTCGGTTAAGCGTCTGACTTCAGCTCAGGTCGTGAGCTCACAGTTTGTGAGTTCGAGCCCCGCATCAGGCTCTGTGCTGACGGGCAGAGAATCTGCAGCCTGCTTCAGATTCTGTCTCTCTCTCTGCCCCTCCCATGCTCATGCTCTGTCTCTCTCTGTCTCTCAATAATAAATAAAAATGTTAAAAAATATTAAAAAAAAGAGTTGATGAAAGGAAAAAGAACTGTTGATATGAATAAGCTTCCAGGTAGACTTCAGCTAGTCATGCATTTATTCATTCAAAAATATTGAACAATCACAACGAACTATTCCATGGGAAAGGTGACATGTATTTAAAGATAGAGACTAATTCTTAGTGACAAAGCCTCTGCACCCCACCCCCTCCAAGCTTTTATTTTTTTTTTTTAAGATTTATTTAGTTGAGGGAGAGAGAGAGACAGAGAGAAGAGAGTGGGGGAGGGGCAGAGAGAGAGGGAGACAGAATCTGAAGCAGGCTCCAGGCCTTGAGCTGTCAGCCCAGAGCCTGACGCAGGACTTAGACTTATGGACAGTGAGATCATGACTTGACCCGAAGTCAGATGTTTACCCAACTGAGCCGCCCAGGTGACCCAAGTTTTAACTATGTTAGACAATTAGCCATATATTTATCTAATCAGTATATACACAATTTTGCATAAACATATTGATTAGGTAGGTGCTAATGAAGGGGAGTGGAGAGTTTGTGATGAGGTTATGTAATGGATAGGCTTGAGGAGATTAGGTACTTGGGCCTCTAATGGGCACTGTTGCATAGCCAGCACTTATTTAAACCTCCCAACTTGACCTCAGTTTTTGTTCTTGTAACTATTCTTCACTTTCAGCCAACGTACTGAAGGAGAAGCTGATCCCACTCTGGGTTGCAGGGGTGGGCCTTCTTTGCCAGGAATAAATCCATACCCTTTCCAGTAAATGGCTCTGGAATATGTTTAAATGTCATGTGAATTGGTTCAGGAATGAGCCAATGAGGCACTGAGAAGAGGTTTGCTGAGGGCTTCTGGGAAAGGACTTGCTTGCTCATAATAGACAGCTATCAGAAGTTATGGGCCTTCTTCTTGTTGACCTCGTTGTCCATGTACATGAGCCCTGGGGCTGTGACAGCCATAATGCCAGCAGCCTGAGGATGAAGCTTGTGAAAGAGGAGATCAGGACAAAGAGCACGCCATTGAACAGAGCCGGAGCCGGTGCTGAGCCACACCTTACTTTTGCCCTGCTTAGATTCGGTCAGTTTGTTGCCAATGAAGAGCCTTCGTTTTTCTGCAATTTTTACTTGAGATTTGTGTTTCTGGGAGCCAAAATGAACATTTAATGTATAGAATTCCAATTTATACTTTTTTCTTGTCGTTTTTATTTTTTCTTAACTTGAAGGTTTAGGATTTTTTTTCTGATTATAAAAATAATACACGCTCATTGTAGAGAATATAGAAAACATTGACGATTAAAAGAAGAAGATTAAATCCATCCATAAGCCTGTTATCCCTAGATAACTGCTATTAGTGTTTTGAATTAGTCTTCTCTTCATGTGTACAAACTTATGATGCAGGCTGGAGGTCCAAGGACCCACAGTAGGTCCCACATGACCAGTCAAGAGGGTCCATGGCTTTGCACTGGATGGAAACCAAATGCAAGCTGAGTGGAAGTAAGAGCAGAGTTTGTTGAAGACATAGAGAGAGAGCATCTAGGAGACCCGGAAAGGAAAAGGAACATGAACCTCATCTTTGCTTGGGGGTCTGGAGTTTTTACTGGGGGTGGTCTGGTGTACATGTCCTGTCAGGCATCCAAGAACCTGGATGAACAAAGACAAGTGCTCAGGTGTCCTCTGTAGTTGCTTATGCCCTGGGGCTAGGGGCTTGGTGTCAAGGTATTTGGAGTCAGTGGTCTTGGAGAATGTTCATGATGGCCCCGCTCAATCACTCCTCAGATGTTATCTATTGTGTGGGAAGACTCCAAAGAAATCATCAACTCCTTGACCTTCACATGGAGAACATACATTAAGGCATGTGTAAGGCAGAGATGCAGGTTCTAGCAAGAACAGAAACAGGAAAAGAGGCAAAGAAAAAAATGACTTTTTTTTTCATGGGGTCCCTTCAGTTTCTCTCTCCTACATACATATATTACATATATATGTTCATCCTGATTTAATGAAACTCATAGCATAGTGGGAAATAGAAACAAACAAACCTAAAGATCAAATAGATTAATACCTGGAACTATGGAAGGTTGTAGTAATTATTAACCTGTGTTATAACTGTCCAGTGTTGGGTCAGTGGTTGCTAGTAATGTTATTACCTATCTCCTCATCCTAGAACAAGTCATGTAAGATTTTAAGTTAATAACTATTAAAATATAAAATGCTTTTAAGTGTAATATAATGATGTCTCATAATATCCATAAAAACAACCAGTTGTCAATATGTTCATTTGGTTTCTCTTTGGTAGATGGTGTTTCTTCTTCTTCTTCTTCTTCTTCTCCTCTTTTAATGTTCACTTATTTATTTTGCAAGAGAGAAAAAGAGAGCATGCAGGAGCTAACATAGGAGTAGGGGTCGAGGGGTGGGGCAGAGAGAGAATCCCAAGCAGGCTTTGCATTGTCAGTGTAGAGCCTGATGTAGGGCTCAATCTCATGAACTGTGAGATCATGACGGTAGCTGAGACCAAGAGTTGGATGCTTTAACCGACTGAGCCACCCAGGCGCCCTGTTTCTTATTTATATGGAAAGTTGTACCCTGTCAGTGATTGCTTTGGCCCAATCATCATTACAGTTTTCCATAATGGCGTATTTAACTGCAGCTAAAATGAATGTCTTACATTGGCCATTGGCAGTACATATTCGAAGAGTTCAGCGTCCAACAGTATGCTGGTGGACCCCTGCTAGAATGGAAGTTACATTGCTAAGATAGTACCAATACCTTAAGTTCTAAATGTTTTCCAATTTCCGTCATGGTTTTCTGACCCATGAGTTGACTGGAATGGTAGAAACATGAGGGTTTACCAGCTGTCTGTTGGTTATTGATTTCTAATGTAACTACGTCCTGGTTGAGAAGTGGTTGCTATGACACCAATCCTTAGACATTGTAGAGAAACTTGCTTTATGACCCAGTATGTTGAACTTTGGTTAACTTTCCACATATTCTTGTTTATATTCTATAGTTGTTGAGTGTATCATTCTGTATGTATTTATTACATCAAGCTTGGTAATTGTGTTATTCAGATCTTCTAGTTCTTTAAAGACTTTTTTTTGTCCCCTAGATCTATGCATTAATTTCCTATGGTGCTGTAACAAATGACCACAAATAGTGTGGTAAACAACAGAAATGTATCCTCTTATAGTTCTGGAAGCTGGAAGTCTGAAATCAAGGCACTGGCAGGGCGGAATTCTCTGGAAGCTCTAAGGGAGAATCTATTCTTTGCCTCCTCCAGATTTGGGTGGCTGTTGACATGTAAGTGGGAATGTGGCTCCATCACTCCAATCTCTGCTTGTGTGGTCACATTACCTCCTATTTTCTCTTCTCACATCTCCTGCTGTCTTTCTCTTAGGAGGACACTTGTCATTGGTGTTATGGCCCACCTGGCCAAACCAGAAAGATCTCATCTCAAGAATTTTAATTATATCTGCAAAGACCCTGTTTCCAAATAAAGTAAGGTTTTGGGGATTAGGATATGGATGTATCTTTTTGGGGACTATTAATCAACCCACTAAAATCTATTAGAGAGTGATGGGAAAATCACCTACTATGATGGTAGAGTTCTCTTTCTTGGACTTTGGTCAACTCTAGCTTCACATATTTTGTGACCATGTTATTAGAGATATATTTATGATTTGTAATTTCCCTGTATATTAAATATTTTAGTATGTAGACACCTGTCTTTATCTCCAGCCACACCCACCCATCTAGAAAGTCTATTGATGGAAATCTACCAGTTGCTATTTGTCTGAAAAAGATAATTTTTCCTGTTTCCTTTTTTGCTAGGCATAGAATTCTAAGGTGACATTTTTTTTCCACCCTTAGCATTTTACCCAATTATCTTTTACTTAAAACAATATTTCCAGAGCACCTGGGTGGCTTAGTTGGTTAAGCCTCTGACTCTGGATTTCGCAGTTTGATAGATCAAGCTCCCTCCACCCCCCACCTCCGGTTCTGCACTGACAGCATGGAGCCTGCTTGGGATTCTCTCTCTGCCCCTCCCCTGCACACGTGTCCTCTCTCTCAAAATAATAAACTAAAAAAGAGGTATTCCCCAAACTTCCCAGGGCCAGATAATTAGTATAGTTCTAGGCCCGGGGAATTAAAAACATGCACTGCTTCAAAAAAATATATGCCATTAATTAGTATGTAAGAGTACTGTCTAATTGAATCATTGTTAAATTGGCAAACAGTTCCATTAAGTATAGTACAGAATATACGGGAAAACATACGTAGAGGAAGCGAAACAAAGGTGGACATTGAAGTACATCTGAGACAATGATTTCTCAGTGGGTGAAGCGATTCTTCACACTAACCATATACCTGTGGAAATAAAGATTATCTGCTAGTTTAAGTTTAAGAACAGTTTTTTCTAGACTTTATCACCATTAGCTAGAATGAGCTCCACAATAAACAGTTATAACATATATTTTCATATAATATACTGCTATTGCTATAATTGGAGAATGCAAAGGAATTAAAGAAATTCTAATAGAGCTAGTAACCATGCCCCTCAGAACCCTCACAATCCAAAATTTGTGGTCAGATTTGTTAAACACCATAGGAAGCTTGGCATTTAATAATGTAAAATTCCTGGGGTGCCTGGGTGGCTCAGTTGGTTAAGGGTGGGACATCGGCTCAGGTCATGATCTCATAGCTCGGGAGTTCGAGCCCCGCGGCCGGCCCTGTGCTGACAGCTCAGAGCCTGGAGCCTGCTTCAGTCTGTGTCTCCGTCTCTCTGCCCCTCCCCTGCTCACGCTCGGTTTTCCTCTCAAAATTAAATAAACATCAAAAAAATTAAATTCCTGGCCTCTGTGTATGGAGAAATTAAGAAACTTAAAAAAAAAATCCACGAATAGCTCACACGCATGTTTTGTTTTCTTTAGGCCACCTTGCTACGTTTCGGTTTTTTATTCTCGGTTTTGAGCGTTTCCGTAGTGGGGGCTGAGGCCCGCGAGCAGACTCATCAAGGGCCACCCAGGGCAGTCCCACCCTTTTGTAACGTGCGAACCACGGCCTCTTGTGGCCCCCTCGCTCTGTCGTCAACCAAAAGCCCGGGCTACGAAGCCCTGCGCGGCGCGAAGGCCCAGTAAACGCGGAGGGCGTAAGAACACCATCGCCGAAGCGGACGCCGATACCACAGCGAACGCCGAACGGTTTGGGGCGCATCTTCGGAGCCAGCCAGATTCCGGTCGTCCTGGTAACCAGACAGAGAACGCGCTTGCGCAAACCTCCTTGTCACGTGGGGCCGGGTCGGGGGCGGGGCGGACCACTGCGCCTCCGGACCCGGGCCCCTCCCCTCTCAGCGCCCAGGCCAGCCGAGGCGGGGCAAACCTCTGCCCTGTTGCGTGGGGGTGACTCACGGCTCCTGCTCCTTTTCGCTTGGCTCTCTCTTGGCTCCCTCCTCGCACCACGTGCCCTCCTGGCCGCTCCCCCAGCTGCCCTTTCCAACTGCCTGTTGGAAGTTGCTGTAAAATGTCGTGAGGGGCGCTGCCGCTTTACGGCTGCCTCTCCCAGGCTAGAGTCCGGGAGCGCCCACCGCCGTCAGCCCTGTCTCGAAGAGTCGCCTCCGCCGAGACGGAGAGACCCCGCGCGCCGCTCCCCTCCCCGCCGCGCCCGTGCCGGCCGCCGGCGATGTGAGCTCGAGGAGGCTGCGGTGCCCCCCGGCCCGGGGTTGAGACGGGCGGCAGGTGCCTGTGAGGCGGGAGGGTGCTGGGGGCCTGCAGGATGGAGGAAAGCATGGAAGAGGAGGAGTGGGGCAGCTACGTGGCGATGATGGACGACCAGAACCACAACAACTGGGAGGCCGCGGTGGACGGCTTCCGGCAGCCCCCGCCACCGCCGCCGCCGCCCTCGTCGATCGCAGCCCCTGCGCGAGAGGCGCCGGGGGGGCAGCTGCTGGCGGTGCCCGCGGCCTCGGTGGACAGGAAAGGCCCCAAGGAGGGGCTCTCGATGGGGCCGCCGCCACCGCCGGAGTCCAATGGGGTGATCATGATGTTGAAGAGCTGCGACACGGCCGCCGCCGTGGCCAAGGCGGCCCCCGCCCCCACCCCCAGCTCCACCATCAACATCAACACCTCCACCTCCAAGTTCTGTGAGTCCAGCCTCTCCCCTGCAGCCTTGGCTTTTCTCCTTCCCACCCGGACACCGAATCCACCCTTCTCGGCCGGCCCCGCTTCCTTTGTTCCAGGCCTGGGTCTCTCTCCTCCCCTCCCCGCTCCCCTCCCCCCCCCGCCACCCCCCTCGTTCGGTGTCTGCGGCCAGCGCCTGAGCGGCCCTGGCTTCTTGTGTTACCTGGCCTCGAGAAGCAGCCTGGTGCGCACACAAGCCCAAGTCCTCGTGCAAATGCGATCCTTATCACGGCTGGCCATCTCTCAACGTTAAGAAGCCCTTCTCTCCGTTGCCCCTTAAAAGTTTCGCCCTTCAACTGAAGGGGAAATAAGGCCGTCTGAGTTTCGTTAGGGATTCTTCTTCTTTTCCTTCTTTTTTTTCTTTTTTTTTTCTTTTTTCTTTTCTTTTTTTTTTTTTTTGGTAGCCAGAGAGAAATCTGGCAAGTTGTGTTCTTGTGCTTTTAGCTAGTCTGCGTTAGACAAGCCAGGAATTAGAAAGCCGACCAATATCTACACCTCGTTCTTTCCCTTCTCCAGCGTACACCTTCTACTTCCTGATAGAGATTGTAGTTGTTTCTAGTGTGACACCAATGCGGCGGGAGCGACGTCCGTTTTGAAGCTGATAACGTATAAAATTACTCTTCAAGGCGTACACGCATAACAATAAGCCACTTAGCGTGTGGACAAGACAATGCTGAACTTTCGTTAGTGATCTGCATCGTTAGTGATCTGCATTAATGATCAATTGCAGGCAGAAGGATTTAAGACCAAAATCTGTTTTGTAATCCTAAACCTACCCTAAACCTAGCTTCTATCGCTAGGGGAAGAAAGTGCTTTTGCCTTGAGTGGGTTTTTGTTTTTTTTTTTTTTTTTTTTGGAGGTGGTGGTAATGGTGAAAAGTGACCATGGCAGCCAGATTTTTCTCTCCTATTAATAACTGCAAGTTTTAAATGGCATCTGGTAAAGCAACTGGAGATTTCATTTCTAGTTACTAATTTTATCAAGCAGTACCGGTAATTGTCCAATTAGCTGTGTAGAGAAAATACCTGCCTTGATTCAGATATACAGTTAACAGCCTTATGCTTTCATTTTTTTGGTGGGAACAAGCACATAATCTAATTTATTTGCCTTCAAGATACAGCTTTGGTCAAGGACATCCATGTGTAGGTATGGTTGTTAAAATTTGGATATGATTTTTTTTTGTATGATGTATATGTGAGAATATATATCCAATATATATTGGATAGTTTGTGTGTTGAAGTCTAGAAGTGAAACCAGGCTTTGGACAGAGTGGCCTAGTGGCTTATCTAAATGCTGAAGGAAGCTTGTTTTGGTGCTTAAACATTCATTTGGGAGTTCAGAAAACAGCATCAAGTCAAGAGCAGAAACCAATGAAACTAGGAACGAAAGAAAGACTTGCTAAACCAGAAGATTGTTCTTTGAAGATCCATAAGTTAGATAGACCTCTGGTAAGACTAATCAAGTAAAATAGATGCAAATGTAATTAAGTGAAAAAATGGGAAATAACTACAAGCTTAAAATTTTTTTAATAAAAAATTTTTTATTAAAAATTTTTTTGTTGTTTATATTTGAGAGAGGGAGAGAGAGAGAGAGAGAGAGAGAGATGAGACTTGAGTGAGGGAGAGGCAAACAGACAGAATCTGAAGCAGGATCCAGGCTCTGAGCTGTGAACTGTGAGCTGTCAGCACAGAGCTGGACGCGGGGCTTGAACTCACGAACCGTGAGGTCATGACCTGAGCTGATGTCAGACGCTTAACCGACTGAGCCACCCAGGCGCCCCAACAAGCTTAAAATTTTTAAAAAGAATTTTATGAACTCCTGTAGGTTAATAAATATGAGAGCCTAGATGAAAAGTATAACTTCTTAGAAAAATACGTATTGAAAGTTGGTGTCAGAAGAAATGGATAGCTTGAACTAATAATATTTACCAAAGTGAAATGGTAAAGACCTCCCCCTTCAAAAACTGGACTGAGATAAGTGAGTTGCATTGGACTTTGAAATAATAATTCCTTTTTACAAATTGTTCTAGGAAACAGGGAAATAAAAAGATGCCTAGTTCATTTTATGAGGTTAGTGAAATCTTGATTTTAAAATTAAATAAGGGCAATATGAGAAGATTAGGGACCTGTTTCAGTTATTAGCATAGATATGAAAGTCCTACACATCAAATCTAACTATTGTGTTAAAAGAATCCTGATCTGTGGAGTGTGTGTTAAGAACGTAAATATGACTCAACATCTATTTACTGTTAATATAATTTATCTCATAAATAGACTAAAGGAGAAAAATCATGATCATCTTGATACCATAAAAGAGTTCGATGAGAGCCAATAGCTATGTGATAAAAAAATAAAACACCTCTTAGTATGTTTGCATATGAGATAACTAGATCGAGGTCATTACCAAAAACCTACAGCAAATAATACTTAATGGAGAAATTTTAGATTCATTCACTTTAAGATCAGTAACAAGTTAAAGATGGCCTCTATCACTATTACTGTTTAACATTCTAAGAAAAGTCCTGGCTAACACTACAAAGGGAAAAAATTAGTGTAGGATAGGAAGGGAAGCAATAAAACCCATTATTTGCAGAAAATATCACTTACCTAGAAGAACCATTAGAATGGAGAGAAACTATTAGAACTAGTAAGAGTTTAACAAGGTTACTGGATTTAAGATCAAACCATAAAAATTAATAGCATTTACTACACTAGCAATAACAAGCTAGTAAAGGTAGTCAAAAGAAAATATTGTATACAATAAAAGCAACCAAACTGCAAAAGTCTGTAGAAATTAACACAAGAATACATAAGAACTTTAAGAAGAAAACTTAAAAACTTGAATAAGGAATTAGAAGAGAATCTAAATAAATCTTTCCATGCTCTGAGGTATGTATGTTTATTATCCTGAGGGTCTGTTTTCTCCATTTCAATCTATAAATTCGATTAAACTCCCATCAAAATTCCAGTTGGTTTGTCTAACAAACTCAGTAACCTACATCTAAAATTCGTATGGCAGATGGGATACAGTTTATGAATAGCTAAAGCAGTTTTAGAGATTTGTTTATGGTGGGGCTTGCCTTATCAGAAATTAAGATACTATTTCAAGACTGTAGTAATAAAAACTGTAGTGTAACGGAAAAATAGACTTGGGAACAAGTTAGATAGTGGAGACTTACACGTGTGTAAGGAACTTAAGAGAAATCACTGTAGAAAGGAGTCCTGCTAGGGAGAGTGGCTCAATATGGTGAAAAAACAAAGCTTATACCACAGGCAGAATGGGTTATGGATGAATCAAAAAGACCTAAATACGAGAGGAGAAATGATAAAATTAATGGAAGACATTGTTGAAGAAGTTCTTTTCTTAGGGATGAGGGACTCATAAAGCTCCAAAAATTTATGAAAGTGAAAAAGTAATGATTCTGATTTTACAAAAATTAAAGATTTTCATTCAGTGAAAGATGAAGGCATGAGAGAAGGGATTTGTAGTGCCCAGTATGGATACGGGATTAATATGCAGACTAGACAAGGACCTACACAGCAATAAAAAGAGGGCAGCAACCTTTGTAGAAAAATAGGGAAAGGATATTAGTAAGTAGCTTATGGAATAGCAAATCTTAACATGCATAGAAAGAGATATTCAGAATTATTAAGTAATCAGAGACATTCACATTAAAAGAGGAATACTATCTTTTCCCACTTCTTAGGTTGGCAAAAAGTAGAAAGTGAGATGGCACCAGGTATGGGTATGGATATAGGATTTGCGGGTTGAACTAATAACGTAGTGGACCAGTGAGGTGTTGAGATGCCCAGAGTCTCTGGACCACGTAGAAGATAGCTGGAGTGTTGATGCAGCCCTGAGCTGTGACCGTGAACGTCTGTTTCTGGACTGTAAGGTGAAAGCAGCTTCTGGTGGTCTGTATTTGGAATAGATAAAAAGAAAGCATTTGCTAGCTCGATAGATGCCTACTAAGTGCTGGGGAGTGTGTTGATTTGTCCCAGTAGAGACCATATCTAGAGCAGCAACTACAACTGGAGTCACCACTTGATGATTTACTATAATCCACAGTCATTCTCCAAGACCCACGTTCTCTGCACTGGCCTGATAGGTCAGTGAAACAGTGCAACAGTCACCATCCCGGTATCTTTTACGTCTTTGAAGTTGGTTCTGTCCTCTCCACTTTTCCACTTGCTCTTGCTTTGGGTTGATTTTGTGAGGAAGGGGCACATCTAGGGGATTTTACTTGGCCCTTCTTATGCTGGTAACCCTTACTCCGTAGTTTAGGGAACCTTTCAGAGTGCGTTCAAGAACTGGGGAAATTACAGGGTGGGTCTGTGGATTCCCTGGACCCACTGTGAGATGGATCGAAGCCAGAACACTCTTTCTCAGTGTGCCCTCACAGCTCCTGATCTGACTGGTTTACCGCAGTGACGTTCTGGTCCCTAAGGGCTAACATGGGCTTAGAGCCAGCATTAAGTGACCCCCTAAAAAGCCTGAGTGATTCTGTTTCCCACATGCACTGTCTCCTTGATGAAAAGCTGCGTGTTCTATATGGAAAAGGCTAGGAGGAAGACTTTAGGTATGTGCTTGATGCAATTTTTAAGGTCCTTCCTCAGTGGAACCCATTGTCTCCTTTTTTCCAGGGGCTCTGTGTTTTTGAACAACTTCAGCCTGCGTATTAGGTGATGTGCCATAACTCTTCTGTTGTGGCCTCTTAAGTCAGCCCTCAGCTTGATATATCTAGAGTTTTTTTTCATTTTCTTTTTTTCCTCTCATCAAGTAGTACGTTCGTATACTCCACATCTGTTTTACTTAAGGACACCACGGTTAGCCACCACCAGAGAGCTGAGCCATTCTGATAATGGGTCTGGGCCTCCTGCCTGTTCTACTAACCAGGCCTGCTTTATATCTAAGGATTAAGTGCTTCTGCTTGTCCATTGTCACTCTAGAAATCCCACTCTCGCATTGAAATCAGGGAGCCCCTTGTAGGGCAGTATTAGCCATCTTTAACTCAGAACTAAAAAGGACAGCACCACAGCAGTTTTCAAGGAAATGAGTATATCCTTCACCAGTGCATTTCTTAATTCCTTGATGAAGGGTCTTGGAGGACATTTAAGAGAGAGAGAGAGAGAGAGAGAGAGAGAGTGTGTGTGTGTGTGTGTGTGTGTGTGTGTATTGGATATGATAAAAACACTCAAATATTTTTGTCTTCCTAAGTCTGGATTCATTCTTCTGCATACTAAGGAATTTCTGGTGTTCCAACCTCACCTTCCGTCCCTCTTCCTCTTTATTCTCCTATTCTTTGTCTATTTTTTTCTGTCTCATACACCTTTTCTCTTTCCTTCTCCATTTATATTCAGTAAATTGTACCCATTTGAGGCATAAAATTTTATCTAGGCTTTGAGCTAGCTAGGAGCTAGCCTATTACTGCTGAGTGCTGGCAGAAGTCAGGAGACTCCTGGATCAGAGACAGAATGTTATTCACTGCACAGCAAATAGTGTGAGAATCAGCATATTTGCATAGGTTCCCATTACCCCCCAAGTCTCCCAGAGCAACCGCAGAATAGCCAAGATGGATGCTCCCTCATTGGGCTTGTGTTGCAGCTGAAGAGTATTGAACTTGGGGAATCTACTGCTTTTAGAGAAAGCAGTAAGCAAGCTTGCTCTTTGTTCAGGGGAATGTATTACCTCATCTTTCAAGGTTACCAGCTGTAGAATGGCTCAGGTTCAAGAGCAGTTGGTATGGGTCTTGCAGTCTTAGCACACTCAGCAAGACATGTAGGAGTGCAAGAAACCCAAGGAAGACTCTCTCTCCAACAGTGACCACTACTGTAATCAAGAACATTTTCATCACTTAAATACTTTCTATGCCTCTTTGCTTTCAGTACTGCACCCCCTAGCACCTCTGCTCTCTGTTACTAGGTTTTCATACAAATGGTACCGTATTATCTGTATTATTTAATGCTTGGTTTCTTTCCTTCACCCTGTGTTTGAGAGCCGTTCATATTCTTGCATGTTACTACTTTTTAGGGGTGAGTTCTCTTCTGGCTGGGACACTACAAATTGTGTATCTGTTCAAGTGTTGGTGATCGTTTGGGTTGTCTCCAATTTGAGTTGTTACGAATAAAGCTGTTGTGAACCATCATGTGGATTTTGTGTAGACATAGGTTTTCTTTCTTTCTTTCTTTTCTTAATGCTTATTTTGAGACAGTGTGTGCGTGCACAAGCAGGGCAGGGGCAGAGAGAGAGGGAGAGAGAGAATGCCAAGCAGGCTCTGCATGCCAGTGCAGAGCCCAGTACAGAGCTTGAACCCATGAACCGTGAGATCATGACCCGAGCCGAAATCAAGAGTTGGACGCCCAACTGACTGAGCCACCCAGGCGCCCCTAGACATAGGTTTTCTTACGAATATCTGTAAATGGAATTGCTTGGTCATACATTAGCTATGTGTTTAACTTGATGAGAAACTGCCAGCCTGTTTTTCAGAATGGCTGTATCATTGTACATTCCCATTAGGAATATGTGAAAGTTCCATTTGTTGCACATACTTATTTATACTGATATGCTTCAGATTCTTGGAATTGTAAGGGTTTTTTTGTTTTTGTTTTTGTTTTAATTTTAGCCTTTTTAGAGGGAGAATAGTAATATCTCATTGTGGTTTTGTTTTGCATTTCCCTTTTACACATGCCATTAGCTTTTCATGTGCTTATTGCCCTTTAATGTAATTTTGTTTGTGAGAATCTGTGTTTCTTGGGTTCTCTTATTTTAAGAATTCAACATTAATTTTAGATACATATCTTGTGAGATACTATGTATTATGAATGCTATCTCTGTGGTTTGTCTTTTTATGCTTGACCGTGTCCTGTGAAGAACAGAACTTTTAAGTTTTGATGAAGTCTAACATCAAGTTTTTTCCTATAGCTTGTACTTTTTTTTTTTATCCTAAGAAATATTTGCTTATCTCACAATCAGGGAGATTTTTTTCCTGTATTTTATTTTAGAAATTTTATAGTTTTACCTTTTATGTTAAGATCTATGATCTGTTGATACCTGTGTGTAGTAAGAAGTAAGGATTGAAGTTCTTTTTTTTTTTTTTTTTTTTGGCCTGGCTATCCAGTCGTTTCAGCATCATTTATTTAAGAGATTATCCTTTCTTTACTGACTTACTTTGGCAACTTTGTTGAAAAATAGCTGTGGGTCTAAATTCTAAATTCTATTCATCTATTACTTGGTGTATCATATATAAGATTGTTAAATCTTCTTGCTGAATTGGTTTGCTTGATCCTTATGGAACTCTGTCTTATTTTTTTTTTTTAATGTTTATTTATTTTTGAGAGAGAGAGAGACAGAGCACAAGCAAGGAAGGGGCAGAGACAGAGGGAGACACAGAAACCGAAGCAGGCTCCAGGCTCTGAGCTGTCAGCACAGACCCCAATGCGGGGCTTGAACCCACAAACTGTGAGATCATGACCTGAGCTGAAGTCGGACGCTTAACCGACTGAGCCACCCAGGTGCCCCTAGGGAATTCTGTCTTTATCCTATTCTGAAGGATGCTTTTTTTGATAGCTGTTCCAGTTGTTTTATTTTTTTTTAGAATTACTGTTTACACAACATATCTTTTCCTATTATTTTATTTTATTCTATCTATGTATTTAAAGTGCATTTCGTGTATACAGCATGTGGTTTTATTTTGCTTTTTAAAATCTAGTCTGACAGCCTCTGCCTTTTAATTGGAACATTTAGAACATTTACACTTAATGACATGGTAGGGTTTAAATCTACCATCTTCCAATTGATTTTCTCTTTGTCTCTTCTGTTCTTTTGTTTTTCTTAAATTTTTTCTTTACCTGTCTTCTTTTTAATTATTTTTTATGATTCATTTTTTATCTCCAGTTTGGCTTACTAGCATGTCTTTTTTAATTTTTTTATTTTTTAGGGCTTATTTTAGTATTTACAATATGAAAAACTTATCACAATGTACCTTCAGGTATTAGACCACTTCACATATAGTATAACAATCATAACAATATACTTCATTTCTCCTTCCTGCCCTTTACGTTTTGTTGCCATTGTCATAATCTTCTACATATAACCTGTCAAATACAGAGTTGCTAACTCAGCTTAAAACATCCATTTGTCTTGGAAAAAAAATTGAGCTGAAATTCGCGTAACGTAATACTCGCCATTTTAAAGTGAACCATTCAGTGGCACCTAGTACATTCACAGTGTAGTGCAACCATCCCTTTATCTGGTTCCAAAACATTTTCAGCACCCTAAAATAACGTGTCTTACCTGCTAAGCAGTTACTCCCCATTCCTCCCTCCCATCAGCCTCTGGCATCCACCAACCTGCTTTCTGTCTCTATGGGTACACCTATTCTGGATATTTCATAAGAATCGAATCATATAATATATGAAATTTGTCTTAAATAATCAAAAACTGGAAAGTATTTTATATTTACTCAGTTACTGTTTCTGTCACTCTTTATTCCTTTGCTTGGACCCAAGTTTTCACCACTTACTTTTCTTCTGCCTTGAGAATTTCCATGAACATTTCTTATCATGCAGTCCTTTTGGCCTTGAATTTATTCAGCTTTCGTTTGGGTGCAAAAGTACTGTACCTTTATTTTCTAAGGATATTTTTGTTGGATCTAGAATTCTAGATGGACACTCTGTGTTTTGTTGTGTTTTTCTTTGTCAACACTTTAAAGATGTTTTTCCATTGTCTTCTGGCCTGCCTTGTTTCTTATTTAAAAAATATCTGTATAGTCTTTGTTCCTCTCTCTAAAAGTGTCCTTTTTTTTTCTGGCTGCTCTTAGGATTTTCATTTACGCCTTAAGTTTTCAGCAATTTGATTGTTATGTTTCTTGGGGTAGGGTTTTCTTTATGTTCATTCTAAAATTTATTCATTGAGATTCTTGGATTTGTAGGGTTTTAGAATTTGTCCAAATTGGGGGCGTCTGGGTGGCTCAGTCGGTTACGCGTCTGACTTTGGCTCAGGTCATGATCTCACAGTTTGTGGATTCGAGCCCCGTGCCCTGCATCGGGCTCTGTGCTGACAGCTCAGAGCCTGGAGCCTGCTTCGGATTCTGTCTCCCTCTGTCTCTGCCCCTCCCCTGCTCATGCTCTGTGTTTCTCTGTCTCACAAAAATAAATAAACATTAAAAAAAAAAGAATTTGTCAAATTTGGAACATTATCGTTCATTATATTATGTGAATACATACATGCATCTAGATTTACCACTCCCCCTCAGTACACATTTCGTTAGACCACTTACTGTACTCTGAATCACCAGGATTCTGATCATTATCTCCCCCCCCCGTGCCTCAGTTCAGATAGTTTCCACTGCTGTGTCTTCCTTGGTATCTAATCTGCTGTTAATCCTGCTTTTATTCAGCAGGAGTTCCAGCAGTTTTTAATGTAGGCTGTCATTGAGTCCAGGTTTCAGCCAATTAACTGAGCAAACTGTTACAGCCATATCTAGCTGCTTGAGGTAGTGCAATAAATAGTCTTTAGTAAGTATGTTCCTTTTGATAAGTGTTATCTAAAGTTATGTTTCCTTCTTATTCAGTACCCATAAAATCTGATCCCTTGTGTATCCTCTAGGTTTTTGTTAACATAAGGTATCTTCTTTTTTTTAAATTTTAAATATTTATTTTTAATTTTTTAATGTTTATTTTATTATTTTTTAAAATTTATTATTTTGTAAACTGTTTATTTTTGAGAGAGAGAGAGAGAGACAGACAGACAGACAGACTGCAAGTGGGGGAGGGGCAGAGAGAGAGGGAGACACAGAAGCCGAAGCGGGCTCCATCCCACGAACTGTGAGAGCATGACCTGAGCCGAAGTCGGTCGCTTAAGCACCCAGGTGCCCCGTTTATTTTATTTTTGAGAGAGACAGCATGAGTGGGGGAGGAGCAGAGAGGAAGGGAAACAGAATCTGAAGCAGGCTCCAGGCTCTGAGCTGTCAGCACAGAGCCCGACCTGGGGCTCGAACCCGCGAACCGTGAGATCATGACCTCACAACCTCATGACCTCATTCCTAACCCTCTCAGAGTCAACTGTTTGTTCATTTAGCTGTTTCTCCTAGTATTTATCTACACCCTCCAATTGTTAATGTTATTGCTTAATTTTTCACTTTTATATCATCTGTTGGCTTCCTGTTATTAATATGAGGTATTAATGATAGTTCTCTTATACCTCTACCTACCTTATCCCTTCAGTTCTTTTAATACCACAGTTTTTGGTTCAGTTAATAAACCATCTTTATATTATGATTATGGCCAGTAACACACTCATATTACGTCTTCTTACACATAGATCTTTGTTATTCCTTTGTTTACACTTACATAATTTTTGTCAAACTTATTTTTAAAACTTTTCAGTGGCTCTGTCAGATCCACCATATATATCTGTCACTGGTATATCTATTTTAAAAATGTTCCGTTGATCAGTATTTTCTTTTTGTCTGCTTGTGAAGCTGTTAATCTTGTTTCTATTTATTCCTTAGGCCCACTGCACAGTTGCTACCCAGGGGCTTCCCAGATAGTTGGAATGATTGTTACTTGATGTCTTCCTTTTTATTGGTGTTTTCCTGTGTGTGAGTGTGGGTGTGGTGTGGGTGTGTGTAGAACGTATCTTCTAGTAGCTTCCTGAGAAAATGTGTGTATATAATAAAGTTTCATGTCTTTCCATGTTTAAAAATTCTACTTTCACACTTGATTGACATTTTGACTGGGTATAGAATTATTAACTGAAAATAAGTTTTCCTTGGAAGTAAAGTGTTGCTTCATTGACTTTAAGCTTGCAGTATTACCCTGGAAACTTCGGGTGCCATTTTAATTCTTGTTCTTTTGTATATGACCTTTTTCCCCTTGAGAAAATTTTTGGGATGTTTTCTTTAATGTGTCAATATTTTTCTCCCTTTACATTTTTTCTATTCTTTTTTTTCTGGAATTATTGGTAGTTATATATTAAACTTTCTGTTTTTGTTTTCTATTAACTACTTTTTGCTATATTCAATCTCTTTCTCAATGTTTTGGGAGAATTTCTTGATATTTTCTTCAGTTGGTTTTTTAAATAGTTGCTGTATTTTTAGTTTAAGATCATTTGGATTGCTTCTTTTTCATGGCAGTCTTTAGTTTCTATTTTACATCTCCAAACGTAATTATATACATTTTTAAAAGTTTTAAAAATTCTCTTATCTTTCTTTTTATCTCTTCAATTTTTGTTTTGATTTCTCATGTCAACTTTCTGCACATGTTGGTGATCTGTAGTGGTCTGTTCATACTTAAAACTGAAAAAGGCTAATTGTGGTAGTTCTGTGTTTACAAGGGACCTTACCAAGTATAAGTGTTGACCTTCACTTTAGGCTATTTAGATGCAGGGCTGCTATTTTGTTGGGGAACTGCCAAATATTATTATGTGAGTATCTGTTCTCTGGCACTGTTGAGTCTCTCTAGGGGGAGGATCTTCCATTCTGGGAGAATGGTGGGGGCAGGGTAAGTGAACAGGAAGTAAAGTACATTTTTCCTGGTCCATGGCATTCCCTAATTTACGAAAAGGAGCAGGATTAGACGTTTGAACACTTCTTGTGTTTAATTTTTAATTGTTTTACTTATTTTTTATTTTAGAGAGAGCAAGCGAGAGGGGCTGAGGGGAGAGGGTGAGAGAGAGAGAGAGAGAGAGAGAGAGAGAATATCTCAAGCAGGCTCCATGCTTAGCACCATGGCCTTGGGATTTTAACCTGAGCTGAAATCAAGAGTTGGATGCTCAACCAACTGAGCCACCCAGATGCCCCTCTTCTTTTGACTTTTGGCTTTTACTTAATCCACCAGCCCTGTGCTTTGTACACACATGCTTGTGCCCATGCCCCCTACCTCCTTAATGTGTCTATGTATCAGAGTCCCAGGCTTTTATCTTTCAATTTTTGCACAGAATGACCCTTCTGTTTTTACTGTTTAGTCTGTAGATATGCAACCAATCTTCACCTCCTTCCTTCCCACCCCCCATTCTCTGCTTCTGACCCACACTCCTTGTATCCTGTCTTCAAGCCCTGAACTTCTCAGGGTCCTTCAGGGCAGAATCAGCTCACTTACTGATGATTCCACCTCAGCACACACTGCTTTATACTGCTACTTCAGAGTTAAACTCACCTGGTCTTAATGCCACCGAAAGATTGACTTGTTTAAATCTTGCAGGAAATCAACAGACTTTTAAAACTATGGCAGACCTGCACCTTGCATGGTTTACACCTAGGTATTTAGTTGAACAGATACTTTCCATATGAATATTAAGAGATTGTGGGTTAGTTGGAGTTAGAGCCATAATCATAGCCCTTGACCTTTTCATATATATTATTATAACATTGTTCATTTTAGGAAACGTGTCACAGCCCCAAGTGTGATGTTATAATTGTACAATAATGTTGTGTAGTAATTCTTCTACATGTATGTGGAGTTCAGTGTTGCTGGTAGGCCGCTGTAGTGGGTTTTCTGAGCGAGTAGCGGTGAAGGGTATTTGCATCATTCCATTTTGTCAAATTGAGAAATGTGTGGATTTTTAAGCAGTAAAACAGTAGTGAAATGTATTTCCTATACAAGTTTTACAGTGTTTTTTAGGAAAGAAACATGTTATTTGAAGCAAGGCAAAGCAGGTTTATATGTGTAGTTTCATATAGTTAGTATGGAAAAAGTCTTCTGTGGATTCCGTTTGGGGAGGATGGGATGGGGTGGGGTGGGAAGCACAGAACCCTTAAACAATACTGATAAGGACTTATAGAAATAATAATTTGATTTGGTGTTAATTTAATTATTTATGTGAATGTTACTTCCTTTTTATGTGAAATGATTTCTTAATGATCACAGGAGACATTTTATATTGTCCCTAACATTGAATTGAATTAAACCACAAACTCTAAGCCTTAGAAACTTCCTAAACAAATACCTGACGCATGGAACTTTTGAAAGGTTTTGCCTACCTTTTTTTTTTTTTTTTAACGCTTGTTTATTTATTTTTGAGAGAGAGAGAGCGTGAGCATGTACATGCGTGAGCAAGCAGGGGAGTGGCAGAGAGAGAAAGAGACAGAGAATCTGAAGCTGGTTCCACACTGTCAGGGCAGAGCCTGGTGCAGGGCTCGAACCCATGAACTGTGAGATCATAACCTGAAGCCAGAGTTGGACACTCAACTGACTGAGCCACCCAAGTGCCCCATGTTCTTGTCTACTTTAGAAACAGTTGCTCCATTGGGACTTAACATTAACCACCCTCCTCTGTTGTCAAATCAGAATATACCTGACTTGTAGGGTTTTTTTTTCCCCCTCTAGTAAGGAAAAGGATATTTAAAGTAATTGGTAACCCCTTTTACTATTCTTTTTAAAAACCAGCTAGTTCTCTTACGAACAGCTAAGTATTACTATCTTGATTAGTATCAAGTTATTTTCCTTCTGAGAGAAATAAATAGTTGGAATTTTCATTTTTTTAGTTAACACCCCATTTATTTATTAGAATACACTACGTTGTTCTACTTAAGATGGTCCTGTTTTACTCTATTCCTTTTCTTCGTTCCCATGGCCTTTCCCCCATTCCCCAGACTTTGTTCTTGGCCTTTAGCTTCTTTCTGTCCATTACTTGAAAGTGTTCAGTCATCCCCTTGTGCTGGAGAGAGTAGAGCATTCTACCAGGTGGTAATGTTTTAGACAACACAAGTTTACTGTTATTGATGATGGATGGGCAGACTGTGGCAACAAGAAGTCATATGTTTTTTCTGAGATCACATACACTAGCCAGAGTTCAATAGAAAACCCAGAGCTTTTTGCCCTAGTCCAGTCTGTCACCTTATCTAGTTGTCATTAGTTATAGTTAATCTAGACAGTCATTGCATTTGAGACATAATTTGGCCTCTTAAATTTGGCTTAATCATTTAATTTATAACTGCCTTTTCTGTATTCTTTTTTATTAAGTTTATTTATTTTTGAGGGTGAGTCAGAGACAGAGCATTGGGTGGGGTGGGGGGGACGAGGGACAGAGAGAGAGGGAGACACAGAATCCGAAGCAGGCTCCAGGTTCCAAGCTGTCAGCACAGAGCCCGATGCAGGGCTTGAGCTCATGACTTGAGCCAAAGTGTGATGCTTAACCTATTGAGCCACCCAGGTACCCTGCCTTTGCTGTATTCTTAAGGAGTCAATTCTGAATGAAGGCAGTGTTCTTGGTAGGGAGAAAAGAGACCTAGAAGAGTATAAAGTAACGGAGTCTCTGGTATGAACACAGTCTTTTACCGTTTTTCTTTGGTACATTTACACCTTTATTTGGCTATACAAGTTGTTCAGAATACACCTGTGACCCTGGCTGTTCTGAGCTGCTGGAGGAGCATGAGGCAGTAGGTCTCAGACTTGAGCAGGTGTAGGAATCACCTAGAGGGCTTGGTTAACCGATTTCTGTGTTGTGAGTCACTCCCAGCTCCTCTCCAAATCTCCAGATCTCCTCTGATTCAGTTGTTTTGGGTTAGGGCCTGGCAGTTGGCATTTACAAGTTTAGATGATACTGCCACTGTTCTGCATATCACACTTTGAGAACCACTGATATAAGGTTATGAAAGGTTTGCAGTAGACCAAGTAGAAATTCGTAATGCCTGATGTAATTTCTGAATGTATCTTGCCCTTACAAACAAATAACAAAGAAATTTCAAAGGAATAGTAGAGCTTACCTGCTTCAGTCTGTGTGAAATAAAATATGCTTTAAATGTTAATTCCAGAACAACTAATAAGTGGTATGCTATTAACTGTTTTTATAGTAAGCGTTTGTTTTGATTTTCACTAAATTAATTAACATAATGTAGGCACTGCTTGGTTGGAGTTGGGGCTGTAGTAGTAAATTCCTCCTCCAGGGGGCGAAGGTCTAGTTTGAGGGAGATGGACAATAAATAACATCCAATTCCTTGGATAAGAAAGTATGAGAATCGAGCATATTTATTCCTGCCTGGTATGAATTATATATCTCTAATAGTTTTTTATTTATTAGTAACCTGCTAATATTTCCTAAACCTTAGATTTCAACTATTTCACTTTATTTTATTAAAGGTCTATTAAACAACTTTCTCAGTAGGACTTAGACTGCATGAACTTGTTATCTAATAAATACGTGTTTCTAGCTTTAAGTCTTGGGCATGATGTCTTGAGGTTAACACTAGAATTTCTGTCTCTAGAGGGCACTGCATTCTTCAGTTCATTGAACCGCTCATTGTTTTTATTTTTATACTAGGCCTGCTTTACTCATTTATGTTACTGACTTGGGCCTTGTTGGTTTTTTAGTTTTAATACCTTCTTTAAACTGTTTAAAAAGTAGTATATTATTTTCTTTTTTAAAAAAATTTTTAATGTTTATTTATTATTGAGAGACAGACAGACGGAGCATGAGCAGGGGAGGGGCAGAGAGAGAGGGAGACACAATCTGAAGCAGGCTCCAGCCTCTGAGCTGTCAGCACAGGGCGCAATGCCGGGCTCGAACTCACAAACTGTGAGATCATGACCTGAGCCGAAGTCGGACACTTAACCGATTGAGCCACCCAGGCGCCCCAAAAAATAGTGTATTATTTTCAAGCTGGAAAATAAAACCTAGATAAAATTTATAAATTTAATGATAATGTCATTTTTGTTTCGTTTCCATGCTTTATATTTCTTTTGATCAGTCTGAACTTTTTTGTGGACAAAGTTGAGGGTGATTGACTACATTTCTCGAACAAGAGGATCTATTTTAAAATTCAGGACTACATACCACACACATACAAACACGTGCTTTGTGTGTATGTGTATATATTTTTAAATCAGGGATTAGGTTGAGATTAGCAAGGAAATAGCAAATACTTTAAAGTTTCTTGGATTGTCATTTTAAGTGTTGACTGCACATTGGTATGAAAAACATTCCTATCTTTGGCTAAGTAAGAGTTTATACCAATGAGTGCTCATTCTTCACACTACCTCTAGTTCTCTTGATGCTTATTTGTATTCTGTTCTTTTGCTACCATGGTGAAGATTGGCTGGTTTCCTAGAAGAAAGTGATGTTAGCTAGTGTCTTAGTCCATTCAGCTATTATAACAATATCAGAGACTGGGAAGCTTATAAATCACAGAAACTTACTTCTCACAGTTCTGGAGGCTGGGAAGTCCAAGATGAAGGTGCTGGCAAATTCAGTCTGACAAGGGCCCACTTCCTGGTGGTTCATAGTAGATTGTCTCTTGCTGGCGACTTATATTGTATAAGGTGTAAGGAACGTCTCTGAGGGTGCTTAATTCCATTTGTGAGGGCCTCCCTCTCATGACCTAATTACCTCCCAGAGGCCCCACCCAGCACCATCACATTGGAGGTTAATTCATTTCACCATATGAATTTTGGGGGAAGAAACACAAATATTCAGTCTATAACAGCCAGCGTTTAATTAAGGTCAGCTGAATTGGCTACTTATTTATTTATTTTTCAAGCAAAATATATGTAGAAATAGACGTATATTATATTTATATACAGAAATGTAAAATGGAAATAGCTATAGCTTTTTTTGATGTGGAAATAGGCTTTAAGATTATCTACTGTGATCATACCTTTTTCATTTTTGTTTTAAAGTCCCTTTTCAAAGATATTTAAAAGCAGAACATTAAAAAAATTGCCACGTGATAGAGGACTGAGAGGCATCTGCAATTACTGCTTCTGTGGGACTCCATTCTGTACTTACAGCTGCAGGACTTTACATTTTAGATTCTTTTTCCTCCTTTGTATCTTTTACTTGGTAATTTGCTGAAGCTTGAGAAGGAGGAGTGCTTGCCAGCTGCAGGCAGAGGTGGAAATCATTGAACCCAGCAGTTGGGGTGCCCATGGGGTGATTACGTTCATTCTTGGCTTCTGTACTTGAAGTTTTCTTTCTGAGCATGTCACTTCCCTTTTTTAAGCCTCAACTTTTGGTGTAGGGTGGGTATGTGATCCGGTTTAGGTGACGTAGGAGATTCAGTAAACTAGAACCACATAGTGAGAAGAGAAAATCACTTTTGGTAGGTTGTTGACAGTGGCCTTTGTGTTTGTGGACAGAGTAAACGGGAGGGGCACCAACAATTTCTGGTGTTTCCTCAAATCCGCTGAGCCTCTCTTACATCCTCATCCCAATAACAGCAATCCCATCCTTTGGTGCTCAGGCCAAAAACTTTGGAGTCATTCTTGACTCTTCTGTCACATCTCACATCCAAACCATCAGCAAATCTGGTTGGCTCAGTCTTTATAATATGTTCAAAATCTGACATCTCTCACCCTCACCGCTGCCGCCTGGTTCAACCTCCAGCATCTCACAGCCTCCTCACTTTGCTTACTCCTAACGTGGCAGCTGGATGGTCATAGAAAGCCCAAGTCAGAATACAGCACTTCTCCATCCCAAACCCTCTAGGTGCCCCCGTCTTACTCAGAGGAAAAGCCAGTCTTTCAAAGGGCGTCTAAGGCCCTCTGTGATCTGGCTTCCGCCATCCCTCTGTGTGTGTGTCTGCGTGTGTGTGCGTGTACAGTTCCTTTTGGTTTTAGCCTTCTGTGTAGTCAAAACTTTTCTTCTGCATTCCCTTCAGTGCAGGAATTCATTTGTTGAGATTTTTCATTCCATCTTCATTACTGCATCCTGCTTGATTTTTATTTTGTTTTGTTTTTTAAATTTTCATACAGTAAATTTACTTATTATGGTATACATTTTTGTTGGTTTTGACCACTGCCTGGAGTGGCATACCCACGCTGATGGTTCCACACAAAACAGTTTGTTCTCCCATGCTACCCTGTGTAGACAGTCCTCTCGACCTTCAAGCCTCTGGCAATCACCAGTCTGTTTTCCTTTTTATAGTTTATAAAAAGTTTAGCATGTCTATAAATGAGAGTCTTATAATAAGTAGCCATTTTGGTCTGAGTCTCAATTGGCAAAATGCCTTTAAGATCATTCCATGTTGTATGAATATGTTCTTTAGAATAAATTTAAGCAAGAGAGGTGTCTGAGTGGCTCAGTCAGTTGGGCATCTGACTCTTGATTTCAGCTCAGGTCATGATCTCAGGGTTGTGGGACTGATCCCTGCATGGAGCCTGCTTGGGATTTTCCTGCCCCTCCCCTGCTCATGCGTGTGTGGGCTCTCTCTCTCTCTCTCTCTCTCTCTCTCTCTCTCTCTCTCTCTCCAAATAAATAAATGAAAAATTTTTTAAAAGAATAAATTTAAGCAAGAAGTGAATTGATTTAAAGAAAATACTGAGCAACAATGACAGAGGTGGTACATACATACGAGAAACCTCTCCAACCTGAATTTGGAAATCAGCAGGTAAAGGCTTTCTTTATCTCGTACTTCTGACCGTAATTAGCCATGTACTCGTAGGGAAGTCAATTCTTTGCTTCCCAGTTTCTGGTAAAATGAGTAGTAAAATACCTGATGTAGTAGTTGTTAGCTGCCGTCCCTTGAGATGGCAGTGGTTCTTTAAGACGCAGGGTATTTTAGGTTCTTAGCGTAGTTCCTTTCTCCAGGGGGCGGGGGCGGAGTAGCTCTTTTTAACATTAGCGTTTCATTGTTGTGAAGCAACCCCCCCCCCCATCACCCTGGATTTCAAAGTTGTTAGGACCAGCTGTTGTGAAAGCATTATGAAACCTTCAGTGAAGGAAGGAGAGCCAGACAGTAGGAATGAGGTAAGCCTCAATGTAAGGCTCCAGTGCGTTGATGTTTCTGTGTTGGGCTTATCAGGTGTAAGTTGGTAGAGTCTGAGTCAGAGCTTTAGTAATGTCCAGGAAGTGCTGTTGGTGCCAAAAATCCCTGCGAGTTTCTAGCAACCTCTTTTGTTACTGCAGCATTTGGACTTTAATATAATATGGGGATAGTGCTGTGTTAGTTGAATTTTCTCAGGGGTGTCTCTAAAGACTGATTGTTGAGGTTCATTTTTCCAGAACTTTGTTGTGGTTCATGGATAGGCCATCTTGTCACATCATTGGCAATGTGTATTTGAGGGTGAGTGTGTGTTTGAAAATGCTCCACTGATAACAGATATGAAAACTGGAAAAGGAAACCAAAGATACTTCCTTGTTTTGTTTTTATTTTTAAAGATGGATTCATGGTCATTCCTTTTTAAATCATAATTAATGGCTTCTTTAAAATCCCTGACGAAGTTGCCGTTTCCTTGTTTTTGAAATGGGATAATAATTGAGTTGTATTTAGGTGATTAAATGTCAAAGAAATTAGAATAAGTGAAAGGAATTGCTTTGATTTGTGTTTACATGTGATATGTAGTAATATTTATTTTACTTTTTACTTTTAGTAATGAATGTTATAACTATTGAAGATTATAAGAGCACTTACTGGCCAAAATTGGATGGTGCCATAGATCAGCTTTTAACCCAGAGTCCTGGTGACTATATCCCCATATCCTATGAACAGATATACAGGTAAGTCAAGGTTTCATTTGCCTGGGTTTGAGAGGGTATATTGGGGTTCATGACACCTTGAATTATGGCAAGTATGTATGCATGTAATATACGTATGTTGAGGCTCTATAGGTGATTTGTATATTCCACACTTGGAGGTTGGAGGTTTGATTTATATTTTCTGCTTCAGAATTGGCTTTCAAATCAAGGTAGAGTTAACCTCAACTAGATTAGACTTCCTCCCACCTCAGCCCGCTACCCCCACTATACATAAGGAAGAAACTTTGGAGGTCAGTGAAAAAGACACGAATGACCAGTACCTGGTGCAAAAATAATGTATTTTTGTCTCACAGTGAGACCCTAGCTTAATCTGTTGATATTTATTGACGCACAGTTCTGTCTTTGGTTATTTTGTTTCCCAGGTCCTGCTAAATGGAAGCAGCAAATTAGTGAGGACCAGGGGTGGGACATGAGATCAGCCCTGTCACAGAGGAGGAAGTGACAGTTGTGTTGTTTGATACAAGTGATGCACAAAGAGATTACGTTGCAAACCTTTTGTGAGTTAGAAACTTGGTGCTGATTATCACTCTCTTCCCCTTATTTTGACATTCATTGAAACAAGAGAGAGTGAGCAAGAAGCTGGTTTGTAAGTAGTTATCATAGTCAGACTCTCAGATTATCACCTGATACTAGACTATCTAGTACTGACAAAATGTGTAATGCAGTACTCTGAAAGATTTGCAGCTGGTGGTAGTGTCTCTTTCCTCTGAGCACTGATTGGGGCAAGGTACATTTCTGTTTAAAAGTTGTGATTGGTCAGTGTTTTTAGGCCTGAATTAATTGTTTGACGAGTGGCTATATATCCAAAGTATGCATTCATCTTAGGTTGCATGAAGTTCTTCATTGTTAACTTGGTTTTCTGTTTTGGATTTCCCCCACAGTTGTGTGTATAAATGTGTCTGCCAGCAGCACTCAGAGCAGATGTACAGCGATCTGATTAAAAAGATAACTAATCACCTAGAGAGAGTCTCGAAGGAGCTGCAGGTAAAGAACCGATCGTATTGATTTTTGCTTCCTTGGGATTTTCGGACTGGTTGGAAGTAGTCTCTGTAATATATATTTGGAGGCTTGTTAATTTGATTATGGTATAAATTTATGAATATTTCCGAGATGAATATTGACCAAATTACCTAACCTTTAGAGTAAACTGTTAGAAAATTAGATAGAAAGTGTGGAACTTTGTAGATTGAATATACTTCAGACTTTAACAGATTCCATTTATTATGTCAGTGTTTCTTTTATTTAAAATTTGATTATTTCTGCTAACTTCAGTATATTTTAAGTTTTTAACTGTAACCTTCTTGGTATTATCTTTGAGGACTGGTGACTGCCTGCTAGTTTCTAATACTTGCTAACATAGACACGTGAAGTCACATTTTGTTGATAAACCCTCTATAGATGAACATGGTCCCAGCTATCAAATTTGGGTAGGGCGAGGTGCAGAAGGTATTCTGTTTAAGGAAAGCACTTGGCCTCTTATCCCCGCCCCTCCCTGCCTTCGTAACGTTTCCAGTGCTTGAAGGTCAGGGACTGTCTTTATGCCAGGGCCAGATCATATTTTAGTTCTGGTGTAGAAGTAACATGACGTGTAGAAAAGTCACTCAGCAATAGATGACCGGGACCCGCCACACTTAGGAAGTGCTCCCGCAATTCTGAAGTGTCCACTGTTCCTAGCAAGTGTTGGGGCCTGCTTTGGCCTTGGATATTGTTCCTCACTTGCCTTCTGGTCTGGGGTGTCTTGGTCTTGTTTACCAGAAACAGTTATTTCACTCAGTAGCTTTTATTGATATATTTTTTGACTGTAGCCAGAGCTATGTTTATCGTAGCCAAATAGATACTTTTCCTGTTGTCAGAGTGTAAATTGTTTCCTTAATCTTTTTGCCACCAAATATGAAATACTTACTCTTTTAACAAATTTACATATTAAAAAGTGCTTTTTAAAGTTTTATTTATTTTGAGAGCGAGGCAGAGAGAGAGGGAGAGAGAGACTCCGAGCAGGCTCCACACCATCAGCATGGAGCCCGATGTGGGGCTCGAACTCACAAACTGAGATCATGACTGGAGCTGAATCCAAGAGTAGGACACTTAACCGACTGAGCCACCTAGGCGCCCCTAACAAATAAATTTAGTACCTAGGCATTATAAGTTGTCGACGAAACCCAAGATCTGTGCCCTATAGCTTTGAGTTATTTGCTTACTAATTCTTGACTCTACCCTCGCCCTTACTTCTCACATCCAGTTTACTACCAGATCTCGTTTACTTCTGATTTCTCTCTTGGCTCCTGTCCACTTCGGTTCACTTGCCCCGACCAGTCCACGCTGCCATCCTGCCCAGTTTCATTGAAACGCTCATCTTAGCTGGCTACTCTGTCTCTAGTCTTCACATCTCTTGCTTTATTCTTCATTTCAGAGTGACTGTTTCTAAAGCATAAATCTGATTATCATTTTTCTGTTAGATTGAAGTTCAAACTTCTGAATATGACTTAAGAAACCTTTCATTATCTGTAGCCTGGTATGTTCTATCTCTGCTCCTGTGTATTGAACTTACTTCAGTTCCTTGAACAGTTTATGTACTCTCTTCTTGACTTTTGCCATGTTAACTTGACGGCCTGGAAAATTCGTCCTTTTTCTCTGCCCTCTTACTTTTTTTGGCCGGTGTGATCTTACTTTGGCTGCAGCTTGGACATCATTTGTTTTGGGAAACATTCTCTGATACCTTGTCCCCCAAGTCTGGGTTTGGGGGCCCCTCACCTGTGCCTTTGTAACACCTAGTTCATTTGTAGTTCATTTGGGTATTGTAATTTCTTGTTTGGCTGTGCCTGTCCCTCCCCCTGCCCCCAGTATTGTTTTCTGAGAGGGCAAAGGAACACATCTGCCTTCTTTATTACTGGGTTTTTAGTACCTAGCCCAGTATCTGATACTTACTAGCTGTTTATATTGTGTTGTTTGGTACCTAGTCTAGTATCTGATACATACTAGGCATTAAATACCTATTGAATGCAATGTATATAGAATGTTTACCAATAAATAATTTACTGCTTGTTAAATAAAGTTTTTCTAGTAGAAATTTGAATGTGATCATGTTTTTTAACATCAAACATTAGGTGGTTTGGGGAGTTCAAGAGTACCAGAACTTTTATTAGAACAGCAGAGAACTCAGTTCCCTCAAAAAGGATGGTTTTATTAACACTGTTTCGCTGTTATTGAAATAATACTAAATAATCTTCTAAAAGAAAAAAAGCAAACCATTTTGGTTCAAATTATCAGGACAAGATATATTACTTGTCTTATTTATATCAATGAAATGTGGGTTGAAAGTTTTGTAATGTGTATTACACTTGGGCTCTGACTTCACATGTAGATCATTAATTTGACCAATCGAATTGCGATTTGCTAAATTCGTTTATTTGGAGTTTCTGCTTGAGTAGATTTTTGTTATGCTTAATCTTATTAAGCACTGTAAGACGTCTTTTCATTCTTACAGTTACAGTGTTATATTTTTAAAGTTAGAGGGCACGATAGTATTGTTTATCAAGTCCAATCGGATCAGTAGTTTTGGAAGGTCACTTGGCTACATATTTGCCATGAGTTTGCTTGACCAATTATCAGTAATATGAAGGTAACCGGTTACTTGCCCAGGCTGCGCTGCCTGGGGGACCAGTCAGTACTGCGGAGCCCCTGAGGTTTTGGAGGATGGGCCCTGTCATTGTGTCTAGAGCTTCCTCATTCTTTATCAGGAATGTCTGATTGTTCGTTGCACCTTACTTTACTGAGGTACCTTCATTTATTTAACTGATTTTTGATGGATGAATATTTAGATTGCTTCCAATCTTTGGGTGTTACGAACAGTGCTGCGGTGTTTATTGTGTTGGTGTGTATTACAGTTCACAAAAGTTGTACCAACAACTCACAGTCCAACCAGTTACACATGTGTAGATCGGAGTGTCTGTTTCCCCCCACCCTTCCTTACTAATGCAGTAGATTAGAAGACTAAATAATTTTCACTTTAGGTAATCAGAGTAATTTTTATTAAAAACTAAAAGATAAGAGTGGTATCTCTTTTGACGTTAGTATTTTGGAAACCACATTGATAAACGTAAAGGTAAAATATGATGTAAAACCAAGGGCATTTAGTTTATTTGTAGAATCCATACACGTTCTACTTAGAGTTCAGCAATACGGCCTGTAAAAATATCTTACTTCAGAATGATATCTTTTGTAAGATTATGGAGTCTAACCGTTATTAATTAGCCTGGTGAAGTGGGTAAAAACATGGGGACCTGGGTTTTGGTCTCAATTCTGCCACTCAGCAGAATCAATTCTTGATTAAACATGCAAATATCATCTTGTAAATTTTCTCAGCATTGAAATGAACTGGCTTTCCTGAAATACCTGGTTGTATTAAGCAAAGTTCTAAGATATTTTGTCTACTGCTTCCTGCTTGGCAAATGCTTCTTCGTTGTTTTCCCAGGCTTAAACTCCTTAGTGTCTGCCTGTGTGGAATGTTCTGGACTCCTCGCGCTCCTCTCAAAGCAAAACAGACCATTGGAATTTTTCCTTCTGGTTACTTATGACACCTTGGCAGTGATCACCTGTTAGAGCAGTGATGGTGTTGTATTGTTTCTGTGTCCATGTCTGGCCACCTCACAGTTCCTCCTGTGAGGGCGGGGACTCTGTCGTGTTTGTCTTTTTATCCTTTACGTCTGGCACAGTCCCAACACAGCAGCTAAGTTTGACCTGTCCTGCGGAAAGAGTAGCATCATTAGGTACACACAGTCACTAATCTCTAGAAGTTTGGGCATTTTATAAATTTATTCAGTGTTCAGTTAATTCCATTTATTAATTTATTCATTATCACAAATATGTGGCACATTCTTGGTATTCTATTAGAACCTTAAGGGTACTTTTCATGTGGAACAGAACAAGACTATATGCCAGGCTCCATGAGCCAGAAAAGTTTAATTTGGGTGGAACGTTTTATTTGCAGCTCTGATTTTAGAAATGAAATATTGTTAAAATTAGCTAAAACAAAAGTGGGACGAGTTGCATTTGGCACATAATCAGAAATGTAGTGCTGGGGTTGATAAATCCATGAGTTGGACCTTTAGGGCATGGGCCTTTATCTTTCAAGGACATCTTAAAATAGCTGTGGGTTTGTATAGTTTACATGTCAGAGTGATATATTTATCTCCATCAAAAGGCATATCCTGTTGGGGAGACTGAAGGGTATATGAAATAATGTTCCATATTGCCCAGTTACTGACTTAAAAATTAGAGAATACTGTTTCCAGAGATTTCGAAAGATTTTAATCTGTTAAACCTAAATGTTCCTACGTAACTGTATACTTTAACGTATTGACTCTTAAAAAAAAAAAACAAAAAACAGTGGCTCAGTCGGTTGAGCATGGACTCTTGATTTTGGCTCAAGTCATGAGCCCAGGGTTGTCGGATCGAGCTCCGCGTCCGGCTCCACACTGAGCGTGGAGACTGTTTAAGATTCTCTCTTCCCACCTTGGTCCCTCTCTCCTTCTCGAGCTCAGTCTTAAAAAAAAAAAAAAAAAAAAAAATCCTATTTCTTTTAATTTGGAAACAATGATTTTTCCATCATTTCATTAACTTTAAAAAGCTTTTTTGTTATTAAGTTTAGTAAGTTACAAAAACCACTTAAATAGCTCACCCTGCTTAGTATTCTGCTTGCTATTACACTGCACTGCATGTATGTCTATACTTTTTTTTACCTACTGCTAGATTGTTTGAACTGTGACTGTGTTTTGCCTTAGGTTTTTTTTTCCCCAAAGTTTTTATTTATACTCCAGTTAGTTAACATATAGTGTAATACTAGTTTCATGAGTAGAATTTAGTGATTCATCACTTACAAATAATACCCAGTGCTCATCACAAGTGCCCTCCTTAATACCTATCACCCATTTAGCCCATCCCCCCGCCCACCCTCTCTGCCTTAGGTTTTTTTTTTTTAAAAACATTCTGCCCCCTTGCATTTAACGTCTCTCTTCTTTAAATGTGATAAATTCTCTATTAATATATTTTCCTTTTTCATGTCTCCAAAGCATGAAATGTGAATTTCCAGTTCTAATTGTTTAATATACCAGTGAATGGAATAGATAACAGGTTGACTGGTTTAGTGAATGATATTCCAGTTAGTGGTGGAAAATTCTGTTGATACTCTTAGCAGTCACCATACTCTCGGTGAGGGCTCAGACCAGGTTCTCCAGATGTCTGTTGAACATTTCAACTTGGATTTCTTCTTGTGGATACCTCATATTTGTGTCTAAGTCTAAGTTCCTCTTCACGCACATCATTTTCACTCTCAGCCTTGAGATTTCATGTTCATCTTTGACTCCTTTTTTCTCCTTCACCCCTTGTTTCCAGGTGGTTGTCAAGGTTGATAGAACACTGTCGTTTCCCTTGCTTCTGTCCCCTTTCATTCTAATTGCTGTTGTCCTTCTCCACGTTGTTACTGGCTCATGTCTGCAGTATTCTCCCAGTAGGTTTGTTTTTCTGTATTCTTTGTTTTTGGCTGAATAATCTAAAAACACTGACATGATGGGCATACCTTCTTGTTCAGAAATCTTAATAAAGACTCCCTATTGTCTTTCTTGGTCACAGTCAGTTTTTTGGTTAATATGAAAAACTGAGCTGGTTGATTTGTTGTGGGGGTTTCTAGTGGGAAACCTGATGTAGCTAGTGCCTTCCATCCCAGTATATCTGCTGCTGTTAGGTATAGCAGCAGATAAATGATTGATAAAGCTAGATCGTTTGGACCAACCCTCCTACTGACTACAATTTAAAAAATGGACAAGGTTGCTAATAAAAAAAGTGTAGAGAATTATAGGATCACAGTCTGGGAGAAGAAAACCCAGAGAGGGGAGTCTAGCACTTGAGCCATTTCTCCACTCGGGGCACCTGTTTATTCTGGAAAAGGAAGCTAATTGGCTGAGAAATTTAATAGAGTTTTGATGGACTTATGGGGGCTAGGGTGATAAAAATTGGGAGATTAGAGTCCATCAAACCTGAAGGGTCATATCCCAACAGTAGTAAGAATAATAAGTTATAGACTGTTGTATCTGGAGCCTGATTCCTGACTGCATTAAGATGGTGTGGATTTGCTAGTGCCTGTAGTTGCTCACCAGAAGCAAAAAGTAAATTCTCTCTGAGAAAGATAACATTATCCGAGGCATCAAGTAGTTCTCTGATTTTTCATGAACAGTATCTGGCACTCATGAGAAATAACTAGTCATATTAGGAGGTGAACATAAAAGTAAAAGAAATGGTAAAATCCATTTTCAGACAAGAATTGAGAGAATCCATCAGCAGTAGACTCTCACCTTAAAGAAATAATGAAGAGTGTTGTTCAGATGGAAAGAAAATGTTGCTAGGTGAAAACTTGAAGAATTAGGTAGAAATGAAGAAAAACAAAAGATAAATACATGAGTGTAGAATAGTAGTAATGATAGTGTCTTACAGAGTATAAAAATCTGTATAGTCAAAACACATGACAGTTACATGTAAGGTGGAGGGAGTAAATGGGTTTAAAATGTCCTAAGGCCCTTGCATTGTATATAAAGAGGTAAAAGTACTAATTTAGACAGATAACAAGGATGCAGTCTGTAATTTTAGGGTAACCACTAAAAGAATGGTAAAAGAAAGTGTAATTAACAGGTAATAGAGGAAGAGAATGAAATAACTTAAAAACAATCAAGGAAATCAAGAAAGGATTAAAAAAGAAGTACAGAGAACAGATGGTACACATAGAAAACAAATAGTAAGATAATAAATTTAAACTTCAATGTATCAAGCAAGGGGCACTTGCAGGGCTCAGTTGGTTAAACATCTGACTCTTGGTTTTGGCTCAGGTCATGACCTCACTCACGGTTTGTGAGTTTGAGCCTGGGGTCGGGCCCTACACTGCCAGCATGGAGCCTGCTTGGGATTTTCTCGCTCCCCCTCTCTCTGCCCCTGCCCTGCTGGTGCTCTCCTTCAAAATAAATAAACTTTGGGGCGCCTGGGTGGCTCAGTCGGTTAGGCATCCGACTTCGGCTCAGGTCATGATCTCACGGTTGGTGGGTTCGAGCCCCGCATCGGGCTCTGTGCTGACAGCTCAGAGCCTGGAGCCTGTCTTCAGATTCTGTGTGTCCCTCTCTCTCCAACCCTCCCCTGCTCACGCTGTCTCTCTCTCTCTCTCTCTCAAAAATAAATAAAAAAAAAAACATTTAAAAAAATAAATAACCTTTAAAAAATTATTTTAATTAAAAAATCATTTAAAAATAAACTTCTGTGTATCTATTATATGAAATGTTAAGACTACTGTATTAAAAGTAAGCAGATTATCAAACTGAATGAAATTCTGCAACCTTACTAAATGCTGCTAATATGAGGCAGCATATTTAGCATAATTTTAGACAGAAAGATTGAAAATAAAGGATGGAAAAAGGTATACCATACAAACATTAGCCCAAAAGAAGGATGATATAGCTACATTGATATCATAAAAAGTAGATTCAGAGCAAGAGGTATTCTTGTATATAAAGAGAACTTTTTTTAAAGTTTATTTTTGAGAGAGCGAGCGAGCGCGCGTGTGCGCGCACGCAACGCAAGTGGGGGAGGGGCAGAGAGAGAGAGAGAGGGAGAGAGAGAATCCCAAGCAGGCTTCGCACTGCCAGCACAGGGCTCGAACCCACAAACCATACTGACCTGAGTCAAAATCAAGAGTCGGACACAACCGACTGAACCATCTAATTGCCCCTAAAGAGAACTTTTTGTAATAAAAAATTCCAGTTCCAGGAAGGTATGTAGTATTTCTAAATGTGTATGTACCCAATAACATAGCCCCTAAAAGGATAAACAGACAGATCCATAATCTTAGTGAGAAGTTAATGTTACATCAGTGACATTAGTAGCATTTATCTCAAGGAATTAGAAGAAGAATACAGATAGATGAAACCTAGAGAATTTAGTCAGAGTCTTTGCTAGCAGACCATTGAAATGATCAGAAGTATTCAGGAAACTGGTACAAAACAGAGTAAGAAAAGAGCCATGCCAGATGAAAGGTGAAAGAGTCACAGCCAATGGAGGAGTAGAGAGGAAGCAGCGTGAAAAATGAGAGTCATGAAGAATGGGTAGGTGTTTGGGGAGGGAGCATTTTGGGCTGAGAAAGCTTCATAAGCAAAGGCAGTTTCTGGAGTGCTCCTGTGAAGGTAGAGGTGGCGGTTGAGGGAAATTGGGAGATTAGGCTGAAAAAAGGCAGATTGGAACCAAGTTGGAGAAGCCCTTGAATTCCCCGGAGTTGCATCTGAGATCGATGTGGAATACAAGAGATTATATAAATATAAATAGTGGTTGCAGCAGACCAGGTGAATTACAGGTCCACGGTTCCTTATCTGAAATTCTAAAATTCAGTGTATTTTTCTTTTTGTAAGTTTGCTGTCAAAACTCACGTTGTATTAAAACTTGATTTAAACTCGTGAGGAACTTGGTGGGAACATTTACATATATTTTTTCTCAGAAATATCCATGTGTTGTGAATTTCTCCCAAAAGATCAATGTGTTGATATTCCCAATCTCTGCTGCGTATTTTACATAATATATTGTGTAGATATCATGATACCTTCTAAATCTGAAAACTTCTGAATTATGGCACACCTCTGGCCCCAGGAATCTTGGACAAGAAATTGTGGATTTGTTGGTAAGGAGAAGAGAGAAAGCAGCATCTAGAATGTGTTGCAGGGATCAGAGAAACAGAATAGCTAAAACCATGACCAGTTGGAAGAGAGGCAGGGTGAGAGGATTTGAGAGATCGATACGGTTTCCATAGAGATGTTGGCGGTTGCTGAAGGGGACTTGAGGGATGGGGGGGAAGATAGTGGTTTGAGAACGTTCAGGTCTGCAAACCTTGAGTGTCCATGTGTGAGCAAATGTGCTAGATGCTAAGGCTGCAGAGATCATTAAGATGCAGGTTTGTTCTTAACAGGGGAAAGGTGCAATGATCATTTTAATACATTAGAATGTGATGAGTAATAGGATAGAGACAGGAAATGAATCACAAGTTTCGCTAATTTTCCCCTGTGTAAAGTGTCTCAAATTGATCCCATGCCATGTCCCTAGTTTACGTCCTACTTGGTACTTGGCTGAAAAATAGAAAAAAATTTCTAATTGGTATCTTGGCCATGCACCTTGCCTTCGTCTGTTTTATTTTTCAGACTTATATATTTTCTTAACTTTTTGGCTCTCTGTTTACCTAAAGAGCAAAGACCATACTCCTTATTAGGATTTCAAGGCTCTTTACACTCTGTACTCAGCAAGATAGTGTAGCATTCTTTTGCTATTAAAATTTAAATGGGCAGTGTGTTTTCATCTTTATGTATTTTATCATTTGGTTTCTTTTGCCACTATAGTTGACCCTTGAACAGTGCGGGGGGTCGGTGCCCCATGCAGTTGAAAATCTGAGTATCACTTTTCACCTCCCCGAAAGTTAACCACTAATAGCCTACTGTTGACTGGAAGTCTTACCGATAACATAAGCAGTCAATTAACACATATTTTGTATATTATATGTGTGATATACTGTATTCTTACAATAAAGTGAGCTAGAGAAAAGAAAAGTGTCAAGAAAATCATAAAGAAGAAAAAATACATTTACTGTACTGTACCATATGGAAAAAATCCGTGAATAAGTAGACCCATGCAGTTCAAACCCATGTTGTTTGAGGGTTAGCTCCCCTCTTTCTGGAAAGGGGGCGTTCTACTTGTCTGGTAGGGTTTGCTGAGCTTTTAATTTTAACTTCATTGTTCCCGGAAAATGTAATTAATCACTTTCTCGTCTTTGCTTCTGTAGCATTTTATTTGTATTGCTACTGTCGTCCTTCGTTTAGCGCTTTGGCATATATTTAGTTACCAAGGAGGATGCCATCTTTGCAGCCCTGTGAGCTTCTTGTGGAAAAGAATCTTGACATGCTAGCGTTGGTTTCTTTTGGCCTATTGTAGTCTTGAACTAAGTTAGGTACTTATTAGGTAAATGTGCTAGTCATAATGCCATTGACCGAATGTTTGCGTTTCTCTTAATCTTGGATACATGGTAAGAGTATACGTGTCCATCTCATAGAAGTTAGACTTAGCTGAGTGACTTGCTTTGGCCTGTGAATTGTGAAAGAAAGTGAAGTGTGTACCCAGAGCTCTGAAGTCCGTAAGATAGCTGTCCAATTTTCTGAGTTTCCCTTTGCCTGCCAAGTGTTTCCGATGGTAAAGGCTCCTTTATTCTGGGTCCCTGGGTAAGTAGGACATGGAGCAGACCCTCAAGATGGGCCTGTAACCTGAGAGAGTAAGCTTTGCTATGCATTTTTTTCCCCATTCTTAACCCGTTTAAAAAATTAAAGTGTACAAACTTGGTTTTAGTGTAGTCATGAAGTTGTGCAACCATTGCTGCTAATGTAAAGAACATTTTAGGTACCCTAGCAAGAGACCCAGTGGTCACTGGCAGTATTTCCCCATCCTCCCTTCTCTCAGCCACTGGCTGCGACCCCTAGTCTTCTCTAAGGTTCATTCCTGTCTATGTCATGATTAATACTTGATTTCCTTTTATGGCTTAATAGCATTACATTGTATGGTTATAGTACATTTTATTTATTTTTATTTTTTAAGCATATTTATTTTGAGAGACAGTACACAAGTGGGGGATGGGCAGAGAGAGGGAAAGAGAATTCCAAGCAGGCTCCACGCTGTCAGCATAGAGCCCAATGTGGGGATCGAACCCATGAACCGTGAGATCATGACCTGAGCCGAAATCCAGAGTTGAACACTCAAACCGATTGAGCCACCCAGGCACCCCTATAGTACATTTTATTTATCCAGACTTTGTTATTTTACATTACTGAGGTAAGTATTTGAGGGGCGCCTGAGTGGTTCAGTTGGTTAAGCGTCCAACTTTGGCTCAGGTCATGATCTCGTGTTTCGTGGGTTGGAGCCCCGCATCAGGGTCTGTGCTGACAGCTCAGAGCCTGGAGCCTGTTTCAAATTCTGTGTCTCCCTCTCTCTCTGCCCCTTTCTTGTTCGCACTGTCTCTCTCTGTCTCAAAAATAAATAAACATTAAAAAAAATAAGTATTTGAATTGACAATATTTAGGATATCCTATTTGCCCCACCATTTGGATAATGAATTTAATGGATAGAACATTCTTTACTCTTAAAAACTGTCTTAAATGACACTTCTGTATTTTGATTACTTTTGTGTGCATCTGAATCCAGAATCCATTAGAGCAATCATGAGGCATTTTCCCCATGTAATGCTGATAAATTTATTGTATATGTTAATGCACTTTATCCTATTGAGAGTATATTTTCACTTTCACAACATAACTGTTGGTGTTTTGATCCGTTAGCTTTATAGCCAGTAACCCATTCGCAGGTGTGTTCCTTCCAGCAGTTGGTCAGTGAGCTGGAGCTCACACTGTACATTGTGTACATGTACGTTGTGTTTAAACAGACCTGGTTCCCAGGCCAGGACAGCAACATTGAAGTGTGAGGAATAGTACCGATAATACTAACCTGAGTTCAGGGTCCCGAGAAGGAGAGGCCACAAAAACAGACATGGGGAGGAAAAATGTTACAGTTTTTATTCTCCAGTAGGGCTGAATTCGGAACGGTTTAGAGGAATATTTGTCAACTAACTAATTACATTTAGACCATTTACTTTACTGAGATTGGAGTAGTTTTAATGTCTTTTGAGCTAAATATATCTTGGTTGAGGTCAATATAATTTAACTCTCAAACCTGTTAGTAATAATGGAAACTAATAGAAACTAAATCATAATCAGTCAACATTACTTAACTGTGCAGCTCTTCAGAGACACCAGATTACCTATAAAAAAAAGCCTTACTGCCAAACCGCCAACAAATGAGACAGAATCTTGTGATGTTTAAATTAAAAAAATAAATAAATTCAGAGCAAGGGTTGCTTTGCTGTTTGTGTTTTGTCCGGTGGGTGGCAGCATAATTCAACTGGTTGTCTTGCATGTGGTCGATTTGACATTTTATGTATTTTTTAGAGGCTGTAATTTCTATATTTGTTGAACTACAAAGTGTGTTTTGAAAAAAACTTTCATTCCCCGGAATATGCTATTTACTCCTTACTGAGTGAGGATGACTTTTTAAAGCTTTTTTTTAATGTTCATTTATTTTTGAGAGAGAGAGAGAGAGAGAGACAGAGCATGAGTTGGGGAGAGACGGAGAGAGAGGGAGACACAGAATCTGAAGCTGGCTCCAGGCTCTGAGCTGTCAGCACAGACCCCAACGTGGGGCTCGAACTCGAACTCATGAACTGTGAGATCATGACCTGAGCTGAAGTCAGACGCTTAACCGACTAAGCCATCCAGGTGCCCCAGGATAATTTTAGATAATAAGAAAATTGCCTATTATCTCTACATAGATTTCAAGTAAAATAATTATCATTACCAACTGGTAGGTAGCTCTTCATATGTGTATTTTACTGAGTGGTTTTTTTTTTTCTGTAAAAGTTATTTGGAGATCTGTGTTCTAATCCAAACGAAAACTTAAAAGCACTTTTTTAATAGCAAAATTATTCTTGTCTTCACCAGATTTGCCAATGAGATACTTCAGCCCTATGCAGACCATAATTCTAATAAGTTCACTGTCAGATTTTCAAGATAGGGACTGTGTTTTCTTTTTATATGACCTCATAGGGCTTAACATAGTGCCAGACCCAAAGAGAGATCCAATAAAATAGTTGTTGATAAAAAGCATGTGCTTGCTTTACAGCTGAGATTACTAGAACCATTTACTTGTTCCAGTTAAAACAGCATCCTGAAGATGGAATTTATGCTGAACAAGAGAGTCAAGTCATTCCAGTAATGAATAGATACTTGAAGTTGTTTATGATCACAGTGTACAGAGTACAAGTATGAGTTGTATTCTTTTTATTTATTTAAAAATGCTTGTTTATTTTGAGAGAGAGAGACAGAGAGACAGAGAGAGAGAGAGAGAGAGAGAGAGAGAGAGAGAGAACGAACGGGAGAGGGGCAGAAAGAGAGAAGCCCAAACAAGCTAATGTGGGACTTGATTTCACAAACCGTGAATTCATGACCTGAGCTGAAGTCGAGTCCCCGGTTATATTCTTTTTAAAATAAACTTTTTGTTTTGAAACAGAGTCATGTATTTAAATTGGAAAAGATAAAGAAAAAAGTTTTCTTTAAAAAATAAGCAAATAGGGATAAGTGGTAATTTTTGTTAAGCCCTAAAAGAGGTGAGTTGTGTAGGAAAGTGAGAGGTCATCCCAGTCCATCTGACTTGGTAGATCTTTTCCTCTATTAAGTAATCCTTGAGCCTTTTGTAACTGCCACGTCACCTAGCGTAGTCACCGTTACGAGGGTAAGCTAAAGGAATCCAGGATCACAGAGGCTGGGCTTTAATTCCGTTTACTCTCAAAGAACCAATGGAAACTTACAGAAAGGAACTGGAGAGGGGTGCTTGGGTGGCTCATTTGGATGAGCATTCGACTCTTGATTTCAGCTCAGGTCATGATTTCCTGGGATTGAGGCTCGCATTTGGCTCTGAGCTTCGGCACAGAGCCTGCTTGGGCTTCTCGTTCTCTCCCTCTCTGTCTGCCCCTCCCCCCCTCACTCTGTCAAAATAAATAAATAAACTTACTGGAGGGTAGGTGTGGACTCTCCTTGTGTTGAGGCTCACAGGGATTCTGAACTTAGTTTTCACTTGGCCTTTAGTGATTTGTTACCGCTTCTGTTGTTTTCTTACCAGCCTCTACGGCTGCCATCACTGATGGAGAAACTGCTCACGTGTCCATTCTTTCCTTAGAAGAGCTGGTCACTTTTTATTTTTATTTTCTTTTAAAGATTTTATTTTTTGGAGGGCACCTGGTGGCTCAGTCAGTTAAGCATCTGGCTCTTGATTTTGGCTCAGGTCATGATCTCATGGTTCATGGGTTTGAGTCCGCATCAGGCTCCATGCTGACAGTGCAGAACCTGCTTGGGATTCTCTCTCTCTCTCTCTCTCTCTCTCTCTCTCTCTCTCCTCTCCTCTCCTTTCCTCTCCTCTCCTGAGTGTGGCCTACATGCTTGTCCTCTCTCAATGTAAATAAACTTAAAAAAAAAAAAAAGATTTTTTTTTTTTTTAAGTAATTTCTACCTCCCACGTGGGGCTCAAACTCACAACTTCAAGACCAAGAGTCACTTGCTCTACCAATTGGGCCACCCAGGCACCGTGGAGCTGGTCACTCTTTAGAATTCATTTCACTTAGTTGGACGGTGCAGCTATAAAATACAGAGACCTCAGAGCCCTGATGAGCTTGGAAAATTATGTATTTTAACTAGTTTTTTTATCATGTGGGACTGATGTTCTCTAGCAGCTTTCTGCATTCCAAGTGGACGTGGAACTTCCCTGTTACATTTTAATAACTATATAGTCACTGAATTTGACAGTCAAGAAGCTGTTAAATTTAAAATAAAAATTTAGGTAGAGTTTTATCAATAATGTTAAAATGTTAGTGTATCATACATATTTTTACTAATTTGAGTATAGTTTGCAGCTAAATTATTCCTGTTGTCATGCGGTAAATGCCTTGTGTTGCATGGGCAATTACTGCTCAGCCCTCTCTTGAATCCTCTAGGCTTCCTTTCTGTAAAACTTCTTTTCCTCCAAAGTGGTCTAAGCTTGACTTTTCTGAATATTTAATGGCCTCTGGACCAGCTGTTTCAGGAATCCCCTGAAGTTCTCATTAAGAATGTACACTTCTGGAGGGGCGCCTGTTAAGGGTCTGACTTTGGCTCAGGTCATGATCTCACAGTTCATGAGCTTAAGCCCCCACGTCGGGCTGTGTGCTGACAGCACACAGCCTGGAGCCTGCTTCGAATCCTGTGTTTCCCTCCTCTGCCCCTTCTCCACTCAGGGTCTGTCTTTTTCTCTTTCAAAATAAATAAATATTAAAAAATATATGTATATACACTTCTGGAAAGTTTCGGAGTCAGGACTTTGGAGTGTGGCTAAGGAATCTGCATCATTAACAAGCCCTTCAGGTGGTGCGGGGAACAGCATTTTTTGAGATCCCCTGGCCTGTGGAAGTGCGCCACTGGTCCTGAACCTGGTCTCTCTTACACAAGGAGTGGTGTCATCTTGTTTAGATAGAAGACTGTGTTATTGCTGAAGCCACTCAGCATATTTGCACCACTGAAGTTCTAGTCTGGATTAGAGAAGTATCCATGCAGACCGGATAATGTCAACAGGAAAGCATAGTTTAAGTATCTCAGGAAGAGGGACAGGTGAAATAGACAATGGTGTGTCCAGATGGTCATTATGTTGTAGATATATTTGACCCGGGAGATGTTGATATATAGCTGAGTGATAAAAGCAGATTACAAAATAATGTAACTCTGTGTTTGTTAAAACATGCACACACATACAAGAACAGACAAAAATGTTAATGGTAGTTATCTACCAATGTTGGTGGTGGTTTTTCTATAATTGCATTTTTAATCTTTTAAAATTTCAGTAAACATGTATTACTTTGTAAAGATACATTAGTGGCCTTAATTTTTTTAGACTCTTCTTTCCCATCCTTTCTTCTTCCCTATTTCATTTTAACATGCAAAAGTCATTTCTTTATTTGAAGACAAAGAATGTTTTTGTGAACATTAAAGTACATATTCTTTTTTTTTTTTTTTAGGTTTGTTATTTATTTGGGGGGGGGGGTGGAGAATCCCAAGCAGGCTCCACGCTTAGCTCAGAGCCCAATGTGGGGCTTGAACTCACGCACTGTGAGATCATGACCTGAGCTGAAATCAAGAGTTGGTTGCCAAACCGACTGCACCACCCAGGCGCCCCAGAGCACATGTTCTAAAATTTTTTTTCATGTTTCATTTTGGTGAGATGGGGATGGGGGCAGAGGTAGAAGAGAAGGGATATAGATATGAAATTGTGAAGCTAGTTTGCATCTTATATTTGCGGTGTCCATTTTGGTAGTCACTAGCCATGTGCAACTATTCAAATGAAAATGTAATAAAAACCCAGTTCCTTAGTTTCATTAAATACATTCCAAGTGCTCAGTAGTCCTACATGGATAGGACTTTTCGATCATCACAGAAAGTTCTGTTGGCAGTACTGACCTCGATCATAAGTATATTTAAGTCTATTGGCTGGTAAGATTCTTCAAATAAACCATGTTATAATAAAATTAATATACATCTATTGAGAATAACTGACCAAACTAATTTATCTAGCTTTCAAAATTAAAGATAACAGACTTCTGTTTTCCTTCCCTGCTATGAAGACTTGGTGTGGTATGTCAGATCCAACCCTTCCCTCCTTGCTCTAAGTAATATACTTAATAAGTAAATACATATATAATGTTAGTGATAATTAGCAGGTTGGATCTTCAAAACTAGGTGCTGCCAAAGTTATTTTGGTTTCTATATCACAGTCCATAAGTCTATCATCTAGTTCTTTAACTTAAAAATTTTTTTAGGGGCACCTGGGTGGCTCAGTCGGTTAAGTGTCGGACTTTGGTTGAGGTCATGACCTTGTGATTTGTGGATTCCAGCCCCACGTCAGGCTCTGTGCTGACAGCTGGAGCCTGGTTTAGATTCTGTGTCTCCCTCTCTCTCTGCCCCTACTTTGTTCGTGCTGTCTTTCTCTCTCGCTCTCAAAAATAAATAAACATTTAAAAAATTTTTTTAATATTCTGTGCGGGGCACCTGGCTGGCTCAGCTGGAAGAGCATGTCACTCTTGATCTTGGGGTTGCGAGTTCGAGCTCTACGTTGGGTGTAGAGATTACTAAAAAAAATGAATAAATAAACTTTAAAAAACTCTGTGTGAAAAAATGGGAAGCTAGAAAGCAAAGTACAGTGATTGTTTTCAGAAAAAGCACATGTGTGTGGTATCAATTTTGAGCTAAACTAGCTGGGTTTTGTTTTTCTATAGACACTATTTTTATTTGAAAGAATGACTGACAGACTGTGGTTATTTAGACTTTGGTATTCGACATTTTCTCAGAAATCAAGTGTGTCACTTCAAGAAAAGCAACTGACAATATTTGTTGGCAATGATAAAATTCAAGCTTTGAAGTGAAAATTAGAATTTTGGAAAACCCGCATCTACCACCATGACCTTGATAGGTTTCCAGGAGTTAAAAAAAGACTCTTCTGAGTGGTGATAGTAACAGATGTAATTTTTTCTTTTTCATGTGTGGTGAAACATGTCGACGTGTGGAAGATCTGCATAACTCAGTCAGTATTTTTACAAGTGACCAATTTATGATGCTATAAAATATATGTGGTAAAAGATCCATTCGAAGTAGAAGATAGACCAGTGAGTTTTAATGTGATAGAGTACAAAGAATTCATGGATAGTTTCAGATTTCCTGTTGCACCTAACCTTTAAGAAACTACCACTTGTCAAGTTTCGAAGAAAAATATCCACAAGTACCTGAAAAGGATATTTAAAATGCCTTCCTTTTCTGCCTACATGTCCGTGTGAGGCTAGATTTTCTTCATTTAATTCAACCGAAACAACATGTCATGAGTCGATTCCATACGACAGCAGGTGTGAGAATCTAGCAGTCTTCCATTAAGCCAGGTGCTAAAGAGACTTGCAAAAATGTAAAAACAATGTCATTTTTCTTACTTTTTTTTGGAAAATAGTTATTTATATACAACTAGTTTGTAGTCTAAAACATACACTGTACTTTAATATATTAAAATGCAATGACTTTATTATTGTCATTTTAGAATAAATTAATACATATTTTTAAAATCAGAGGTTTTTTATTTTTATTTTTTATTTTTTTTTTAACTTTATAGTTTATTGTCAGGTTGGTTTCCATATAACACCCAGTGCTCTTCCCCACAAGTGACCTCCACCAAGACCATCACTCCCCATTACCTTTCCCCCTTCCCCTTCCCCCCTCAGTTTGTTTTCAGTATTCAAGAGTCTCTCGTGTTTTGTCTCCCTCCCTCTCCCTAACTCTTTTTCCTCCTTCCCCTCCCCATGGTC
>CM053561.1:70324791-70372436 GCA_028646485.1 Cryptoprocta ferox | reverse complement strand
TACATGGAGTTGACGTTTATTTATTTATTTTTTTAATTTTTTTTTTTAGTGTTTTATTTATTTTTGGGAGGGAGAGAGAGAGAGAGAGAGAGAGAGAGAGAGAGAGAGAGAGAGAGCGTGAGCAGGGGAAGGTCAGAGAGAGAGGGAGACACAGACTCTGAAGACAGGCTACAGACTCTGAAGACAGGCTCCAGGCTCTGAGCTGTCAGCACAAAGCCTGATGCGGGGCTCGAACCCACGAACCGCGAGATCATGACCCAAGCCGAAGCCGGACACTCAACCGATTGAGCCACCCAGGAGCCCCTAGGAGCTGACGTTTAAATATGAACAAATTCAATCTTGTTTGACTTGCCAGTCATTCTTACCAGGATGCTTTTGGCTGCAAAAAACAGAATACCTGATTCAAAGTGGTTTGAGTAAATAAGGAAAAGTATTAATCCCTTGTTAATAAAACTCTGCAAATAAGGCAATCTCTAGGGTTGGTTGAATCCGCGGTTCAGTAGTGTTCCCAAGGACTCGGGTTCTTTTTGTCTCTTTGCTGTACGTAACATCTGTTTCATCGTATTCTCATGGTCGTAAGGTGACTGTAAGATCAGTCACTTTGCACTGAAGCCTAGACTTCCCTCAGTCTGATTGCTCTATGTTGGGTCATGTGTCTGCCTTTGAATCAAAAACCAGTCCTAAGAAATGCCACAGGCCGAATAACTTAGACTAATGATGAAGTGGATTATATGTTGGGGAGTCAACCAGTGCATGTCCACTGCCTGCTCAGCCTAGATCATTGGTAAACGGGGTACCTTTCCTTAGTGTTTCCTGTTGTTGCCTTTCGATGATGATGTATTTCTAAAGGGCATGTTATGTGCCTCTCACACAGTGTGGTCCGTTTGTCTCCATACCTCTGTTTAGTTAATGTTGAGTATCTTCCTGTGTTCTTTTGGAGATGTGTGGTTCATAGCAGTTTATCTTTTATCTGCTTTAATCCCTTTCCGCTTGTCACTAATAGTAGCAGGGCTTTTGTTTTTTGATGTTGGGGTTTTATGTTTTAATTGATGCCTTTATAAATTGTTTCCTAAAATAATTTATCTTTTAGTGCTTCGGTTCATTAGACAACTCATTTCCCCCTAATTGATACACTAAACATAATTTATTTTCTTTTTCAGAATAAGTTTTACATCGAAACCAAGCTTAACAGAGACCTAAAAGATGACCTTATAAAGCTGTTTACGGAACATGTTGCAGAAAAGCACATTTACAGCCTAATGCGTAAGTATTTTCAGCTTATAGGGATGAGCTAACACTAGCAATGATCTTTTTTTTTTTTTAAGTTTGTTTATTTATTTTGAGAGAGAGAGAGGGAGAGCATGAGCAGGGAAAGAGCAGAGAGAGAAGAGAAAGAGAATCCCAAGCAGGCTCTGTGCTTTTGGCGTGAAGCCCAATTCAGGGCTCGACCATTACCCTCTGGTGTAAAATCCCTTCTCTAGTCTGGCTCTGTCACTTATTAACTATATCTTAGGCAAGCTTCTCAGCCTCTGGTCCTGAGTTTTTCTTCCATGAATTGGGATTTGTAAAATGTTTAATGTAATGGCAATGTAGTTAGCGAGTAAGCAGATCAAAGTGCCAAGTTCAGTTAGTTTTTCTCTCCCCCTATTCCCGGGTCCCCTGCCCCCTCCCAGTAGGTGGCATCTTACCCTACCTTTCCTAAAAGATTATACCTCTCTAAGTGGAGTTTAAGAAGTCCCTAGCATCTAATGTCTCAGCGTCTTTTAAAAGCTCATATTTTATGCAGTATATCATTGAAGTCATGTTTTAGAATTTGACACATATTTGGATTTGTAGTATATATTTTTTGCTTTCCCTAATCGTCATAAATAGTTTCTACCGCAGCAGCCTTTTTTCAGTATTTACAGAAGAATTATTCTAAGCTTGACCATAATTTTTGAGTTTAAATTAAGAGAAGGAACTGTTAAACATTGGGCTGGTTTATTTTAGAAAGGCAGAGTTTTCAAATAATATGCTAGATGAAGATAATATTTGTGTCATTAGTATGTTCCCAGCAGATTCTAGAATCAGAATAGAGACTGAAATCTTGAGAGTACAACTTTTTAAAAAACTACCTATGTTTATAAACATCTTTAAACGTACTCTCATGAGATATTGGAGCTGTTATAACTACTTAAATATTATCTCTGATGTTGATACTGTCTTTGCCTTCATTGTAAAATAGAGTAGAGTATTTTGAAGTCTTTCCTTTTAAAATTCTTTGGAGAAGTGCTACCATTTGGTAGAAAAGCTTATTTACTCTGTATTTTTTTTTTAATTTTTAAAAAATTTTTTAAATGTTTTTTATTTATTTTTACGAGACAGAGACAGTGCAAGCAGGGGAGGGTCAGAGAGAGAGAGGGAAATACAGAATCTGAAGCAGCCTCCAGGCTCTGAGCCAGTTGTCAGCACAGAGCCCAATGCGGAGCTTGAACCCATGAACCGTGAGATCATGACCTGAGCCGAAGCCGGACGCTTAACTGACTGAGCCACTCAGGGGCCCCCAATTTTTTTTTTTAATATTTATTTAATCTTGAAAGAGAGAGAGACAAAGCAGGAGTGGGGGAGGGGCAGAAAGAGAGGGAAACACAGAATCGGAAGCAGGCTCCAGGCTCTGAGCTGTCAGCACAGAGTCTGATGTGGGGCTTGAACCCACAAACTAGGAGATCGTGACCTGAGCCGAAGTCAGCGCTTAACCAACTGAGCCACCCAGGTGCCCCTGTGAGTATGTTTTTATATTTGTCATTATTTTATTGGGCAAAAACAAAATATTCAAAGAGAATATAGTAGATCAGATCTGGTAAGAGAAATCTCTCTTCGATCCATGTGAGCATTCCATAAATTCATGATATTTTACAAGATCAGACCACATAAAGACATAAAATCTGGAAAAAAATGAATTTTTTTTCCTTTAAACCTGCAATTAATTTGTGCTTTATTTTTCAAAAGAAAGTAATGATCATCTTCTTGTTTATTGTATAGTCTGATTTTCAATCAAAATTATATTTAATGGTAGATAGGCCTTTCTTTTCCAAGTAAACTGTAAAGTTCCTTAAGCTTTTGTAAATTGGATAAAACTGAGCTTATTAGATATTTATTGAGCAATTACCAGGCATTGTGCTTAGAGTAAGGGATTTGGACAGTGATCACTGGCCTCATTGGTTTGGACTCTGTAACAAGAGATACTCTGTAAGTGTTTAATAATGTTATGCGGGTGGTCATCAAAAAGATTTTTTAAAAATACACACACACACACACACACACACACACACACAGTGCTTACTGTATAGTGGGACCTATTCTAGATACTCTAGTATAGTCATTATCTCCATTTTACAGATGGAGAAATTGAGGCATAGAAAGGCTAATATAAATCAGAGAAACACAGCTACTACGAATTGATTTCTTGGCTCTAATTGTACATTTTCCTATACTTATCCCCTCCAACAAAACAAACAGCTACACTGTCTATAACTTTCTAAATTCTGATCAGCAATTTCCTTTTTGTGGCTTTAGGTACATTTGAAAATGCAAGTGTTTGATTTATTATTACTGTATAACGTATCACCGCAACACATAGTCTTTTATAAAGACTTTTATTTTGCTCTTAAGTCTGCAGTTTGGGCAGGGCTTGGCAGGGGCACTTTATCTCTGCTGGGCTCAGCATTGGCTGATAAGACTCGCCCAGGGCTTGGGGACTTTCAAGATGGCTCACTCGTATGACTGGCAAGTTGTGGTGGCTGTAGTTTCCTCTCTTGTGTGTCCTCTTAAGAGTGAGTGTTCTAAGATCTAGGACATGGAAACTGCCAGGTTCTTAAGTCCTGGGCCTAGAAACTGGCACAGTGTCACTTTTGCTATATTCTGTTGAGCAGACAGGTATAGAGCCCAGATTCCAGGGAGTAGACATGGGCACCTCTCAGGGGGAGGCCTGTCGAAAGAATTTAGGGGCCATGTTTTACAGCAGAGCAAAATGAACCCCCTCTCTGCTAATGAGTAATTGATAATTCGAATGCCCTGGTTTTTAAAAATTTTTATATTATTTAAAAACAGTGTTCTTTTTTTTTTTTTTTAATTTATTTTGAGAGAGAGAGAGAGGAGGAGTTGAGAGAGAGGGAGAGAGAGAATCCCAAGCAGGCTCCGCAGGACACAGGACTCAAACCCACAAACCACAAGATCATGACCTGAGCTGAAATCAAGAGTTGGATGCTTAACTGACTGAGCCACCCAGATGTCCCTTTAATGCCCTATTTTAATGATTGTTTCATGAATGAAGACAAGTGACTTCTCATTGCAAATAAAGGTTTTTTTAAAAATTTTTATTATTTTTTTAATGTCTATTTTAGAGAGAGAGAGACAATGAGAGAGAGAGACAGCGAGAGAGAGAGACAGCGTGAGTGGAGGAGGAACAGAGAGAGAGGGAGACACAGAATCCAAAGCAGGCTCCAGGCTCTGAGCTGTCACCATAGAGCCCAATGAGGGCTCAAACTCACAAACTGTGAGATCATGACCTGAGCCGAAGTCAGATTCTTAACCAGCTGAGCCACACAGGTGCCTCAATAAAGGTGGTTTTCTATCCTCTCTCCATACATACATGCTTCTAGAATAAAATGGCTTCTCCTTTTGGCTAGTAGTAAAATTATTTTCCTTTGAAATTAATTTTTACTTTCCATTAAGCTGTGAAAACAGAAATGCTAGGATCTACATTAACGAGGGTATCTATAGGATTTTTATATTGATGATTCTGAACAAATGTGACAAAATGGGTCAGTTAATGGTAGAAGTTTCTTGAGAAAATGGAATATCTTGAGTTGCAGTAGATTTATAGTTCACTTTGATAGAGGGCTTTAAAAATTTGCTTATCAGTTATTATTGTTAGGTTTTGCCTTTTAGTTCAGACCCTTGTAGTTTAAACTTTTTAAAAGTCAAGAATTTTTTTTATTTTTTTTAATGTTTTATTTATTTTTGAGAGAGAGACAGAGGGACAGAGTACGCGTGGGGGAGGGGTAGAGAGCGAGGGAGACACAGAATCTGAAGCAGGCTCCAGGCTCTGAGGTCTCAGCACAGAGCCCGACGTGGGGCTTGAACTTGTGAACCATGAGATCATGACCTGAGCCGAAGTCAGACACTCAACCAACTGAGCTACCCGGGTGCCCCAATGAATAGTTTTAATTTAGTTTTGATTTTAAGAATTACTTCTCAGATTAAAACAGGAGAGAAGCCCTTGGGTTAGCTCGTAGCTCTGAGGAATAATTGAAAGAGTGAGGGAGCTTCGTTCTGGTTCCAGTTTAGCTATTAAGCTGTGTGACTTTCAGGATGGCACGTCATCTCTCTAGACTTTAAGATGGACTGTAAAGAAAGAGGTGAGCAGATACATTCGTTAGATTACTCCTTTCTGCCTGTGGACGCCGCCGAGTAAGCATCGTTGAAGTCTCCTCTCCCACCGCCGTCATGTCTAAGTCAGAGTCTCCCAAAGAGCCTGAACAGCCGCGGAAGCCTTTCATCCGAGGTTTGAGCTTTGAAACAACCGATGAGAATCTGAGGAGCCATTTTGAGCAATGGGGGACGCTTATGGACTGTGTGGTAATGAGAGAGCCAAACACCAAGCGCTCCAGAGGCTTTAGGTTTGTCACCTATGCCACTGTGGAGGAGGTGGATGCAGCCGTGAATGCAAGGCCACACAAGGTGGATGGAAGAGTTGTAGAACCAAGACAGCTGTCTCGAGAGAAGATTCTCAAAGACCTGGTGCCCACTTAACTGTGAAAAAGATTTTTATCGGTGGCATTAAAGAAGACACTGAAGAACATCATCTAAGAGATTATTTTGAACAGCATGGGAAAATTGAAGTGATCGAAATCATGACTGACTGAGGCAGTGGCAAGAAGAGAGGCTTTGCTTTTGTAACATTTGATGACCATGACTCTGTAGACAAGATTGTCATTCAAAAACACCATGCTGTGAATGGCCACCTGTGAAGTAAGGAAGGCTGTATCTAAACAAGAGATGGCTAGTGCTTCTTCCAGCCAAAGAGGTCGAAGTGGTTCTGGAAACTTCGGGGGTGGTCGTGCAGGTGGTTTTGGTGGGAATGACAACTTTGGTCATGGAGGAAACTTCAGTGGGCGTGGTGGCTTTGGTGGCGGTCGAGGTGGTGGTGGATATGGTGGCAGTTGGGGTGGCTATAACGGATTTGGTAACAATGGAAGCAACTTCGGAGGTGGTGGAAGCTATGATGATTTTGGCAATTACAACTGTCAATCTTCTAATTTTGGACCCATGAAAGGAGGAAATTTTGGAGGCAGAAGCTCTGGCCCCTATGGTGGTGGAGGCCAATACTTTGCCAAACCACGAAACCAAGGTGGCTATGGCGGTTCCAGCAGCAGCAGTAGCTATGGCAGTGGCAGAACGTTTTAATTACTGCCAGGAAGCAAAGCTTAGCAGGAGAGGAGAGCCAGAGAAGTGACAGGGAAGCTACAGGTTACAACAGATTTGTGAGCTCAGCCAAGCCCAGCGGTGGCAGGGCCTCGCTGCTACAAAGAAGACATGTTGTACACAATACTCGCGCGTGTGGGCAAAAAACCTGAGGACTGTATTTGTGACTAATTGTATAACAGGTTGTTTTAGTTTCTGTTCTGTGGAAAGTGCAAAGCATTCCAACAAAGGATTTTAATGTAGATTTTTTTTTTTGCACCCATGCTGTTGATTGCAAAATGTAATAGTCTGATCATGACGCTGAATAAATGTGTCTTTAAAAAAAAAAAAAAGAGGTGAGCATTAGAAGTTCACTAAGGTCTTATTCTAGTTTTAATCAGTGGGATTGTTGGAGGATCCTTGTTTTGTTTTGTTTTTACTTACTTGTATAGTTTTGGGGGGGAAACTGTTAACTAAGGATAACACTTTATTAGTACCTGTTACATGTAAGATCTGTATTTCAGCGGTGGCATGGTGAGTTAGAATGCAGAATTTAGAGTGAAATGTAGGTTCTTAGACCTCTTCTGCTACCTGCTAGCTCTGTGACTTTGGATAGATTATGCAGTGTTTTTTATATTGTTTTGTTTTTAGCCTCAGTTCCCCTATCTGTTAAAAAAAAGATGATAATTAACCTTGTGAGAAAGTAAATCGTAAATAAAGTTTATGAGAATTAAACCTGTAAAGTACCTAGCACCTGTTAAATACTCAAGAAATATTTTCTTCCTGGTCTCAGGCTACTGCCTCCCCAGATTCTCTTCCTTTTCCTTAAAAGAGGACTAAAAGTCTTCTAAACACTGTTCTCCTAAAAATAATCTAGGTGGAGAGGATTTTAGTGAACTGTTAACACCTTCTCAACTCTGTAGTTGTTATTCTATATAATTCTTTTCAATTAATTCACCCCAAATTAATTTATATATTTTATGTATAATTTAATTTGTGATTGTATCACTTCTTTGTTTATAAATGTATGTATTTGATTACATAATTAACATCTGACTGAACATGAAGATTTAGTGGGAACAAGACTTACGAAGGCCAAAATGATTGGTCAAGAGGTAGGAAAATGAATTGAGATAGAGCTTGTGTGGGGGGCACATGTTGAAATTAGAGATAACCTTGAGTTGAAGAGATTCCCAGAGGTTAAAATTTGGAATTGCAGTTTTTAGGGGCGCTGGGTGGCCCAGTCATTTAAGCATCTGACTTTGGCTCAGGTCATGATCTCACAGTTCGTGTGTTCGAGCCCTGTATTAGGTTCTCTGCTGTCAGCACAGAGCCCGCTTCGAGTCCTCTGTCTCTGTCTCTCTCTGCCCCTCCCCACTTGTGCTCTCCCTCTCTCTCAAATATAAATAAACATTAAAATAATTGTAATTTTTAAACATTGCATTCTAAAACGATATTTTCTGCAGTTCTTTTGTCATGCTTAAAACGTATCTGTGCCATTCAAAGTTATCAGCTCTCTCCCAACGATAGAAGCAGAAGGATCACCCTGAATCGTGCACCTCTGACCTTCATCATATAGGTTGAGATGTAACTTGCATTACGTGTTTCAAAACTATGAAATCATTGCTGGCCAAGTGAGATGGTGTTTCCTTTTTGAAAAGGCATAGCTTATATGATTTTACAAGCTTGGCTTAGAGTAAAATTATGCCAAGTTTTACAGGTTTGGGGGGTAGTAAATTTGTAGGTCTTTGAGAGAGAAATTAAAAATTAACTACTGAGTCAGTGGTGTCTGTTGTATCCACGAAATGATGGAATACATTGATATCTGTTGATGTTATTTGGAGAAATTATTTCTATTTATTTAAAATGTTTTAATAAAATTTTTGTTGGAGAAGATAACCTAAAAGAAAACGGACTCTCTTGTCATGATCAGTCGGGATCCTGTGGTTGAGAGGATGGAAAGTGAGGATGAGCCAGGCAGGGTCTTGCCTTTACTTTTAGTAAGAAAAAAGTACATGTGGTTGTGGCATTTGGAAAAGTGACTCTCTGACTCTGATAGCAGTTCATAAAATTATGAAGTGTCCAGGAGGATTTGGGGCAAGAGAAATGATTCAAGGAGGTTAGGGCACGTTTTATTTTCTAGTTGTAAACCTTCTGACTCATGAACTTAGTGGGAGATCTCAGCTCCCTAACTGAGCACCGTGAATACTATTGCTTTTGGAAAGCTTATTTTCAGAACCTCCATGAATCGAATAATCTCCCTTAGTGTTTTAACAGACCTGCACGTGTTTACTTGTTAAATTGAGCTCTAGTGCATTGGATTTTTAAAAATCTTTGGTGTATAAACTTGGTTTGTCCCCGGGGGCTGTTCTTTTCTTGCACTTGTTTGCCCTTTAGTCTTCGGGAAAAATAATAATAGAGAAGCCTTGACAATGTGTGTTCTGTCAATTTTATAACCCGTTTCCTCTTCTTTCAGCTTTACTTTTAGAAGCCCAGTCAACACCATTTCAGGTCACACCTTCAACTATGGCAAATATTGTGAAAGGCCTATACACTCTCAGACCAGGTAAACTGTCGTCATTTCTTTTGGGGTTGGACTTGTTTATTTCTTTGTATATGGCAGTTCCAGTCTTATCCAAGAGGACAGTGTTTGTCTGTTTTTTGAGGCTTAGTGGTATTTGGATTTGTTATAGCAAAAAAAAAAAAAATTGAGTAGATATTACATTCATCATTGTGAAATGTAAACTCAGAACTCACTTGAAATTCTTTCTGCACTAGTGAAAACCAACTTGTTTAGGAAGTACAAGAAATAAATTTGTAGTAGGCATTTTGGATAAAATTGAATCTCATATCCAGTATTAATTGCATGTTTGTTACGGAGTTTTCTCCTTTGCTTGTACCCCACCCTGTCGGTATACGTAGGCATACACACCCACAACCCCATGTTCTTAGGCCTATTTTGTAATCTGCAAGGAATCTAGAAGTGTTGGTAAACGTACAGTCATTTCATAAGTATATCGTGAGGAGAGAGGATAGCAGAACCAAAAATCCGAGGTCACTGTATTCAGAGGCATGGTTTGTAAATTACCTTAATTTATCTATCTTAGAATTAAAAAAAAAAACCATTATGAATATAAAAGAACCCCAAGGTGTTTTTGTATTTATCTTTCTGTTTATAAACCAGAACCTCAAACTTGTCATACGGTTTGTCCAGCAAATTACAAAATGCCTATAGTAAGAGAGATTGCAAAAGCTCTCAGGGTAGGGGCGCCTGGGTGGCTCGGTCGGTTAAGTGTCCGACTTCGGCTCAGGTCATGATTTCGCAGTTTGTGGGTTTGAGACCCACGTCGGGCTCTGTGCTGACAGCCTAGAGCCTGAAGCCTGCTTCAGATTCTGTGTCTCCCTCTCTCTGTGCCCCTCCCCTGCTCTGGCTCTGTCTCTCAAAAATGAATAAATACTTAAAAAAAAAAAAGATCTGAAGGTAGAACATTGTTCTACAATCTAGAAACATAAGGGGTGCTTTTTTGACAGTACTTTTTTGTGGAATTCTTTTGTCATTTAAGGATTAAATGAAATAGAACATGATCTAAAGAGCTTAACATGGTACCTGATAATAAGCATGGCTAGTATTAGCTCTTTTTATTACTATCCATTTGGGTCCAGTGGTTATTTTCTTTTAATTAATTGATGGCTTGATTGTTTGCTTAATTAATTTGAAAGGTATGTCAGAATTTAGCTTGCTGAAATGGAAACCAGTTAAAAACTGTGGTACTAGTAGTAGACTGTGATGTCAGAAATACCTTCTTTCACGGGCTACTTTATAAATAATTAGTGTCTTCTAGAATATTCAGATGTAATGTTACTTAAATTTGGATCAGGCCTTGCTCTATTCTTGAGAACTTAAGTTATTCTTATAAAGGAATTACTTATATAAAGTAGCAAAAATATTTTATTACATATGTCAGTAACTGATGTTTTCTAGTTTCTCAGAATTCTGTATTCGTTTTATTAAATGTGATGAAAATGGCTCATGAATTTTTCTTTTAGTGTGAGGTTATGAATGATTTTTTTCCTTAATTTTGGAAGGCGTGCAAGTGCGGTATGACAAATTTCTAAATTCTGCCTCCCACGTAGGCAGCTTTATCAGCTCTGGCTTTTATCATGTCTAACAAAATTGCATAATAAAACTAATGACTAAGGGTAGAAAAACTTAGAGATAGGTATTTATCCAAATGCTGTTTTATCCAGGTTTGAGCTCTTGTAATAGGATTCATACTACTTGTGAGGAGAATTTTATATTTGAGAGTTGTCCTTTTGAAAAGGTGAATTTTATCACAGACTAACCTTTTGCTGCTCTAGGCATTTTCTGAGATACTATTAAACATATTTGACATTTACATGTCTTGCCAGTACCCATTGTGTTCCCGGTTTGTTAAAGTAGTTTTAGTCACCGGACAGATTAAGGTTAAAATATTTTAAAAGTTGAATTTTAAATGTAGAAGTTTCTTTCATTGCAGTGGTTCTCAAGCACTGATCTTGGTATAATGAATGCATCTGAATCACCCAAGAAAGTTTTTTAAACTAAATTCCTGGACCCTAATCCTTGGAGAGTCTTATGACTATTATAATTTTTGGTGTGTTTCCATCTGATCTTTAGAAGCTCAGTTGAGAAACAGTGTCAGCCATCCCATCCTGCCCTTCTTCATTTAATACACAGACTTTTCTTTGATTTCTTCATCTTTTATTTTAATGATTGCCTGGAGTTCCATAAAATGGCAGATCGATTTGACTCCTGCCACCTCTGATTGATGGACTCGTGGTTCTCCAGGGCACTGGAAGGAGACTCTAAAGCTGTATTTGAGTTGAGCTGGCAGGAAGGACACTAATGAGAACATTTTTGCCATGAGTTTATACAGTGGGTGAGCGGATTGGCCCTGGTGTTGTTTTTGTGCTGCTTGTTTTGTTGTTGTTGTTGTTGTTGTGTTGTTCTGGTCATGTTTAACTTAAGTATCCCCCTGTTGGGCATTTTTTACTTACCAGTCACCCAGCATCACACAGCATTAAACATATTTGTTTGTGTTTGTTTCAGTTTTAGAATTATTTACTCAAATTACAATTTTTAAAGTTAGCTCACTGGATTAAATACAGCATTGACATTGTGTGGTTTTTGATATATACATCCAAGATGTTTTCCAAAAGGGAAAATTTGAAAGGGCAAGAGTAAAAGAATCTAAAGTGGGTAACAGTGCTAAATGAAGACCACCAGCAGGGAAGGGGAGCACTAGTTTTAGCATGCCCTTGATACAAGTGGATGCTAGTTACATGTCGCGTTCACGGAGTAAAAGGAAAAGAGTGTTTATTTTAGCTTGAGTTTTTCTGAACATTAACAAGGCTATTATTCTGTTTATTTTTTCTTTTAAATTATGTCTTGTAAATTATTAGTCCTGCCTTTCACTCATTTATTTGGTCTTACTGATTTATAAAAATATTTTATAAATAAGGATACTGATTCACCTTTGTCGTGTCTGATGCAGATATTTGACTTTTCTGTTTTGAGAGATGAACCTTTATTTTTCTATAGAGTATCTCTCAGTCTTTTATCTTTTTCTTAATAATTTGATATCCATTTTAATTTTCTTTTAATACTGTATACATTTAATTTGCTATAATTTAGTTTGGGCCAAAATAAGTTTTTATTTCAAAAGTACTTGCCTAGTTATCTTCAGCCCACTTACTAAATGTTCAGACCTCTCTCCCCCAATTTTGTGCTACTTACTTGTTACCTGTGCTGTTCTGTTCCTGGGCCAGTATGTGTGTGTGTGTGTATGTATATTTTTAATTTTTTTTGGTATTGAAGCGTAGTTGACATGTTATGTTGGTTTCAGGTATATAACATTGATTCACAGTTCTGTCTGTACGTTACTCAGTGCTCACCATGATCAGCGTAGCTGCCGTCTGTCACCAATCATTATTAGAAGTTTTTTGACCATGTTTTCTATGCTGTACTTCCATCTCCGTGATTTGTTAGTATAATTGGAAGTGTATACTTCTTAATCCCCTTTATCTGTTTTGATCATCCCTCTGTCCGTCTCCTGTCTGGTAACCACCACTTCTCTGTATTTAAGAGTCTGTTTTGTTTGTTTGTTTGTTTTATTTAATTAATGCTTATAGGGGTTAGTATTTCACCAAGCCCTAGCTTTTTAAGTCCCTTCCACTTGGAATTCTTTGCCTGTTTCAGTCATTTTCCCCCCTATATTTATTAGAATTTTCGATAAGTCCATTCACAAATTCTCTAGGGATTTTCATTAAATTTTGTTAGAATAGCAAAATGTAAAAATACCTGCTTTCTTTGTACTATAAATTCTTTTTAGAAAGGAAATTTAACCTGTTTGTATATTTATTAGATTGCACTAATTTCCCCCCCATTTTAAGTTTGGTTTAATATATATTCTTTCTTGGAACAAAAGAAAACTTCCCATTTTTCATTTAATTTGTCTTTATAATTTCCTTAATGAGCCTTTTCCTTCCCTCACAGAGTGGGTTCAGATGGCTCCAACTCTGTTTTCTAAATTTATTCCAAACATTCTCCCTCCGGCGGTGGAATCTGAACTCTCTGAATATGCTGCTGAAGATCAGAAACTTCAAAGAGAACTTATACAGAATGGTTTTACGAGGCAAGTTTCCCCCCCCCCCTTTTGACAAAATATATCCATTTCCTTAGGCCAGCTTGGCTTGGCGAGGGAGGGAGGCCAGGGTTCCTAGAGTGGGAAGTAACTGTCTAATGGTCAAGGTGAGGCTGCTGGGAGAGGTCGTTCACTCCCTGTCTGTGGCCATGGTACAGCTGTGTTTTGGTTTTATGGAGGCTGCCTTTCACTGAACGTGGATTTCGAAGCCAGAATTTTTCAGTGGGTGAGAGTTAGACTGGGAAGCCTCTGTGTTCTAGCAGTTTTGATCTTCCATATTAGTTTTCAGCACTTGGGAAAACATTATAGAAATGTTATATGATTAGTGACAATGTACTTTCCTGACTGAAACTAGCAGATGACTAGTTTTATGACATGTAAAGAGGCTTTTGGATTCTGTTTTTCGTATTTTCACTTTTGTCCTAAATTCTACTTGTTTCTTCTTAAAAATTAGAGTATCTCTTTACATGTGTCCAGAAAATTTGCCTTCCTTGGTTTTAATGCATACACTTGGCTAATTTTTCTGAAATTTGCAGTTCAGTATCGAAGCTATATCCCAGAAAATCTTGCAAAGTGCGTGTTTTCAAATAAATAGATTATACTGTGGGAAAATACCCTATTGTGTCACCAAGTCATTGGAGGGTACAGTCAGGCTTTGTATTTTCATAATCCTTACTCTTGGCACTTCTACACACCTTCTCTTATTTGAATTCCTGACATCAAAGGAAGAAAGGTACGGAAAGTTAGGCCTAGATGTGACCACAATAGTAGGTGGAATGTTGATTCACTTACCTGGCTAGGCTGGGGATGGACATTCTGTTTTATTGGTTCTGAGGCCAAACTAAGTCTCAGAACACCAGTGTTGACCAAGAGTATGGTTGGTTACTGGCTCTAGTCTCAGCACAGGTTAGGAAGGAAGGCAGAAAATCTGTTCTTTGTAGCCTCATGGGTTGGTATTTATTCCCTTTTTGCCCTGGTGCTGTCTGTATTCATGTGGTAACTGGGGCACGGATTAGTCCACTGATCAGTTGCCCACTTGCTGGCAGCTCACACAGGAATGGCCCATGAAAGCTATGTAGATAGGTCTGGCAAACTTGACTTTCTTGGATCGAGTAAAGGGAAGGCCATAGGAAATGCTGGAATGTAAAGCTAATTTTTCTGCCTGATGTCCAGTGGTCAGGTGTTTCCTGACATTAATTGCAGTATTTCTAATAACAGTATTATTTTCATACACAGAAGCCATTTAATGGCATAGCATTTTACTTAGTCATATTTGAAGAGCTGTTATATTCATATGGTTCAAAAGTCAAGATGATATAAAAAGTAAACATTGAGAAGTTTTGCTCCTACTTGTCTTCCAATCTATTCCTACCTCATTAGGTGACCATTTTGTTAGTTCCTTATGATTCTTTCCAGTGTTCCTTTAATATACAGATACAGGCAAACACAATATGTGTTCTTATTTTTATTCCTTTCTTACACATTCTGTTGTGTAGCTAGAACCTGTTTAACCAGTCCCCTGTGGATGGCAGCTTGAATTCCTTCCAGTCTTGCCGTCACACGTATGCTGCGCTGAGGACCCTCGTACACACATAATTTTGTACCTGTTGCAGGTGGATCTGGAGAGTAAATTCCTGTGAGCGGGATCGCTGGGTCAAGAGTAAAAGGCAGGTGTAATTTTGATGAGTATCGCAAGTGTGCCCTTCACAGGGGATTGTGCAATTTTGCATATCCACCAGCAAAAGTTTGAAAGTACCTCTTCATTATGGTCTTGCCGGGAGAGTATGTTGTTACACTTCTGGATTTTCGCTGCTCTGGCAGGTGAAAAATAATTACTCAGAGTTGGCTTAATTTGCATTTCTCTCATGAGTGAGGCTGAGAGTATCATCATGTTTTATTTCTTTTTGGTAAACTGCCTGCTTATGTCCTTTGCCTATTTGCTGTTTGTCAGTCTTTTTTTCTTGAATTCTAGGGGCTTTCTGTATGGTGAAGAGATTGTTTGCCCAAGATAAGAGAGTTAATTTTCTCAGTTTGTCTATGACTTTACTCGTGGTGGTTTTTTTGTTTTATTTTAAGTCATGCAGAAGTTTTTTTATTTTTGTGTAACTTTATCAGGTTTTTTCTTTATGGTGTATGGGTTTTGAATTATAGTTGAAAGTTGTTTCTTTAATGTTTTTGAGTGAATGCAAAATAATCTGAGTATACATTTTATGGTTTTCTTTAGGCTTACCATAATATTGAAGTCTTAATGCTTTTATTCATGTTTTTATTTGAATGTTTACCTTTAGTTTTAGAGGTGAGTTTATCGATGCCTTTAAAAAATAAACAGCCTTCTGAAAACTTTTATTTCTGTAAAATTGTGTGTGAAGATAGCGCTTGTGGATTTCTTTGAACACCTTGAATTCACCTTTCAGTGTCTGGAATTATGTAAACACATCAGATATATTTTCCTAACCCTAATTTTGGAACTGGAAGAAGAGGACAGGCTGGAAGAGGACAAGGGTGCAGGAGTGCTCAGTGTACACTAGCTCTTAAAGTTTGCTTGGGATGAATGAGTAACGGACGCCATAAATAGTCTTGTGTGACATTACCTTCGCACATGAAGGACTAACTTGGCACCGCTCTGCCCAGGCCGAGTTGGTCGTGTTCAGGGAAGCTCCTTGGACTTTTGGTGTGTGTTGGAATTTTTGCTTCTCAGTGAAATTCTTTCATAAAACTTCCTCCTGAAATTTAAATGTTAGTATTTCAAGAGGTGATATGATTAAAATGTTTTATTTGACAAACTGAATTGGGCCACTTCTGGAATTAAATGAACGACTTCTGCATTTACTATGAGGATTAAAGTCTCCCTTACAAATTATTCTGATGGGTGCTTTGCACAGAGTAGGCCTTGTCAGACCCACTTCACTCCACTGCTGAGCTGCCCCCCTCCCCCCGATGGAAAGGGTGTGTACACATTATATACTTAGCAGCTGAGAGAAAGTCTGTCACTGCTCCCGGCTCTTGTGCAGGGGCCTTCTGCACTCTGCCCTGCCAGACTTGATGGCTTCTTTGATCATTATTTGGCTAGGATTGTTTTGGAAGAAATGGGTGTCCATCGAGGCAAAAAAAACCTTGAGAATATAGTACTGGCTGTCCTGATTGAGAAGTCATTTTATGATTTATGTCTAACCAGTCCCACAATTCCTGTTCAGCTTTGCAAACAATTTCTTCATTTAGACTGTGTTCCATTTACGTGGTGTCATCCTGAATCGGCATCACACAGCTTTGATGTGGATGGCACAGCGTGTCTTTGAAGAGTTTTGAAATGATGTGTGGATGTTGTCGAATATATCCTCGATTGCATTTAATGGGCATTGCTCATCTGAGCTGGAGTTCATGCGCAGCACCTTAATGTACATGGAAATATACCTACTAGACTTACCATAGAAGATGAGAGCACCGTTTTGGTTTTATCTGTTACCTGCATGATTAAATTGATTATTGGAGCGGGGGGGGGGGCAGGTTGGTGTCAGAGATAACATTATGGAAGAAAGCTTGTTTGGGAGCTTCTAACATGAGTGCCCTCAGACAGAACATTCTCTTTCAAACCAGACTGTGGGCCTCTTCAGAGCTTGTGCCAGATAGCTTTTAAAGGCAAGTATTTTGCAGTGTATTTGTTACTTGGATTTCTGGAACAAAATGGAACCTTGTTGATCTTTTAGTTGAGAGGGTCACTCTAGAATTGGCACTTTTTCATTTAGTAGCAGGGGTCTGGTTTTGAGGGCAGCCATAGCTTGCCAGGCTCATGGCATTAGATAATATCTTTGGCAGCCTCTTGTGTATATCACATTCACACCCCTTTGTGCCTTCTGTTGTTTTCACATCCGTATTATTCTCCTATTATTTTTACATATTTAGCTTTTATTTAACCTTTTGGGAGTGGGAATGAAGGTTGTCTAAAGAAGTTGAGATTCTGGATATAAAATCCTGTGCCTTCCTTTTTGATCAGCATTAAACTTATTTGCTTCAGAATATTTGGTGAATGCTTACTGTGATGATGCAGCTAGCTTTGGCCAGGTATGGTGTTTACAGTAGAGGTGTTTAAAAAGTGGCATTAGGGCAGAGTTGTTGAGAGTTCTTTGGGCTGCCTAAGGCTAGCTCATGCTAGCTCATGCTAGATGTGCCGCATATTTTTCTCTAGATGCCCAGCCAGGAGAAAAACCCTTCAGAGGCCATTTGGTATCTTCTCCTCCTGCTGGTAATCGAGACTCCTCCCCTTGCCCAGCAGGAGGTTTCTGCCCTGGCTCAGCCTGGGAAGGAGAGTGGGGAGCTTTGCTAATCTAGAAGATCATTCAGAAGCACGAAATAATTGAGCTGGAATTTTCATAATCCATCTGTAGAGGCCATTTATGAATTAGTCACTGATTTGTTAATTCGGCAAATACTTATTTTCTGCCCACGTGCTGGACACTGTTCTAGGTATTGGGTAAAAATAAGGCTCTGTTTTTATGGAACTTGTGCTCTAATGTTGGGAGATAAATAACAGACATGGAATCAAATTATTTCAAACAATAAAACGTGCTGTGGAGAAACCGAGACAGAACGTGGGATGAAGAGTGAGTGACCAGAGCATGTGTGAAGGGCTGGTCCAGCTAACTTGAATATGAAATGCCTTCCAAGGAGGAGACATTCCGGTGAGGACGTTGGTGATAAGGAGACAGCCACGTGGCTAACTAGTGGCAAGAGTGCTGCAGGCAGAGACGAAGGGAAGTACAAATGCGCTGGCATGGCCCAGCGAAGGGGGAAAGCCAGCGTGGCCAGGGTGCAGAGAACACAGGTCGAGAAGGAGGGTGGCAAGGTAGGAAGAGCCATGTCTCACAGGCCCGGGAAATGAGTTTGCATTGATTTTGAGCTGTGATGGAAAGCCACCGAAGGGCTTTAATCAGAGGCATGAAATACTCTTATTTATGCTTTTATGTAAGATCGCTCTGGCTGTGGTCTGGACTGATAAGACTTGCAGCTGTGTGAGGAGAGAGAGGATGGTGGCTTGAAGTGGGAGTGGAGCCACGGCTGGTTGGGTTTTGGATTATGTTTTGCGACAGTATGCTCCTGAGTGAGAGGAAGAAAGAAATGAAGGAGGAGCCAGGATTTGGGTGTGAGTAATTGGGTGGATGGTGGCGCCGTTGACTGAGGAAGACTGAAGAAGGAGCGGGGGTGGAGTGGAGTCGGACTGCGGTCTGGCCGTCACGAGTCGCCAGTAGTCCCGACTCCTGCGGTTAGATGAGGTGGGACAGCCGGACCTCCGTGTGTGTGGCACAGGGAAGAGGTCAGAGCTGGAGGCAGAAACCTGGGAGCCATTGGCATATGGGTAGTATTTCAAGTCTGGTATGATCACCATCCTGGACTATGGAGAATGTATACATGGGGAAGAAAAAGCAGCCAAGGACCGTGCTGGGTGTGGAGCCAGAGTATTTAGGAAAGAAAGTCATGGAACAGGGTATATGCTGCTAAGTGACCAAGCAAGGAAAAGCTAGCAGATTGGTCGTTATTACTTATTTTAGTTATTTGTCTGGGTTATTGTCCGAGAAACTGGAGAGACAAACATAGGATTTACAGGTAGCATAGGACCTAATCAGAATCTCTTCTCTATAAAATGGACCTAGAACCTTCTCTCGGTGTGTAGGATGGAACTAGGTGATATTTATGAAGGCTCATGTTCTTCTACTTGCAGAAAGGGATTTGTGTACATGAAGATTCCGAGGTTTTTCAAAAGCCTTAAGCAGTTTTTGCTTTTATAATAAGGCTTTTTTGGGGGGAAGACTTTGAATTATCCTAGGTTTCATTTGTGAAATGTGCCCTGGTATATGGAGGTTGCTAGGGGTGTGGGTAGCAGAACCCAGGTTTATCTTCGGACACGTTTTTAGTCTGAACCTATTTCTAGAACCCAGTGTAAGCCATTTTTCTAGATAATCCTTCCTTCATTTAATAGCTTTGTATATTTAAAAGACAACACCTTTTAGCTAAGAATATTCAGGTTCTAAATGACTGTACTGCTGTTTAAGTTTAATGTCTGTTTAGAGATAAGTTGTTAGAATTGAAATACTTGCTTTCCTCGTATTACCGGTTATGTCAACTCACTTCTCCCATTTTGATGTGTGAAGATGTCTGCGTATTCTGGCTGATTCCCTCTTCTTTTCTTATCCCCAGAGGTGACCAGTCCCGGAAAAGAGCTGGGGATGAGTTGGCTTATAGTAAGTAATGAGGTTCCTTACCATTTCTGATGGTTCCATTATATAAGGCAGCGGCTGGTGGTGACAGTGTGGTGGGTGTAATGGTGTCTGCAGTGCTCTGGATGGTGTCTCACGAGGCTCTCCCTGTGATCAAGGTCACGCTTTCTGCAAGCTGTGACGGCTCCGAAGTCCAGTTGGGGGCGGTGGTTCTCAAGCAGCTGTCAAGAGCCTCTTCGATTCTTTAGTCTGTGCTAGCGTGTGATAGTGACCCCGCCTCCTTTCTGATGATGTAGCCTCCTTTCACTTTTTTTTTTTTTTAATCTCCTTTTGGGGGATTGGGAGAGAGGGGTGAGAAATATGTACTAAACAGATTGTTACCATTCTCAAATGCTGTCTGCTCTTCATACTTCTTCCTGTTGCAATGTTTTTTCAGACAGCTCATCAGCATGTGCAAGTTCCAGAGGGTACAGATAGTGAATGTATTGAATGTACTTTCCTTCCCGAAAAGAGGACACACTGGAGCTGCAGAGACTGTATTGGGAGCACAGCGGGGGTCCTGCAGACACTCAGGAGCTCTGTCACACAGTTGTTCTTGGAAGAGGATGTTGGACTTCTTACTTTGGTTTGTAATTTTAAAAAACAAATAACTAACAAAAACAAAACACAGTCAGTTGCTGCTAGACTTGGGGATGATTTCAAAATGGGACAATCTTTTAATGAGTTTATCTACAGATTCCGTGAGGGACAAGCATCTTGAGAAGTGACCATTGCTAAGGGAAATCCAGCAGCGACCATCAGCAGCTTCCTCCAGAATTCTAAGAGCAGAAGAATCTTTTTTTTTTTTTTTTTAAGCACTTGTTTTGTTCATTTGTGGATGTGGCACTTCAGCACATTGGCTTTTACACACCGAGATCTCTTTTGTTTTAAAATCGAGCAGATCATTACAATACAGTGTTTTTCACCCATAACCAAAAACAAACCCCAGTTAAAAGAGTTGGTCTTTGTTTAGCGTTAGAAAGTCTTGTTCAAGGAAAATGCTAACTCTGCTTCTGCCCTAACATCTCCCCTCACCAGTTCACAATGGTTTTCTACCCTGTGCCTTGAGCTTTGTGCACTTTGCAACTCCGTGACCAGTTGTTCACCTCCCAGATGCTTCCTGAAAAAGCTTGTGGGGTCACAGACTAACCCACCAAGGTGTCAGGTGTGACTTCGTAGCAGGAGACTAATGAGTAAGTGGGAAGATAGAAACGTGCTGCTTATGGGTCAGATTCCCCTCTGCCTCACCTGTGGCATATTCATGCTAATGTTGGGGACCAGCTCTTCCAGAACATATCCATTCCCTCCGTCACTTCCCATGACCTCACCAGCCGCTGTGGGGTGGCATGACGCTAGTGTAGGGTGGGCTGTCCTCTAGCACCGAAGCTCCCTTTAGAGCAGTGTGGAGACTTACCAGATGGTGGCAGCTAGTTGCTGTGACACTCTGGGAAGCAGATACGGCTATTAAATCCAAATGTAATCAGTGGTGTGGGATGCCTGATCCATTTTATTTTAAATGGGTGAGAAGGTACTTTAAAAAAAGTCTGCAGTCTGCATCTCTTGTAGCATTACATTCGAGAATAATAGAGACGAACTAGCACTGCTGTTGTGAAGCTTCGTTCCAGCTGTGACACAGCTATATTTTGGTTTTTTTCCCCTGCACCCACAGTGCTATTTAGTTTCTTATAAAAGTCTCTAAAGCTTATTCTAATCGTTTTTGGAAGGCAAAGAAAAAATAGATGTGGCAGGTGAAAATATTTTTCTTCTCAATTTTGCTTGAATCTAAATTGAGCATTTGCTTGACTCTGTTTGGCCGTGTGACACTAATAGTTACCTCTTCAGAGAACTTGGGACAAAACCAGATGTATCAGGGATACCGCCACACTTCTGATTGTCGGGCTCTTCATGGCCTCTGCCAGTTCACTCTGTCCGTTCTTGGGGAGCAGGCTGGGTGGGAGAGTTAGAAGTGCGGTCGTGGGAGCAAGTGGGTCACATCTAACACAAGTCCTCTGTTTGTAAAATTACTATTCAGAGAAGTAAACGTAAAGGTTGTCAGATTTATTTTTTAAGTACTTACCGACCAGAGTCGGATTTTGTGGAGGACTTTGGATTGGACTGATTTAACTCTGTGAGCATCTTGGGTTGTACTAATCAACACTGAATTCCTGCACGAATGTATACAGGCTCTCATAGTGCCCTCTACAGTTTGATTTGCTGCCCCAGTAGCATTCTGGTGTCAAGGAAGAATCCCATTCTATCATGAAGTCCAAATTTTACTTTCTCAATGGAATGCTTGCTGCAGGCTTACAAATAACACCTGCAACTAAAGTCCCTCCTGAGCGGTTTCAAGAATATTTCTGAAAGGAATAAAATTGGGATGTTTCTTTAAATGTGGATGAATTCTTCATTATCCTAATAATGTACCCAAATGCTTTTTCTGGGAGAGTGTTTCTTTGGCCAACAGGGGAACTTTCTCTGTAAAAGCATTGTATTATGATGTGAATTGGCATTAAAATCTTTGGATGCTTTTGCATTATTAAGTTAATGGAGAAACATTTTATAGTGTCTTCTTTTTATTATTATGTATGTGTTAACAAAAAGCGGACAAAGTGTGCGAAGTTCAGCTTCCCTAAATGTTTGCACAGCGACTGCAGCGAGCTGTGGGCCAGCGCTTGGTACTGCGAAGCCGCGAGCGGAAGGCACTGTAGGAAGAACACACACGCCCTCCTAGTGCGCGTGACTTGGTTGTTAACTCGTGCTGGCCCCTTGAGGCACATTGCAGTATGAAAAACCGGTTTCTTCGTTTTGACTAGAAATCGACCTTGCTTACGTAATTGGGTTTCTTAACAAAATTCTCCGTTTGCAGCCTGAGACGAAAGGTTTGCCCTCCGTTTTTGTATTGACTAAGCACCGTTTACCAGAAAGTGTTTTCTTCTTACGTTTACTTGTATTCTTCTTGCCAGTACAGTATACAGTTTCTCCACCCCAGTTAAATCCTGGCTTTTGTGGGGCCCGAAGCATTGAGGACAGAAACCTGTACACGGATTGTCTCGATAGTCAGCACGTGGTTGATTCGGCAAGGCTGGCCGGCATGCGCGCGCAGCCTGGGGCCAGACTCTCCAAAAGAAAGCCAGTTCGGTCACCTCGGGATAGTGACAGGTCAAAGTAAATGATGATTGTTTTGAGAGACGGTACTTACTTTAAAAGTTGGCCTTATGCTTCAGTAACTGTCCTCTGCTGTTGCCTGTTGTCACCGCTGCGCCCTAACCCGGCAGGATCTGCTTGTTTTCTGTGGAGCAGGAAGCAAAACCTGGCGTAGTGACTCCGAGCAGTTCCTAGGCGGAGCTGGAAGAAGCACAGACCTGGAGGCAGGGGTTGTGCATTAGTCAATTTTGTGGGAAAATTACCTTTTTTTCCCCCCGTCCCTCTTACAAATTTGAGGCAGTTCCTCTCCCTTTCTTTGAGGCATGGGGTGAACACTGACCGGTGAGGGAGATTGCGGGGGCAACAGGTGCCCGGGGCCGTGCGTGCTGCGTGTGTGTCTCCAGTGCGGCAGCCCCCAGGGAGCTGCCACTCCCCTCGCTGTAAACGCCACGCTTTCTGTTGGGCTGCAAATTTGCACACGTGAAGAATTCCTCAGGAAGAGTTTGCACACGCATCGCCTCGCACTATTCTGAACTGACCGAACAGGGGATTTGCAAGTTTTTCGGCACAAAAGGAGAACTTCGGAGTGGTGGTCTCTGCACACGTTCTAGCAAAGGTAATGGTGACCTAGCAAACACGGCGGGTCCCTGCAGTTGTAGAGTGAGCAGGAGGACGTGTGTCATAGTATTTCCATAAGCCTGTTTAATCTCCAGAGTAGCCCTTCCAGATTTTGTCTTTTTTTCTTATCGAGACCAGCTTATATTTTCTTCTGTTTTCTCCGTTTTATGGCAGTTAATTATTTCCATGGTAATTATAGAGGCATTTGCCCTTGAGCTAAAATTCAGTTGTTTAGTAAGCAGCTTTTAAAATAACTGAACCTTGTTTTATGAATATACACTAATCTGAGATGTTTAAAAAAATTTAAAAAGCTGCATTAGGTCTCCAGTCAGTTTGGATGTTTTGAGTTGATTTTTTTTTATGGTGTCTCATTGCGCTTCAGAGTATTACGTTTACTTTACTTCAGGTCTAGGGCTCTTAAGAGGACTTTAGAATTCAAGATCAGAATGTGAATCCCTTGACTGACACCTCGAAGAGGTTTATAGGACCTTTTCGGTTATGAGTACAGTTTTCAGTAAGCTTGCCTAAGGTGAAGTTCATGTGTATCAGAAGTTAAAGTAGAAGTTATAGGAGTTCTTGGAGTAATAGCTTTCCTGTTACTTTGATTATACTGTTGCAGTTTGCCCCAGTTTCTGGCCACCAGAATCGATGACAGGGCCCCTGTTCTTTTTCAAGGGTAGTGATTCCTGTTTTGTCCCCACTGTTGATTAACTAAGTCACTGACACTTTCCCTCCTCCCCTGGCCAGGACCCTATTTTGAACTTCTTTCCAGAGCCGAGTGGCACAAGTCCATACACTGTTTCTGCTGATGTCGGTGGTGTGACTGGGGGACAATTAGAATTGTCATTCAGAGGTACATTCTTGACCTCAGTATACACTGTATCCCTGCTGGGTGGAAATTTATCTTCATTTCTGGTTGGACTGCATTGTTTAGAAAAATGTTAATGGTTTATAATTCTAGGAAATTATATAGAGTGGCTCTGGGGTAAATTTTGTGGTTTGAAAAAAAATATTTTGTATTGATTCTCACATGTCATTTCAATGTGGTGACGATGTACTAAATGCAGTAGGACTGTCGATATTCTCTTAGAAGGATGTGTTTTGTTAAACAGATGGCAATTTAATTGCTCTCATTAGCCCTGTTTGTCGATACTACAGCCACGCATTTTAGGAGAAAATGATTCAGATGTGAAGTTGTGGGGAACTGTGGCTGGAAACAGGAATGCTTATGAATGGATGGGAGGTCAGAGGCAGGCAAGAGGCTCTCGCCACCCACCAGCACGGCCAGAGCAAGGATGAAGCAATGAGCCTAGTCCCTGGTGGTGCATATTTGTTGGAAAGCATGGTGGAGCTTAGAGCAGGGTGTTCTGTACATCAGTTCTTCTGTTAATTCAAGAACAACAAAATGGTGAATGAAATTCTTACTGATTGGGGATTTAAGCCACTGACTTTGGCTCTGACCTTTAACTCTTGATGGATTCGGAATCACTCCTTCTGTATTAGGGTGTATACCATCCCTCTAAGACATTGTGGTTAATGAAATAAATCTTGTACAGATGTCCTCGGCTTGTTATGTTGCTCCTTGGTCACTAGAACTTTGTTACGGTACGGAATGTAGGGTTTTGCTTGCAGTATATTCACAGTGCCCTCCTAAATGATAAGCACACTCAGCACGTGTCTGTTCTGTCATGGAGAATCAATCCGCTGGCATGGGGAGCGTCCATCGTGACCTCGGACCAGTGATTAAAGAAACGGGGTGTGTGTACTTGACTATATACATTTAGCACATAGTCTGCACACGTATGAAGTATCTGCACCTGTGTACACATATGTGTCGTTTTCTTCTCTAAACACCGGGGCCTCGTAGACCTTTAATCGGAACTTTCTCCCTCGTGGTTGTTTGCACTGATGACACCATCTTTAAAAACATGACCCCCCTGTGTTTTCTTGGCATGAAATTAGTATTATCCCCTCGGGTTTTGTCTTCCCACTTTCCAGTTTTAGTTTCTCTCACTTTCTCTTCACTTGATCTTAGCCAAAAGGCCGAGAAGCGATTTTCTCTCACTTTCTCTTTACAAGCGTCCTTCCTAACAGTGTTCGCAGAATTCTGGGTTTCCCGCTTTCGTCCTCCTCTTTTTTAAAACCTAAGCTGTATTATCGTTGTACAGACTCTGATTGCCACACCCAGCAGCATTCCGTACTCGCTTCTCTTTTTCTTGGCATTTAAGTCACCTGACAGTTTCCTTCTTCAGCTTTTTCTTTTTTTTCCAGCCAGCTAGGGAATTATTTAAATTCTCTCCCCTCTCTTGTAGCAGATTTTGTTTTTTACTGAGTATAAAACTTCTCTATGAGAGTCAGTTCTTTGTGTATATGTGTGTGTGTTTCCTCTATTGGCATGTGTCTTTAATAATCTCGAATTCCAGAATATTTTGAATTTCAAAGAACACGATTTGATAGGAGGAAGGTCTTACACATAATCTGAGAGCAAATGTTTGTCTCAGCTTAACAGAGTTGCGTGTTCTGGGTAAGGTTCTTGTGAACCTCGGTGTCCCTATATTAAGCCCATTTCCCTCCCCAAATTAACTCATGATAGAGAGCCTCTGCATAGAGCCGTGGGCTTAATTGGCCCGTTCCACAGGATATAACAGTTTTAAACTTAATTATGCCCTTAAGTGACTAATAATAGACCTCAAAGTATATATTTTCTAAAATGTCCACAACTACAAAGAGAAGTCGATTAATCTACCAATATAATAGGTGTTTTAAGCATACCTCCCTGATTAATTAATAGATCACTAAGAAGACAAAATCATGATGATGAAGGGCATAGAAGATTTAAACAGCACAACTAATAAGTTAGACCTGATGGAGATAATCTAAAATCACCTTGCACCTTCCAATAAGAAAATAAGCATTTTTTTTTTTGCAAATTAAATCTAACGTTGTATTTAAAGTATAACAAATGATGACCACAGTGGATTTATCTGAGGAAGCAAATTCGTTAATATTAAAGATCAATCAGTGTAACTCGTCTGTTAACGGATTAACATATCAGCTTGTCTATGAAAATCTACAGAGTCTGCAAGGCAGATGAGAAGACTTAAAGAGTTTATCACGTTCACTGGAACAAAATCAACATGCGAATGTCAATTACATTTCCATGCATCAAGCTACAAACTATTAACATCTTAAGATTTTAAACTTAAGAAAATTTACACTAGGGACAAAACAGTGTAAAGTATAGAAGAATAAATCTTAAGAGCTATATAAACCTTTTAATGAGAAAATGATGATGGAAAAAACCCCCAACACCTTGATTAAGGGAGAAACTGATGGATAAGAAGATCATCTAGGTCTCAGCTCTTTGTCCAAATGGATTAGTAAATTAATGTCCTTCCAACAAAAAGTCCCAATGGTTTTCACTGTGGTACTTGACAAGTTGATCCCAAAATGTAAATGGAAGAGCAAAGGGCCAACGGTATTCAAAACATTATTTAAAAAACAATGAAGCATGACTGGAACTAGCACTAGCACTACCAGATTTAAAAACTTAGTCGAAAATGAAAAAACCAGAAGCCACTTACCTGATCAGATATCTGAAGAAACAACAACAAAAAACTTACATAAAATGTAGTCAATAAAACAATGTGGATCGGTACAGAGATTACAAGTGGAGGAACAGACAAGGAAGAGCTCAGAAAGCGACCCACCTAGTCTGGGACACTTAATTTTTAAAAGGGGAGTCATTGCAGACCTGTGGGGAGGAGGATGGATTATTTAATAAATGGTGCTTCAGTAGTTTTGCACAAAGGATAAAAGTGAATTGGACCTCTCTGCCTTGCACCAGCTGCAAAAAGCAATCCCATGTGCATTCAAGATTCACTTAAGAAAGTTAAAAATATAAAACTTTTAGAAGACAATAAATATAGAAGGGTATTTTTATGGGGCACCTGGGTGGCTCAATCGGTTAAACGTCCCAACTCTTGGTTTGGGCTTAGGCATGATCTCCCAGTTTGTGAGTTCAAGCCCCACATTGGGATCTGCACTGATAGTATGGAGCCTGTTTGGGATTCTCTCTCCCTCTCTCTGCATTTCCCCTGCTTGCTCTCTCTGTCTCTCTCAAAAATAAACTTAAAAAAAAAAAAGGATATTTTTATGACTTTGGAGAAGGGCAGCGTTTTGTAAACAAAAGAGGAAGTGCAAACCATTGAAAGATGAATAATTTGGCTACATTGATAGTACTTTTGTCTACTGGACATTCTACAGAGCAAAAACAGGCCCAAAGTGGAATAAGATACAGATAATCACAATATATATCACTTGTTAAAGAGCACCTGAGTGCAAATCACTAACAAATAGAGAAATGAGCAAAAATGCAAGCAGCATTTCACAGAAGAACAGAAATGGCCCATAAACCTAAAAAGATGTCTAACTTCATTAGTTAGCAGGAAACACACTCATAAATACCATTTGGCTACCAACTTGGCAGCGTCTGAAAAATTGAAATACCAATGATTGGAGGCATGATGACAATAGGATCTTTTCTGTGGGCTGCGTTGGCATGTAAACCAGTACTACCACTTAGGAAAACAGTATTATCTAGTGTAGTTGAACACAGGTTAATTTCCAGGCCAGGATTTACACTCAAGAGAAACTCCCGTGTGGGTGTATACATCTAGGAAACGTACAGGAATGGTCGCAGCAGCATTGTTCATGGTTAAAAAGAAGGCAGAAGAGAGCCGATGCCCATCCACAGTACAATGGATAAGTGTATTTGTGCAGGTCATCGGTCAGTCTCAGGAATCACATTGAGTTAGAATAATACAGTAGTCTGGGTACCTTTATATGTAGTTAAGAAACTGGAAAAACTAGGTACATTGTTTAGGGATTCATGAGTAGTAAAACTAAAGGAAAGAGAGATTAACATCTAAGATCATAGTTTCTTGGGGGTGGAGTGGAAGCAGAGAGGAGCACAGGCTGGTAAGCACTTGGCAGAGGCTGGTAGATGGACATTTTGACCGTTGTAAATATATCCATTCTTGAGTTAACATGTATATTCGGTGCAAAGCCAATCCAAATGCCAAAGAGTATTTATTTTTAATACAAATTAAAAATTCACATACAAGTATAAACAGATGATAATAGGATCTTCATTGAACGGGAAGAAAAAAGGGAACTTGCTCTACCAAAAAAATTGTTTTTAAGTGCAATTAAATTTTTACCCTCATATAAAAATAGACATCATCAATGGAAAAGAGTTTGAAAAATAGACTCCAATGCTTTTAAGAATTTAGAGTACATTGAAGGTGGCTTTTTGAAATCATCCTGACCATGATGGATTATTCAATAAAAGGTGCTGGTGGAAGTAGAGAAAATTTATTCCCATCATACCATTCACCAAAAGAAATCCCAGTTGGAGTAAAAAATTTTTAAAGAGTAAGTTATAAAAACTTGAAGACAATATAGTTAGTATTGGGGGGATTGGAGAAGTTTGTTTTAAGGATGTAAGCAATGGCATGAAACATCGCTGTAGAAACCAGTAACCTGTGTGCACGTAGACACCACCCCCAGCATGTGTATATAGACCTGTATATTTTTAAATTAATGTTTATGTACTATACTAAGACACATAAGGCAAAAAAGAAAAGAAAAAAGTGAAAACGTTTTAAAATATCTTTTGCGTGTATTGTAAAATACCTTTGGCTCTTTCTAAAAAAATTCTTTTTCTTTTAGAGCTATACGATTAAAACTGCTTCCTTTTTCAAACTTCTAGTTTTAACATTTTGTGATAAAAATAATTTCTGGTTCTAAGGTAAGTTTATTTTACTGCTGGGTTTTAATGGCTGTTGTAAAAAAAAGCCACTCGATTAAGATCTGCGGATCCACATGACTGCTTACTGGAAAACAGTGCTCATTTTCAGTTCCATCTACTAGTCTTAAAAAGTGTTGAAATCTTTATAATAAATTTCCATCTTTCTCACTGTCAGTAACTCGTTCTTGCTTAATTGCAAGTGTGGCATTTTTATTGTTGGTATATATATATATATGTAATTGGGTTCAAAACCTACTGAAACTCCTGTTTGGGTTTCATATCCCAAGCTTCCAGTGTGCACGTATATGAGAGTTTATAGGTGACAATTTTTGGTAATGCATTTTGGTAAAGTTGAAGCATGTCTAACCATTTTGAAAAAGCTTTTAACGTGAATTCTTTGGGAAAAAACAGCTCCTTTCTTACTCAGTGTTAGAATGTCATCTTTACCTTGAAGGGTCAGATAAAGTGTGTGTGTGTGTTTTTAATACCTTTTACATTCCATATTATGGACAGGTACTGGTCATAGTAAAATATTGTAAGGGTGCTCTTATGTGAGGTAAAATTAGTGAGGCCACTTGCTCTGTGGGGGCACACCAAGTACAATATTCTGCAAGACGATGGCGCCTTGTCCACGGCTGTGCTTTGTGGAGCTCAGACTGCTTCTTGAAGCATACCTCACGTTGCCTGCGTGCTTCCTGACCACTTACATGCGCATTGTGTTAATGAAGTTTGGGTAAAGCTTCTTGACTCTTAATTTTTCTGAAATGTTTATGCAGTTTTGAGAGAGGAGACAGAGCTCAAGCAGGGGAGGGGCAGAGAGAGAGGGAGACACAGAATCCGAATCAGGCTCCAGACTCCGAGCTGTCAGCACAGAGCCCGACGCGGGGCTCAAACCCACGAACTGTGAGATCATGACCTGAGCCGAAGTCGGAGGCGCAACTGCCTGAGCCACCCAGGCGCCCCTGTTTTTTACTCTTAACATGATGGGTCCTGATTTCTCCCTGCACCTCTGTGGATCATCTTGTTTACTTCAGAGACCACTGGCTTAAACATTAAAGGAGATGAATTATCTCGCAGAAGTCGCAAGATTGGGCAGCTCCAGGATCAATAAATGCAGCAGCTCCTGGACATCATCAAGGACCCGGGTTCCTTCCAGCTTTCTGCTCTGCCAGCCTTGATGTGTTAGCTTTGTGCTGGAATCGCTTCCCTCAGGGTCTTGGCTCCTACAGTTACCAGACATGAAGCCAACCACTTGAGAAGACCTTGTTTCCCAGCTTTTTTTTTTTTTCTTTAAGAGCAAAGAAACTTGCTCACGAGCCCACTCGCGTGGTTCCCCTCACTTTTCACTAGGGAAGTTGGGATACATAAACACGCCCCACCTAATAACTGGGAAAGAGATTGGGACCACCGTGGTTGACTTAAATAAGTCTCCCCTCCTGGGGCTGTGGTTGTGGCTCACCTTCCCACTGGCCTCAGGAGGAGGATGTACTAGAACTGAGCCCTGTTCTATGTTAGAAAAACGGGAGGGAAGAATGGCTGTTGGCAACTATTGGTTTGCTTGAATCTCCTGCACGGGGCAATGACTACTGCTGCTTAGGAGCCTCTAGGAGATGCCAGAAACAACTCTGATTCAGCATCAACTTTGGTCTTCCACACACGTACACAGAAACCAACTGTCACCACCTCTCCTTCAGAGTGAACTGATGTACTCTTGTTTGAAAGTCAGGGTAGTCCAGATCTGGAATCCATAAACAACAAGGTTTTGGCACACCCCTGGCTGGAATAGCCAGGGTACAATAAAGAACACAAAGCGGAAAAGAGCTTGAGCTACCTGAACACAGGCCCAAGAAAACCAAGTCCCTGGCTGGGAAAAGGTCTCACCTGGGTATGGCTAGTTTCACCCATCACAAAAATAGGGCCATGTTGTTGAGCTAGTGCTTAGTAAACACATCCTCTGTCAATGGGAAAAGATGGCTCACATAGCATAAGAGCGGGAAAGGAAATAGATGTGAACTAAGCAGCTACTTTACAGTGGCTGCTATTTACTGGCCGTCTGCCTGTGTGGCAGGTGCTTTGTGCAAATTTTAAGAGCATTTGAGTAAGACGATTATGAGTGCCACTCTGTAGGCAGCTTCTAACATGGTCCTCAGTGATCCCTGCCTCCTGGCATTCATTCACCCTGGAGTGTGAGCTGGACCTAATGACTCTCTTATAATGAATACAGCAAAAGTGATAGGTGTCACTTCTGTAATTAGATTACAAAAGACTGACATCTGCCTTATTGGTGTGCCCCCTGGCTCTTCTTGTTTGCTTACTTTAATGTAAAGGCCCACCTGGCAAGGAACTGAGTGTAGCATCAGGCCAACAGCCAGCAAGGAACTGAGACCTTCAGTAACAGCCCACGAGGCGCTGAATTCTACCAACAACTGCTGAGCAAACTTGGAAGTGGATCTTGCCCCACTTAAACATTACGATGATTTCTGCCCTGGCCGACACCTTGACCATAGCCTTGTCAGGGACGCTGAGGCAAAGAACTTAGCCAAGCTGTGCCCAGATTCTTGATCCAAGGAAACTATGAGGTAATATATACATGGTATTTTGAGTCATTGCATTTTGGAGTAATTTGTTACACAGCAATAAATAACTATTATGAGATAGTCAAGATGTCAGAGATTTAAAAACTTGTCCAAAGTTGCATAATAGTGGCAGATTTGAGCCTTTATCTGCCAGGATGTTTTTGTCTTACTACCTGATCCTCCTGATAGCCTCCAGTGGAGGTAAGCACTGTCCCAGTGCTGACCCACTAATCCTACCTCCCTAGCTGGAGCTGTTCAACCATGTCTGCAATAACCTTAGGAGAGAACCTTCTCCACTGAGGTTCCGTGATAGAAGCCCTAGGGAAAGTGGCTTGAACAGTTTTTTTCCCACTTTTCCCAAGGTTGGTACATGGCTCCTAGATGCACAGGGAGAAGTTCTATATAATGGATGCCTTTAGGGCATAAGGGATTAACTCCTTCCAGAAACCCTGGTTGAGAAGGGCTAGTGGGGAGAGAGAAGCAGAGCAGGAGAAAATCATGAGGTGTGCTGTGGGGAGAAAAATGCCCTGAGTAACCCCTAGAAGAGATTTTCCTCCTGAAGCAGCGTCAAAAGCTACTAGTGAAGCCAGGAACGCCCTGTATGCACAGAGTCCTCCAGCTCAAGGTAAGCCCATGGCTCTCCTCTGGTCATGACAGGGTGAGTGAGGCCTTAGCTGGATGGGGTACTTGAGTTCCACTTCCACCGTTTTCCTGTGTTTTCCAGGGGCATACGAAGGTGGGAGGAGCCCCACGAAAGGCCTGTCCACTCAGACAGAGAATTGGATGGACATTGGTATTACCAGCCTAGTTTTAGGTAAAATGACATCGCAACCCATCAACCCATCAGAGGAAGCTTTGAAAGAGGGGCAGTTGAAGTCCTTGGCACTTGGGTCTCCTGTAGCTGGGAGGTCTCTTCCCTGGGCACTGAGGGGGCCCCTCTCTCCTGGGTTGCTTGCACCCTCTGCTTTCAGGCTTTCCAAGGCTAGCCAGGGTCTAGCTGGGTACCCCCCAGTTCCCAAGACTTGGAATCAAGCTCATCCAAGGCGACAGTGTGAAGTGTGAGCCATCGTGGCCTGGAGACACACTGGGGTGGGAGAGTGTCCTTGAGACTCTGGCCAGGGGAGCAAGTGGCAGAACTGGACGTAGACCAGGACCTCTGAGAGGCAGCGTGGTGCAGTTGAAGACATGCGCTTCAGACTCAGAGATGTGTTGGGTCAGCTAGCTCCTGGCGTATGAGCTGTGTGTCCCTGTGCAGGTTACGTCAGCTCTCTGAGCCTCGGTTTCTCCTGCTGTGAAGCCAGAGTGGCCAGGCTTTCACTTTTCCCTGGTTCAGGTGCTTCTCATCCTTCAGTGAGAAAAGCATCCGCCACCACGGTTACTCTCCCACTGTTCTATCACTGAGTGTTGGCTGTGTGTCTGGCACTGTGTGCAAGGCACTCTGTCCACTGTCTCGGTGACGCTCATTTTCCAATGACAAAGCTGGAGCCCACGGATGTGAAGTCACCTGTCCAAGGTCACCCACCGGTGACATAGTAGCCAGTCCTTAATGATCGCACACGGTCAGGTCGATGTAAGGGCTGCAAGATGTAACCAGAGCACAGCCTGGGAAGGGCAGGTGCCCAGGAGGTGATCACTGTTTCCTTGGGGTGGCCTTCCATGGCTCAGCTGTCTGGATGGCAGAGGACAGTGTCCATGGGGCACGAACTCAGCCTCCTATCATGGGTGCTGAGCCCTCAGCCCGAGGGCCGTCTAGTATCAGCAGCATTCTCTGCTGGGCAGTGCCTGCCAGGCTCCAGGTGGCTACTCCACCTGCCGACAGAGCCCCATCTGTGAGCGCCCCAGCCTCAGGGAAGGCCAGACTTTCGGGACACACAGAAGAAGAGGTGCCCAACAAGTCTGTCAAGAGTCCGCTCTCTCAGCAGAGCCAGAGACCCCCACTCCCCCCCCCAAGTTAAAAGGACTTCTCTGCCAGCCCAACCGAAATCACAATCCAGTGGCTAATTATTGCTTGCTGTTGGGAGGGAGAGGGATCTAAGCCACAGTCAAACATACTCAGGGGAGACAACCCTGTTGCAGGGAGAGCTCAGCTTAGAATCTGGATCAAACTGGGAATTTTGGCTCCACCATTAATTCACCAGGCAAGTCACGGAACCACTCTGACCTCCAGTCTCTTCATCTATAAAACAAAAAAGTGGCCCATGGTGGTGAACATCATTGTTTGGGTCTTCTGATGGTCCATTTCTCTTCTTCATATAGTTCGTGTGGGGGGTTACTCCTCCCATTCACTACAGTCTCGGGGACACACCTGGGGGAGCTGTCCCACCTCCCTTAGTGCCAGGTGGGCAGGTAACCTGAGTTACCCAGGCTTTCTTCCTGGGAGTTGGGGTGGTGTATGGGGCCATCTGAAGTCTGAAAAATGCGGGAGTCAGCCCTTCCCCAGAACAAACACACCAGGACTGGGTGGGGTTCCTGCCACTGAGATCCCTGGCCCAGGCTCCAAAACCTGGCTCTCAGCAGTTTCTACCCGGTGACCATTGTCCCTTTGCCCACTGTGGCCTTACCTCTGCCTTACGGGGTGATGGTCAGTGACTGGTGCTTGCAGCCCACGTGCCCTGGCTAAGACCCCCAGAAGATCTCTTGGGTGGGATCCCTTCCCCATAGCGGGGACTTTGTTACCCACTTTGGAGCTTTCTGAAACGAGGTGGTGGGCAGAAAAATGAACACATTTGAAATATAGAGACGACGATTTTTTCCTCCTCTGCATTTTCCCTCTGGAAAGAAAAGGGTCTCATCACAGTGGATCCAGGATGGAGTGACCAGGTGTGCGGTCCCTGGGAGCCCCCGACATTGACCGCTCCTCGCAGAGAAATCGGGGTGTCTGCTCACCCCAGCCCTCCGTCAGGCGCAGCCAGGCCTCTGGTCATGTGAGTGATGCCCCCGCACGGCTGCTGGGATGTCTCTGGACGCCCAGGCCGCCATGGCTTAACAAACTGCAAAACACTTCCAGCCGCTTCTCTCCTCCGGCTATTTGTGAATTGCGTTTGCCCTGGTGCCCGACAGAGGGAAGAACGCATTTCCAATCTCCAGGCTGCAGTAAGTGTATTTCTGCCCCCTGGGAGCTTGGTGGGGAGGACCCGACAGCCTGGGGCCCTGGTCCTCAGCACCGGGGCTCTGGGGCTTCGAGGGAGCTGGTGACCTTCTGGGACAGTGGGAGCCAGGTAAGCCTGGAGGGAGGCGGTGGCCCTCGGGCACCTTTTGAGGAGACACAGTGGAATCTAACAGTTGGGGGTGGGCAGGGATGAGGGCAGCCCCCTTGTTACCCACCCTATGATATCTGGAAGGAGCCCCCTGAGCAAGACAGAGAACCGTAGGCCTCAGTTTCTGTCTCTAAGTGAGAACTTTTAGGAAGAACAACCCCACGGGATGAGTCCTCTTTGTTCCAAGCACTGCGCCAGGCATTGTCACTCTGTGTCCTGTGTCCTCACTCGGCCCTGTGAGGCAGGTACCGTTGTTAGCCACCCCGTTTTCCACATGAGGTTCAGTCTTGGGGTCCAAACAGGGCTGTCTGGGTCCAGAGGGACGTCTGCTACCCTGTGGTCCCTGGGAGCCAGCTGGCGATAAATCCAGGTCTCCCTCCCCGCTCCAACCCCACCCCCCGCCCCCGGCCTGGCCATCGCCTCTCCAACACTGCTCTGTCCATGCACCTGCGCCTGGCACGGTGGCGCCCGGGGGGACACCGACTTGGAGGGGTGATGTTGCAAGGCAGCGCGGAGCCTCCTATGCGCCCCCTGCCACCTGGTGAGACTGAAGTGTGAGAGCCGGTGCTGCGTTAGCTGTCGCGGAGTTTTCTCCCCGACTTTGGGTACAGGCTGCTAGTTAGCAGCTCGGTTCTTTGGAAGCAGGCAGATCTCAGCGCTGCCACTTAGAGCGTGGCTGTGGTCTGCGTTTCCCCGACCCGTCCGGGGGGCGGAGCTTGTCCTGGAGGTGGGGCTAGTGAAGGTCCCGGGAAAACTTTTTCTTTCCTTTAGGGAAAGCCGTTATCACATGCCAGAGGACGACAGCAGAACCACCGCACTGTCTAATCAAAGCCCACTATCGAAGTTGCCTTTTAACTTTTCCTTGGGCTAAAATTAGATGCCTGTTTTCTTTTAACTCAATAATCAGCCACTGAGCAGCCCCCACGGATTGGATTAGGCGGTCTCCATGGTTATCCGACACATCTACACGTCTTATTAGATCCATACCTAGGCTGCGGTCCCAGAATGGAAGTCCTTGGGTAACAACAGTAGCTTTCAATTACTGGGTGTATCTGTTGTCAGGCTGTGAGCGGAGCGCTTTGTATACACATGGCATTTAATCCCCAAAACAGTTCCATGAGGGGACTGCTAACATTCCCAGCTCCATTTTGCAGAGGGGTGAGCGGGCTTCAGAGAAATTCAGTAACCAATCTATAGTCTCTCAGCTACCAAGGGGTAGAGCTGTGGTCTGACTTGGGTCTGTCCCCAAAGGCTGTGCTCCTGGTCCTGGGCCACACTGAAGCTCCTGGAGTGGGAATGGGGCTCTGAGCCACCTCAGCATTTCAGGACACTTAATAGGAACCAATCATTTACCCACAAAATGCGGCTCGGGCTGGCTCACGCCGCAGCTGAAATGCTATTACCTCTTCATGGTCACCATGGGAGTCTAATTTCAGTCTAACTGGCCCTGGTGGGCAGTTAAAGACGTGATTAATGAAAGAGGGTGAGTTGGCACTTCACTGCACTGTGGGCAGGCAGCCTGGAGCCTGATGGAGCTGGAGACCTTAGGTCTGGGAGCTTCTGTTTTGCCCTCCTCCCCCTTGTCTGTTCAGAATCAGGGAGGGATGAGAGTGGGCAGCAGGGAGCCAGGAAGGTCCTGAAAGGCAAATACAGTTGAGGAACCTGCAGCATCTTGGGGCCCCCAACCATCTCCTACCCCAGGAAGTAGGAGCTCTCCCTATTCCCGGTTTCCAGATGACAAGCTGAGGCTCAGGGAGGTGCCCAGGTGGCAGGTGGTAGGTGGCAGAGCCGAGAGGGCCAGACCCAAATCAGAGCCCCTCGGGAACTACTCCCTGCACTGTCGTCTCTACTGCCTACCTGTCACCACGCAGCCATGGACCCCGGGCCAGTCGCTGTGCTTCACCCCAAAGACCCCACTGGGCTGAGTGTGCCTGCCTGGCTTGCTTCTACTTCACTGGCTAGAAGAGCTGCTGATGCCGTGTCCCCTCATGTGCAGCTGGGGTCCATCTTGCTGCAAAGCCTGGAGCCTTATGTTTACCTGCCACCCCCCCCCCAACAAACTGAGGTGTGGCACCACCCCTCAGCCCCCCATCTCAGCAACGGCATCATTTGTCAGGGCTGGATCGCAGGTCTTCTCCCAACATTACCTAGCAAAGGGTCCTTGGTCCTGCTGCCCCTTGGTCTTCTCACTGGCAAGAAGAGGGGGTTCCCGAGCTTTGGTGCACAGGCCTAGCACCCAGGAGGCTTGATACTCCCCTAACCGCCACCCCACTAGGATCCTGATTCTATAGGTCTTGAGCAGGACACAGACACCTACGTTTCAGCCTCAAACTCCAGGGGCCTTGATGCACCACGGGTGGGAAGGGGACACACGCTTGATCGGTCTAAGGTATGAATTTCTATGTGGTCTCACTGACGGCTAATTCTTAGTCACCGTCCCACTTTTCTCATCCAGGGCTAAAATTAGAATCCCAAATTCAGTTGACCTTTCCATTCACCTGTCACTGTGCTCTGAGCACCGCTCTGGTGCCAGGACCTGGGGCGGGGGTGTGCTGACAGGGACACACAGTGGGCCTGTCCCCCTGCTGTTGGTTCTTATAACAGAGCCCTTGGCAGCAGCTAGGAAGAGCCGAACACTCCAAATGGGGGCCCGGCACGCAGGGTACGTGAGTCCTGTTCTCTGGAGTTCATGATGCTTTTCTCCCAGAGTAGGCTCCCTCCTCTCCTGGAAACCCCATGAGCCCCCCTGTAGCTCAGCCAGCGCCTAGCACATTCCGGTGGCTGTTCGGCCCCGGGGAGCCTGTTGCCTGCCAGCCCAGTTAGGGTGGTGTGACAGCCCAGCTAGCTGGGGAGACGGTGGTGGGGGCGGCGCTTCAGATCGGAGCCCCCCCAGAGCCCTCTGCAGTCAAGGGCTTTATTAATATAGATTAATGGGCATAAACAGGATTCTTGTTTCCTCAAATAAATGGATTTTGAATGGTTACTCTGGCAACCAAACCTGGCTCCGTTTGTTATCCAGGAGAAGGAGATTGAGCTCTAGGATCTCTGTTCTTGCCATTATATTTCACAATGTCTGAGTCCGGGGTGGGGAGAGCAAGGGGGGGTGCATGAGGAGGGGTGTCATTCAAGAGGCTCCACTGGCCCCTTGGTATGAGGCCGGGCTCTGGGGGGAAATAAGGCAGGTGTCGTGTGGACTCTTGGGCCCCTGAGTCCTGGGCCAGTGGACCCATCACCAGGGCCCACGAGCGCTGGTGGCTGTGGTTCTGACATTCAAGGACACATGGAGCTTGTCTGTGGAGCACTGATTTGGGATGCATCTTGCCAAGAGGATTCTTAGCCTCCTGGCGCCGGGGGGCAGGGGGGGGGCCCGGCTGGGCATCAGGGTGCTCTGCAGTGAGTCTCCCCATGCTGCCCTCCACCTCCCTACTCTTGGGGCCCCCTATTGTGAGGCTCTCCAGAGGCAAGAAGAGCAGGAGCTGGGGAGTGCAGACCGCACTGAGCAGACCCGCCGGGCAGGATCCCGGGAGCACTGGGAAAGGGACCTCCGGCAAGCGGAGCCGGGCAGGCACCAGCCAGGCCACACTACCAGCTGCTCAGAATTTTCTCTGCAGACACAACGCTGACCCAGCATGAGCGGTGACACCAGACGGATGCCAGAGGCCCGTCAGGAGGAAATCAGTCTTCCGGGAGCAGGTAGACTTCTCACCCTCACTGTTGCAGCCCCCCTTTCTTGAGCACTCCCTGATGCTCTGACTCTGCACGCATGCTCTTTTTCCGCCTCTCCGGAGTTATGTGAGGCCCAGAGAGGTTAGGCACTGGTGCAAGGCTGCACAGCGCAGACCCGTGTGGTCTGGCTCCGCAACCCACACCCATTAATTCGTTATTCATCGGGCAGTTCCTCGTTGAGAGTGTCTTGTACAGCTACGTCCTGACATCAGTGGGAGCCCTAAAGCTTCTGTGTCTGGGACTCCAGTGTCAGTCCCGTCCCACCCTTCTGACCCGGGGCCCCAGGAAGGTTGACAGTGTCCCTTTTGTCAATGTCATGGACCCACCATGCAGAGGCAGATGCCCCCACTTCAGCTTATGGGACATGACAGATGAATGGTCTCCCGATGCCCCCATCAGTCTCAGAGGGGAAACTTGCAAGGGAAAAGGGCCCCCCCCTCCCCCCCGCCGTCCTCTGAGTCAGGAGAGTCCTGAGTCAGGACCCCAGGAAGGTTGACAGTGTCCCTTTTGTCAGTGTCATGCACCCACCATGCAGAGGCAGATGCCCCCACTTCAGCTTATGGGACATGGCAGATGAATGGTCTCCCGATGCCCCCATCAGTCTCAGAGGGGAAACTTGCAAGGGAAAAGGCCACCCCCCCCCCCCCCGCCGTCCTCTGAGTCAGGAGAAGCCGCAGAGGCGAATGGGCTTCTCGAGAAGCCTGTCCTGGTGGAGCCCTGGTGGAAATGTGAAGTCTCTCCCAGGCAGTATTTGGGCTCTTGCTAGTGTGGCTATTAAGGACCCTCGTGGTCTCAGACTGGCTCTTGCTCGACCCTCCCCAGGACAGCTGTGCAGGGCGGCAGCCCTCCCCACCGCGGATTGTTGTGTGAACTCGTGCCCCTCCCTCCTACTTTCTCCCTCCCCCATTCCTGATCTTTCTTTAACTTGACCAGCTTGTCGGGAATTCTGTCTGAAGTGCCTTCTATACCTTCTATACCTCATTAAGCAGCGCACAGGCTCGTACTGACTGAGCCCATTGTAAATTTGGCTTATCGATTCTTAGCTGCCATTCAGAACAGAAATGATTATGGACCAAAGAACTAGGTGCCCTGAGAGCAGTGCTGTTCAACATAGCAGCCCCTAGGCGCGTGGGGCTGTTTGATTAAAATTAGGGGTGCCTGGGTGGCTCAGTCGGTTGAGCATCCGACTCCTAATTCCGGCTCAGGTCATGATCCCAGGGTTGTGGTATTGACTCCCGCAGTGGGCTCTGCGCTGACAGCGTGGAGCCTGCTTGAGATTCTCTCTCTTCCTTCGCCCCTCCCTTGCTGGTGCTCTCTCTCTCTCTCTCTCAAAACAAACAAACCGAAAATTAATTGAAACATTCAGTTCCTCAGTTGCACCCGCCCCATTTCAAGCAGTCAACAGCCATGTGTGGCTTGGTGGCTTCTCTCCTTGCGGAAAGGTCTCTTGGACAGTGCTGCTGGGACTGCCTGGGTGGAGAAACAACGGAGGGCCTGGGGGCCTGAGGGAAGCCAGGGGTGCCAACCTTCAGTGGACGCGAGGCCAGTGGTGCAGGTGTGGCTGCCGAGCCTCAGCATGTGTCTGGAGCCACGGGGGTTTTGAGGCCAGGCGGTCCCACGGGAGCTGCCTACCTCCTGGATTGTCAGGACCACAGGTGCTGGTGCGTGTCATCTACCTCTCAGCATCTCTCCCCGTGCCCTCCAGGGCTGGGTGCCTGTGAGGGCAAGAGTGCCCCTGTCTTCTCTCTCTCTCTTTTTTTAAGGGGTATAGATAATGTCCCCCCCCTTTTTTTTTTAATGTTTATTTTATTTTTGAGAGACAGAGACAGAGCACAAGTTGGGGAGGGGCAGAGAGAGAGGGAGACACAGAATCCGAAGCAGGCTCCAGGCTTTGAGCTGTCAGCACAGAGCCCGACTTGGGGCTCGAACCCACAAACCGTGAGATCATGACCTGAGCCGAAGTCGGACGCTTAACCAACTGAGCCACCCAGGCGCCCCTTCTCTCTCTTTCTCTAAAAAACCTGAGCCAAGAACTTCCTCACCTTTCCTTTGTTCCCTGATGACCCACCACATTAATTAGCTTCACTGTATATTAAACACATGCAAACATAAGCAAAAACAAGTGTATATTCGAATTCATCCTCCTCTCTACACTCCCCTTCACATTGCTCAGACATCTCTTCCCTACACTTCAGAGGCCGTGGCCTCATTCCCTCCCACAGCTGGTGGTATTCCACCGCATCGAAGTATTTGGCTAGTCCTTCATCCACGAACATTTGGGTTGCTTCCAACCTTTGCCTAATATACACAGGCTGCAATTTTCATTGTATGGAACCATGAACGAACTTATCTCTAGGATTGATTTCCAGAAGTGGAATCACTGAATAAAGTAGCATGTGCATTTTAATTTGGGCTTGCTCTTGCCTACTCGCCCCCCTTAGAAGTGATAACAATCAATTTAGGCTCCTGCTAGTGTAGGGGACACAGCCTGTCTTCCCACGGCCCCACCTACAGGGGGCACTATGAGTGTTCTCGTGTATTCTCAGGCCAACTGTGGCCTCGCAGTATGGTTTCTCTGCTACTGATTGACCAGAGCGTTCTGCCACGTGTTCGGGAGCATTTACGTTTGTTCCCTTCAATCAGCATCGCCTTCTTCCTGGTAATGGACCAAAGCCCTCTTTTTCTCTCTTTATTTGGAAAAAATGTAAAAATACAGGACAGTACAGAGAACAATTAGATCAAAGCTCTAGAGCAGTGCTGTCCAGCAGAACTCTATGGGGAGATGGGAATGTTCTAGACCTGCACCATCCAATACAGTAGCCGCCGGCCATGTGTGTCTATGGAGCTCTTAAGATGTGGTTAGTGCAATTTTAAATTTCATTTTGTTTTAGTGGATTTAAATTTAACTGTTAATAGCTGCATGTGGCTCTTGGTTACTATGCTGGGCATCGCAGCTCTAGAAGCATTAACTACTGATAGCTGGACAGTCTCACACTCCCGGAGACTCTGAGCCATTCTCAGTATTTCAGGATCCTGCCGGACACAGTTTGTTTGTATCCGGTCAGGCTGCACAGGCTGAGGTCACATCAATGCAATGACTTTGAACAGAATGTTAGGAGGGCAATAGAGTCTGTGGCCAGGGTTTGAATCTAGGCCCCACTGCTTCCTAGCTGTGTAGCCTTGAATATATTATTTAGCCCCTCTGAGCAGTCTACTCTGTGAAATGGCAGGGGATGGAGAGTATTATTAACATCAGATTTTAAGTGTTTGGAGATGAAAAGAGACAATTTGGTGACATGCCCTTGAACCCTGGCAGGAGCCGGGCCCACAGGAGGTACAGACACACTTCTCCAGGTTCATCCTGACCACAGCTCAGCCCATGAGAGCCAAGAGGAGTCCCAGGGCTCCAGATACCTGATAGATACTTTCTTACCTATTCTTCCCCACAACCGTAAGGCATAGCTACTGTCCTTGGCTCCACTTGGCAGGTAGGCCCAAAGGGAAATCAACACAGAGAGGTTAAGTGACTTGCCTCGGGTCACACAGCCAGGAGGAAGTGACAGAGCTGGGCTTCAAACTGACTCCTGAGACTGCTCCGCGAACCACCATGCGAAACAGTCTGTCGTTGAGGGGCTGCTTCGAAGTATATTCTCAAAGGCAGCGGCTCTCCAAGTGTAGTCCCTGGACCAGCAGAATCAGCATCATCTCAAAAGGTTTAGAAATGCAAATTCTTGGGGCGCCTGGATGGCTCAGTCGGTTGAGCGTCTGACTCTTGATTTTGGCTTTGGTTGTGATCTCACCGTCCGTGGGTTTGAGACCTGCCTTAGGCTCTACACTGACGCCCCAGAGCCTGCTTGGGATTCTCTCTCTCCCTCTCTCTCTCTCCTTCTCTGTGCCACTTTCCCACTGTGTCTCTCTCTCTTAAAATAAATAAACTTAAAAAAAAAAAAGAAATGCAAATTCTTGGGCTTCATCCTAGAATAACAGAATCAGAAACTCTGGGGAGGGGCCAGCAGCCTGTGTTTTAAGAAGTCCCCAGGGTGATTCTCAGGCACTAGAGCTGGAGATGCAGAGCTTGTGGGGCCTTCAGAATGTTGGTCTTGAGTTCCACTGGGGTTCACAGCTTCTGCTCTCTCTACTGGCCCCATACAACTCCCTCCCCAACCCAGAGTCTCCCTCTCACCCTGGCTCCCCTCTGATCCATGTGCATACAGGGCCCTCCCTCCAGACCTGCTTATGGACATGAGAGAAGGTGGAGAGGCGGGTGGTCAGTGGGGACTGGCCCTGCCTCTGTCCCCTTTGCTGCTGGCCCAGCTCCTGGCTGGGGACCACGGACTGCAGTCTGCAGGGCTTGCTTTCCAGACAATCATCTGCCCAGTAATTAGTCCCACGGAAAGCGATGTGGACACGGATACTGCTGCTTGGTCGTTTGTGAAAGGATGCGTCTCCCTGGCTGATGGCTCAGTGTGACTGCCTGTCAGCTTCAAATGACAGAAATCAGTCCCTGGTGAGCACCCCTGCCACAGCTTGGAGCTCCCAGGCCCTCAGGAGAACCAAAGTGGGTGAGGGAAGATGGAGAAACGCAGGCCCCAGACAGGCGTGCATGCCCAGTCACTCAGGCCTTGGCGGATCATCAGCATTGTCTGGGGAGCTCATAAACGGGGAGCCCGGACCTCACTCCGGGCCACTAACTCAGACCTTCTGGGGCCGACACCTGGGTGCTGATTGTTTTTAAAATCTCAGTTGATTCTTTTTTCCCTTCCAGCTTTGTTGAGATATAACTGACATATAACACTGTGTATGTTTAAGATGTGCAGGGGGGCGCCTGGGGGGCTCAGTCTGTTGAGCGTCCAACTTCGGCTCAGGTCACGATCTCACAGTTCGTGGGTTTGAGCCCCGTGTTGGGCTCTGTGCTGACAGCTCGGAGCCTGGAGCCTGCTTCCGATTCTGTGTCTTCCTCTCTCTCTGCTCCTCCCCCACTCATCCTCTGTGTCTCTCTGTCTCAAAAATTCAAAAATAAATAAACTATACACAAAAAAAAAGATGTGGAGGGTGATGATGTGATCCATGTATATATTGTGAAGTGACCACAATAAGATTAGTTAATACATCCATCACCCCAGTTACTATTTTTTGTTGTAGTGGTGAAAACAGTCAGGATCTCCTCTCGTAGCAACTTACAAATATACAATTGTTAACTATTGTCACCATGCTGTGTGCTAGATTCCTGAACTCTACGCAGCTTATGGTTGAGAGTCTGTAGCCTTTGACTAATGTCTCCTTCTTGTCCCCACCCCCAACCCCCGACACCAGTCAATCTATACTCTGAGTTTCTGTGAGCTCGGCGTTCTTGGATTCCACATCTTAGTATCATACAGTATTTGTATTTCTCTATCCAACTTGTTTTACTTAGTAAATGCCCTCAAGGTCCATCCGTGTTGTAGCAAATGGCAGGATTTCCTGCTTTTTTTTATAGATATCTGTATCTTCCACATTTTCTTTAGCCTTTGATCTGCTGATGGGTTCTTAGGTTGTTCTCATGTCTTGGCTACTGTGAATTATGCTGCAATGAACATGGGGGTGCAGATAGCTTTTTAAGAGAGTGATTTCATGATTCTAATGTGTAGCCAGGGCTGGAAACCATTGCTGTAAATGAACACTTCTCAAATCTAAAAACCAGCTGGAATATCCTGGAAATCCTATTTCTTTTATTTTTATTTAAGTTTATTGATTTATTTTGAGAGAAGGAGAGAGAGAGAGCACAAGCTGGGAAAGGGCAGAGAGACGGAGAGACAGAATCCCAAGCAGGCTCCACACCCATCAGTGCAGAGCCCGATGTGGGACTCGAACTCACAAACTGAGATCATGACCTGAGGAGAGCTCAAGAGATGGATACTTAACCGACTGTGCCACCCAGGGGCCCCCGGAGACCCTATTTCAAATTCAGAACCTGATTCAGTGAGTCTGGAGTGGGGTGGCAGAATCTGCATGCTAAGAAAACTCACCAGTCAATTTGCCAAATGACCAATTGGTCTTCACAATCAGATTTCCTATTTGATTTGGTAAATGCAATATATGTAGCTTATTAAAGGCAAGTTCATTTTTGCTTAGCTTATTTCATCTGCAGAAAGTCAATTACCAGCATTTCATTAGAGAATTTTAGCATTTATGCTAATTTTCCATGTAAGATATTTTTAATTCATTTGCATAGTTTGATATTTGGCAAAATGATTCTCGGTGAATGGGCTGCTTTCTGTGTCCACACAGAAGTCCTTTGGCCAGCCCTGGGGAGAGAAACCACACAGGTAGGTCTTTGGGTGAGCCCCCAACTATCCCAGAGCAACACCCCCAAATTTTTCAGGCTTGGCCTTCACTTCTTTCACATTTGGGAAATCTGCTGCTAAATGTGTTTGAAAACTACATCTTTAAAAAAAATTTTTGTAATGTTTATTTATTTTTGAGAGAGAGAGAGCCTGAGCAGGGGAGGGGCAGAGGAAAGAGGGAGACACAGAATCTGAAGCAGGCTCCGGGCTCTGAGCTGTCAGCACGAGCCTGACACAGGGCTTGAACTTACCAACCATGAGATCATGACCTGAGCCAGTCAGATGCTTAACAAACTGAGCAACCCAGATGCCCTGAAAACTACATTTTTTATTCAAATGCTGCATTTGACAGCTGAGAAACATGATAGGCGACTTGCCTAAGGTAGCAGAGTCAGGCCATTAGACCAGAGAGATGCTGTAGGCTTTACGTTGCCAACTCACCAGCAGACCCCGGCTCATGGCCACACACCCCCTGATGCACCGGGCTCCCCCCCTCCTTGCTGCGGGATCACTGGTCACAGACAGTCCAGAAGAAGCCAGCAGGGGTGGGGGCTGGGAGGAGTTTGGACGCAGCGCCCTCACTCCCCTAGTCCCCTAGCAGCATGAGTGTCTCCCTCCATGTCAGTGCCAAGAAAGGGTCAAAAGCCACTTCTTAAGACCCACTGAGGCATTAGGAGGCCAGAGAATAGACAGATGCCTGTGCCTGCCCTTCCTTTGCTCCTTGTTCCCAGAGGGAGAAGGTTCTCCTGCTACTCTAAAGGACCCCAAGCGGCAGTGACACATCAAAGCTGCAATAAGACAGCGCAGAGAATCGCGGACTTCTGTGAGGCTGGGCCGCCCCAACTCAGCCTGGGGGAGTCCTGCTTAGCAGGGGAGGGCTGGGCTGCTGAAACAGCCACCCAAAACCAGGAGGAGATCGGATCCTGCCACCCTCAAGGGGCCCCTGAAGATCCCTGGTGTTATCACGACCTGGTGGGGAGGGTACCGGACCCCAAGATCAGCCCATCAGAGAGCTGGGAAGCCGGACATACCTTTAGGAATCCATCCAGTCTGGGCCCCTGCTTCTGGCCAGTACGGAACTTTCATGTCCATTGCCGAGATGAGGCAACTGAGCCCTAGAAGTTAGCCTGGATTGGAGGGAGACAGGTCTGAATCTGGTCTCCTGCCTGCTTGTCTGGGGTGGAGGCCTGAGGCCAGACTAGTGTTTCCAGGTGTCCTTCACATCCGGCCATCCCTCCCCTTCCCTGGTCCCCAGTGGACAGCGGAGTGGGGAGCAGGCTGGACAGAGCAGGTGGTAAAGCCTAAAATGCCTAGCACCCCGGCATGGCAATGACCGGAGCCTTCTGCGGGCACTTGGGGGACAGAGCGGCTGCTAGGGCATGGTGCTGGGCCTGTAGCCCAATGGCTGGGCTCTGACCCACAGGGTTGGAAGTTTCCTGAAGACTGTGACCCCCAGCCTCCTCCTGGAGGGGGGACAGGACAAGGCACGGTGCCAGGACAGTCGCAGGAGGCTGGGACTTCTCTGCCAGGTGCTCCATTTGTGGGCACAAGGCCTCAAACAGGTGTATAAAGACCCACACCAGGCAAGTCTGCCCCATGGCTGTGCCCTCTGACAGCTGGCCAGTGTGGGGACTCCTTCCTCCTGTGACCACTTGACCCAATCAAAGCATTAGATGTGGGTGACATCAGAGCGTCATCCAATGGAGGTGCTACTCATTCCCACTCCAGGGAGATACCCATGACCCTAACTTGGGACCTGCTCCACCCGTCCAGGCTCTTACCGCATCACCCTTGAGAGCAGGTGCGCGCGGGGTTCAAAGCCCCCCCCCCCCGAATCAAGCAATTTCCTTAAGCTCTCTGTATCTCCTGTCCTATCTGTGGTGGGGACAGTATTAGGACCCGTCATACAGAGACAGACTGAGCATTAAGTGAGGTGGTCTGTGTAGAAGGTTCAGATCAATGCCTGGCACATAGTAGCTGTACAGAGAGCAGTTCTTTGTTCAGGGAGCCCCGCTGTCTTTGGCAATGGGGAGGGAGGGGCACCTAGAGGCAGCCCTGGGGAGGAGAGGGGTCGGGGGCTGCTGTCTCAGCTACATCCTGACGACTGAGGAACTGAGCTGGAGGGGAGGGGGGCGCAGTGCCCAGCGTGGGGCCAGCCCTGACCTCCTGTCTTGGGGCTCCCCTCTGGATGCTTCAGGATCTTTGTTCCCAGCCCAAGCCAGGTGCAGCAGGCACCAAGGCTTTGAAAGTGGGTGGGCCGGCGGCTCTGTGGTCCTGCCTCAGCATCCTGCCGACTTACATCAACAGCCCGGATATCGGGAGCTGGGCCTCTCGTGCTCTCTAATTAGAAGTGGGATTTTTCTATTTCTGCGAAGCCTGTGCTACTGAAGAGGCAGCTGCGGTGGGGGGTGGAGGGAGAGGGGTGGCGCTGAGAGCAGCCAGCCTGGGTGGTGGTGGGGGGCACACTTTCCCAACCCTAATTTGAAAAATCGAGCTGAAAAACAGTCAGCCCTCCCTTGTGACTCAGAGCCATTATCCCTAATCACGTTGAGAATGCACTAACCTCTGCCTGGCCAGTTCCTATGGCAGCACTTCCAGAAAGATCCAGTGTTGGGGGAAGGGGGGAGACAGGGGCTCACAGCAGCACTGCTTGCTCCTGAGCAACCAGAGAAGGAGGCTCCTGCCCCCGGGAAGGGGGCCCTGGAGAGGGGTTCTGGTCCTGGGAGCTGCGGTGGGAGGGGGGGATGGAACACGCAGCAGGTGCCCTCACGTCTCTGCCCAGAGCTGTCGGGGCTGTGGGCTCCACGGTGTGGG